>OU744724.1:46242499-46842499 GCA_916613615.1 Steromphala cineraria
GTTGTCTTCATTTCGACCGCCATTATTCAATAAATTGTGACCACGCATGCGATGAATTACTACAGTAGGAATCACTGAATGTTTCACTTGACAGCCACATAAAAATTATTTTCGAGGAATTCTTTAGAACGATTATTACTATGATTGTCTTTATTTCAGTCTAATAAAATCATATAAATACTGAACACACATATGCAAATAAATATCTGTATATATAGATATAATTAATCGGCCTTTATGGTGATATTTTTCATTAGAATACGCTGTCCTGAACGAAAGATATACGTTGCCAAAGTAAGTGAGGGATTTTAAGTGAAATGTCAGCCGTGTATCGAGTTATAAGTGAAAGAATCCGCCAGGGCACCCACGTGGCCCGAGCACACGCAGACGAAAGTGTTCGACTCATTGTAATATTCATTGTCGTGCATATGAAAATTTTCCTTATTTCGAGCTTTATATAGCATACTATTATTAATATTTTGGATACAAATAATAATTTTATAAGGGCATTTATTCCTCTTTATGATTATATTAATGATGTTACAATGTATAGCTAGGTTTAGAAGAAATGAAATAAGAGTAAAGGTTACCATCAGCTATTGAAAACAGACTTTGATAATTCGCATATGCGTTATTTGTTGTATCTCGCTACACTTCTTTTTTTAATGTGAATATGCAAACTATATACCAGAATTGAGATAATTCTTTATGATGATATGTAACTTTTTGGGCTGCTCAGTTGCTCTTTCAAACGGGCCAATTATCTACGGATATAACAAGTCAAAAGTTGACTCTTTCCCGGAGCTTGCTGTATCTTTATTCTAAATTTATATATGGAATTGAAGACAATAGTTCAATCTTTATTTTGACTCAAAAGAAATCATAATGTGCTTAATATTTTTTTTGATATTTAGTGAGATTTAATGGTACATAGCTGAACATTTTTTCACTCCTTGCAGTTTCATTATTTCTTTTAGCGCATGTAAATGTCATACATCAAAATGATGACAATTCAATGCTGTTTTCAACAATGTATTTTTCTTGGAAATTTGCGCAAGGGTTAGTTTACCACGACATGTGAAAGATAAGGTGTGCTTCTCTAATCTGTGCAAACAATGTAATCCAGTTCCCGCAGATTTGTGTGTGCCTGTGGGCAATAAGTGCTGCATTGTGATTCCCGCTCTCAGGCCAGAGCGGGAATAATAAGTCCATGGTTCGCACAGGCCTGGAAAAGTACTTGAATTTTGTTTTGATACAGGAAAAGTACTTGAATTTACAATGCTTACTAAATGTCTTGAAAAATAGTAAAATGTTGATCCTTAAAAAGTCATTGAAAAGTACTGGAATTAGGCGAACCACGATTAGGCGTTTTCATGAGTTAATTTTGTTCATTGTGTTATACAGTAGGTGACAGAATGTATTGAAACTTCGTACACCTTTTGGTCCACCATTTTATACCACTTTTAAAAAAAGAACAACCTTTCAGCGAGGCATGGACAAAATTTCGAGCCTTAAACTGAGAAGAGTCTTAGTGCAGAAATATCTGGGATTCGCCTACAGTGCTTACAGTCAATTATAACTTTATCGGAAAAGTCCTAATTCCGGGGTTAGCCTTCACAGCTTACGGGCAATGTTATCAGCAACCTGTATGGGTGAATTTGATGAGGTTTAAAATGGGCACTGTCCGTCAGTAACACATTGTGTCTTGCTCATAACTTTGTAACTAATCAAAATTTAAATTTTAATTATTGTGAAAGTCCTAAAACATATAATATGTCGTAAGTAATAATTTTTAGAATATCATCATTTTGTGGAAAGAATAATAAATTATATTTAAAAAACCAGCTTGTCCTCTCAGGCTCATAATTATCCCCCGCAACGAAATGGGTACCGTCCATCCGTTACATTTTGTGTCCAGCTCCTTACTTTGTAACTTATTCACAATTTCAATTCAAATTGGTCATGGAGATAAAGAAACATGTAATAACGTGTCATGAGTAACAATTTTATGGAAATCTACATAAGCTATTAGGATTTTTGAGAAAAAGTGGTAAATTTGTAAGAAATTTGTAAATAAAAAGTCGCGTCCGACTCACGTCTTAACCAATCATAACATTGGGATCCAATTTGAAATCGAGATACATAATCATATGAAGGTATGTCATAGATAAAAAATAAAATAAAATTTTTGATTGACAATTTTGAAACTATGTCTGTACAATTTTATGTAAATTGGCAAAAAAGGAGGATTGCTATGGAAAACTGGTATGAGTCTTGTCTGGTCCAAAACTTCTTAACTGTGTCTCAAAGGTTGATCAAACTTGGTATTGACATTAACATTGACATGAGGATATGAATGTTTTACATATTTTTGTGTGAAATTTAGTATTTTTGGTGAAGGAGATGAGCTTTTCAAATTCAAACTTGTCTGTTTATAAATGCAACACCATAATTTTTGTTTTTATTAACTTTTATATCGATGCATTATGAGATTGGATATGTTCTTTTTAACAAGTTTCGAATTAATGCTGTAAAAGTTAGCTCTAATTGATAAAAAGTGTTGAATTTGAAAAAATATATAAGTGAGTCATTTTCTATCATATGTTCTCATTCGGTTTAAATATATTATCAAATTGATCATGGAGATCCAAATAAATAATACATAAATTTATTGGTTTGATTGTGATCATGTCAGTTTACTCGAATTATGCCAAACAGTGAACATAATGTTGGTATCATTTAGTGTTTTGATTAGACAGTTTCCTTCAACATCCTGGAAAAATTGTGTTGTGTTTCGTGAGAAATTAATCTGCAATATGATAAGGAAAACCTATACATATTGTGCAATTTGCCGGGGGAATAGCTCGACCATGTCAGCTGCTTGTTTCATCTTGTTTGGATAAAATTTGATTTGGAGATACATAATCATATGAAGTTGTCATGGTTAACAATTTAAGAACTTGAAAAGCTGTAACTCCTTGAAGGGTGTAGATTATAGTTGAAAGCTTATCAATAAATGTGATGATGATGGTATTATGTTGCAGTACCGAGAGGAAGAGATTCACTTCTCTCACATATCCTTCACGGACAACAGCCTGTGTGTGGAGCTCATCGAGAAGGTCAGTGAGTCACTTGTTCACATTATCTGCCCTTTTGATTCATCTGACACTCACTTGAATCTCCCGAAGAGCAGAGCAGGATCTTGGTTCTCAAAGTTCATGTTCAGATATTTGATAAAATGGTCATCTTAAGCTAATAGGTTCATCAGGCAATCTGTCTAACTGTCCAATCATTATAGAACAGAATATATCATCACTTTGTCAGGAAGTTGATCTTGCTATTATAAAGTTACATAAGGAGCATTAATGCTGTTCTTGTGTCTCTGGAATAACATGTAGAATGCCTGCAACATCATTATGACATTTACATGAATCTGCTGCACATCTGCTGTAACAAACAATTCATGGCTCACTTGATCCAAAACTGTCAATATTGTCATATATCCCCTAATACTGAAAAAATGAGGTGATTTGATATATTAAGAAAGAATTATAGAGGAACTTGTGAGATGATCAACTAATATCTTGGTTGACTACAATTCATATCCCAATGCTCTACAATAGCCATAGGCAGACAAAAAATATTACAATACAAAACAAAATAATTTTGTTTTAAACAAATTAAAGGTACAAAACGTCCAAAAAGTGGGAAGTAATTTTAAAAAAAGGGTAAATGAACTAATTAAAATATTATTTAGACCCCTGTCATTTTCTAATAATCTTTGGTTGATACAACTACACAATTCTAATCTGTGTAATTGGAATAATTAATTTATTCAAGTGACAAAATAATTGAAAGAATTGTCCCCCTTGTTTTTCTACTGACCCACCCACAATGGCAAATGTCCCTCTAGTTTAATGCCTCATGGGCCCAGGGCAGACTTCATCTGAAAAGTAAAATGGACACTGTGTGTTGTTAGGGACAGTAGCTAGTTGGCAGGGCTAATGGATCGGTCTTTTCCTGTGTTTGATATTTCTGCTAATGGTTTTGAAAACGGGACAACTAGGTTATAGGAATTAAACAAGTTATTCAGTTAGTCAGGGATGCACAATATTGTGATGGGAGGAGGAATTAGTGAGCCATGCTCATTTTTTTAAAAATGTTTGTACACAAGTCATCCTGTTACATCAGTGTATATGTAAGACTCGAATCCATGGCAGGCCTCAAATCCGTGGCGGATTTCCAAATCCATGGCAGATTTTCAAATGCATTGAAAAGTGCCGTACCTATCAAATGCTGTGGCGGATTTTGTATTGATTGTGATGAGACATTTTGAGCTGGGTAGAATTGTGTTACCAACATTCAATGTATGTGTTTTCCTACTAGACATGTACTTAACTGTATAATAACGCTGCAATTGGTCAATAAGTAATGCAATTGGTACAACAATATGTTCGCCACCAAATTAACATTTTTAGTGAATTAGCCCTTAGATTCTCGTTAGACTGACTTTTTTAGTACTTAGATATTTGTTGACTATCTTTTTAACCCTTGGATCCGTATCGACAATGTTTTAGGGTTAGTTTGTCAAGTGCAGGGGTCGGTAACGAATATTGTAGATAAAGTGGCGAACATATTGTAAAGTGAACCTACAACGCTAACCCTATCCCTAACCGTTAAGAAATCCCTTAATATGAATCCAAGGGTTAAAGTAGACATTTAGTATGAATCCAAGGCCTAAAGAAGATAGTTTCAGCGAATTTATGACTAAAGAAGACAGTTGCAATGAATTCAAGGGCTACAAAGGAGAGATGATATTTTTCCAAATTAAGCGTCAATAGACATCTGATTCCTACATATATGTCTCCGCGTTATGCTACCCCTGATATCCTTCTGTTGTATTCAGCCGTATCGCTATATATAGCAAACCAAGCAAATGATGCCCTTTCAGTGATAGCGACACACTGGTTCCTGGGCTTTGTTCCGCGTGCTCACCACGTGATTCAAATTAACCAATGGGAGTGCTAATAGATAATAAATCTGAGTCCTCACTGCAGGCTACCGCTAAACTCCAAACTGCGTTCTCTTAGATTTCCACAACGACATCACTAGACAATAGTGTATGGAGTTAGCAATAGTTCGACTGAAAACAGACAGGCTATAAATAGCGCTGAGGAACAACCCGTCAGCGATGCAGCTAACTATGACAGAAGGATATCAGGGGATAGGTTGTAGCATAACGCAGAGACATAAATGCTGATGAAACAGGATGTACACATGTCTAAAGTCATTTTTAGTAGCTAAATTATCAAGTCATTTTAGTACTCCTTGACTACTCACTAGTGAGGATTATAATTCATAGCTTATGTGGCCCTGTGGTCACAGGAGCCACACCCTTAAAACCTACTTACATCTTTATCTCCAGAACCGTAACGCCTAGAAAGCTGAAACCTTGTCTACAGACTCCTAAGTTAGATAAGGCGGATTCTAAATTGTACATTTGGTGACCCTGTGGACCACACCCTAAAGCAAAATTGATATGAAGCCTGAGCTACAGAGCCACTGGCTCTATTTTTGGGCGATGAGCGATACATGGCATGAGCGATGGGCGATACATGGCATGAGCGATGGGCGATACATGGCATGAGCGATGGGCGATACATGGCATGAGCGATGGGCGATACATGGCATGAGCGATGGGCGATACATGGCATGGGCGATGGGCTTATGGCATGGCATGGTGTCCGGCGTCCGTCCGTCCGTCCGTCCGTAAACTTTGTGGAATTTCGACTTCTTCTCCAGAACCATAAGGCCTAGAAAGCTGAAACTTGGTGTACGGACTCCTTGACTAGAGAGGATTAATAATTGTAGCTTTGGTGGCCCTGTGACCCCTAATAAGGGCCACAGGGGCCACACCCTAAAAACTTATTTTCATCTTCTTCTCCAGAACCATAAGGCTTAGAAAGCTGAAACTTTGTGTACACTCCTTGACTAGTGGGGATTAATGATTGTAGCTTTGGTGGCCCTGTGGGTTAGAGGTGTAACGATACAGGAGGGTCACGATACGATACGTATCCCGATATGGGGGTCACGATAGGATACGTATCGCGAGACATATGATCTCCTGACAAATGATCTTTTCACAAACTTTTGGAGTCAGTTAATCTTGAGTAAGAACTTACTTGAAGCTTTTTGGATGTAATTGTAATGTAATCAAACTTTCAAATTTAAGAAGAGGTTCTTGTGTCTAAAATGAAGTATCTTTTTAATGTATATCTCAGTTTTGAGCACCTACATTGAGAAATTATCATTATTTTATGTATCCCGATACGCACCCTGCGATACGATATGATATATTGTGGCCCATATATCACGATACGATAATGTATTGCCGTATCGTTACACCTCTACTGTGGGTCCTAATAAGGGCCACAGGGGCCACACCCTAAAAACCTATTTTCAACTTTTTCTCAAGAAGCATCAGGCCTAGAAACTTCTAAGTTAGTTAAGGAGGAATCCAAATTGTACATTTGGTGACCCTGTGGTCCAAAGTAAGGGAGGAACCACATTTGCTACACCCTAAAGCAAAATTGATATGAAGCCTGATGAGCTACAGAGCCACTGGCTCTTTTTTTTATTTTGATTCAGAAAACTGCATCTCATTTAATAGCACTATGCAACACGACTGTTTCATTTAACATCGCCGTCAATGGGATTTTCAAATTGCAAGTTGTACATGCGATATTTAAACAAGTGTCATTCGATAACTAATTAACGGATAGGGGAAATGTAATTATATATAAATAGCTGAGTTGATTTCCATGATGTCTGCAAAGTATGACAGCAATCGGATCATCTCCTAATTTATTATAATTATTCTCCAAACTGTTAATTAACATGCAAGTCTATGGGAATGACGTCGCTTGTACGTAATATGGCCACTCGCTGTACTTCGCTTCTGAGACAAGTATAATATGCTTATACTTTACCTCGAACCTATACAATATTTATTGTAACGCACAGAAATCCTTAAGTTCCTTAACTCGGCAGCAGCGTTACAGGTTCAATGGGCTTATTGTCCGGCGTCTAACCATCATCTCTCTCCTTCCAAATCGGGTATTTACCTGATAAATGATACAATCATAAGTGACGGTAAATTTCTAAATTATTCAGAAATAACTGGAATATACAAATGAAAGACAAATTTCCTAGAATATGCTGGTATTATTCAGGCAATCCAAACATATTTATTCAAATCAGAAATCAAATAGAAAAAAAAACAAGATATGCCCTTTATTCTATACTTCATTGAAAATATCTCTCCATCCATCCGTCCTGCTTTAAGCATTTCATTGTAAAACTTTTGACTCATTGTCAAAAGCCATTGGCTCCTGAGAAGTAAAATTCTTGTGTACATGTACCTTGAGACAATGCCCTTAAACCCATTTCTTCTCAAGGATCACTTAGAAGACTGAATTTCTTTTCTTCCTGTACCCTTAATATCAAGTTAGGAACATTGTAAAAAGGAAAGTGAATTCTGTGATGAGTTTAAAAACATCTGGGACTCTTTATTTAAAACGACTTTCAATGTATTCATATTTTTGTTTCAGACACCAAAGTGTATCTTGAAGATTTTGGATGAAGAGTGTAGATTTCCAAAGGTAGGCTTTTAGGCAGTTTGTTTTACTTTCTGTCAATTTTCTATTAGACATGCTAATAGTTACAATCCTGTGCAAAAGAATTTTTCCTGAATGTTTGATAAATTTATACAAGACTTTATCATCATGCATGAGGTTGTTCTCTCTGCATTACTTATCTAGCTTGTAAGCTCTAATGGCCTTGTGGCACGGCCCTCACACAAAGCTAAGGCCTTATTATTGTTATCATAGCTGGGACCACATGCCAACTGTGACAGCACTTTATTGCCTTTTCAGGAATTTGTTTTACATCAACACAGAGCTTGAATAGGAGAACAATCATATGAAATATCTATGTACATGCATTTAATTCTTTTCACATTTATTTACCGGTAATAGACATATTGTGTTTGGAACAAAAGATGTACGGGCTCTCTTAGTTATCAAAACTGTAACTTTATAGCGGCGGCCTGAAGGGAGAAGGTGATATTCTGAATGAAGGTAATGTGTTTGGTCAGATATGATTTTGACAGCTTGATTTACGATTTGCCGCTCATATGTATCAGTTAAACACTCGAACTTGACACCGGCAATCTTACTCGCAACGTTCACAATTTTGTTAACTTTAGATGAACTGAGAGAGGCCCGTACCAGCAATGGAATGAAAATGTTAATATGCTTTGAATAAAAGCTGTATAAAAGGTTGACATGACGGAGGGGTTAACATCGAAAGATCTGAGTTTTCGTATTAGATGAAGACGTTGCTGACATTTGTTGGAATTCCAGTTCAATTTAGAATCAATGTAGGTTCCCAAATATTTATATTCCGACACAGTCTCAACACATTCACCATTTATTATGATTGGAAGCATTTGAGATGGTTTACTTCGAAAGTCAATAACCAGTTCCTTCGGGTTTTTTTACATTTAAAAGTAGATGATTGTCTGCACACAAAGTAGTAAATTTAGTAATTTTATCTTTATACAGTTGTTCAGATATATCAATATTTAATTTTCCAACAATTGCGGCGTCATCCGCAAACCTTTATCGTTGAGCAGGTTGAACTATAACTAACACAATCGCATACATGGCATCTTACCCGATTTCGGCGGGTTTACCCGATTTCAGGTTGCTTCACCCGCGTCCCCGATCGGGTATTGAAAAACCCTCATTTTCAGAAAACTACCATAAATACCTGTTCGAGAAAGTGTGTTACCCATTATAATTGTTAAATGTTACAAATTTCCTAAATAATTCTTTGTATTTTATCAAAGTTTTAACACATGGTCGTCAAAGATACAATCTCGAAAGCATGTTATTTTTCCCAAACCGGTGTTTCAGAAATTAGTTACGGCTTCGTTTTCACTCCACTTAAGTAGGTAAATCTTGATAAAATAAATTTACATGCATAACGAAATACAAATATTCAAACACGGTAGACTCAAATAGAACCAAAAACTGGCTACCATAATTCAAAATATTCAATAATATCGCAATAGATCGAAGAATATGTGATGAATTTGTCAACTTTATCTGACAGCAATTATGAAAAGGAAACACCGTTTGAAATTGCAATCATATTTTCTTGACGACATATAGAATTTATAAATATTATTTCGAGCTGAGTATAACAATTATGTGTGTTTCTCTTCAAGTAATATGTAAATAAATAAATGAATTCATGGCATGTTTGTTATGAAATAAAATATAAAAAACATTCAGCCAAAAACTTGTTTTATTCAGACATTCAATATTTTATCGGTAATATGTTGTCATGAAAATGTTACGACCGCATGTTATGTTGAACATTGCCATTTGACTTCGGCAGTTCGTGGTCCTGTTTTGAAAAACGATTTAAACTTACGCTTTCTGGGAGCAAGTTGAGAAACTACAGATACATTCTATGATTATATTATCCAGTTTTGATAAAATTATTTACAAATTCGTCAAAACTCGTGAAACTCGCTAGCAATGTCGATAAACCGCAAGTCGTCAACAGACTATAGTTATTTCTCAAGTGGTATAAGGTAAATATTTTTATCTCACTGTTGCGGAAATAGTTACAAACAAGGATTTATTTATAGAATTAGAAATGAGTCTATCTTGAAACTTATACTAATAAAAACGATATATATTTATTTATTTCATTGTTGATTTTTTTTGTAAGTGGGTCTTCTTCATGAATTTTATCAGAATACTTGTTACATTTTCAATCAAATTTTATTATGCTATCAGAATGAAACACTCAAGTAATATTTAGATCAGCTTTATTATTTCAGATGATAGACTTACAATATTACAAGACATCTTAAAAAATATTTCAATTTTTAATGCTGGTCACATTGTGAAGATTCTTTGGACAAAATATATCCATTGATAAAAAAAACCTTTTAAACAACTAGTACTAAATAGTAATAAAAAAAATTAATATATATATAATTAATTGAGCACTTTTAAAATTTATTTTTAGCTCATCAGGACTGAAAGTCCAGATGGGCTTATGGCATGGCCCCTCGTCCGGCGTCCGGCCGTCCGTCGTCTGTCGTCCGTCCGTCGTCCGTCCGTCTGTCGTCCGTCCGTAAACTTTTGACACTTTCGACTTCTCCTCATGAACCATACACATTAGAGAGCTGAAATTTTGTGTACAAGTACCTTAGCATATGGAGATCCTAATTTGTAACTTTGGTGACCCTGTGACCCCGAAAAGGGTCACAGGGGTCACAACTTTAAAAACCTATTTTAATCTTCTTCTCCAGTTCCAGAAGGACTAGAGAGTTGAAATGATATGTGCAGACTCCTTGGCCAATGGGGATTTTAATTTGTAACTTTGGTGAACCTGTGACCCCAAATAGGGTCACAGGGGTCACAACCTTACAAACCTATTTTCATCTTCTTCTCCAGTTCTAAAAGGACTAGAGAGTTGAAAGTGATATGTGCAGACTCCTTGGACAATGGGGATTCTAATTTGTAACTTTGGTGAACCTGTGACCCCAAATAGGGTCACAGGGGTCACAACCTTAAAAACCTATTTTCATCTTCTTCTCCAGTTCTAAAAGGACTAGAGAGTTGAAAGTGATATGTGCAGACTCCTTGGACAATGGGGATTCTAATTTGTAACTTTGGTGAACCTGTGACCCCAAATAGGGTCACAGGGGTCACAACCTTAAAAACCTATTTTCATCTTCTTCTCCAGTTCTAAGAGGACTAGAGAGTTGAAAGTGATATGTGCAGACTCCTTGGACAATGGGGATTCTAATTTGTAACTTTGTTGACTCTGTGACCCCAAATAGGGTCACAGGGGTCACAACCTTAAAAACCTATTTTCATCTTCTTCTCCAGTTCCAAAAGGTCTAGAGAGCTGAAATTATATGTGCAGACTCCTTGGCCAATGGGGATTCTAAATTGTAGATTTCATGACCCCATGACCCCAAATAGGGTCACAGGGGTCACACCTTAAAAACTTATTTTCATCATCATCTTTAGCTCCTAAAGGTCTATTGAGCTGAAAGACTGCATGTAGACTCCTTGGCCAATTGGGATTCTAAACTGTAGGTTTCGTGACCCCATGACCCCAAATAGGGTCACAGGGGTCACAATCTTAAAAACCTAATTTTCTCCATTAGATGACAGTCTATGGCAAATTTATTTCTCCTTGGATATTTTAGTGTGGACTTCTTTCACTGTCTGATATTGGCGATCTAGAAAGTGTTGAATAATAATACATTTGTTTTGTAATTTTTTTATAGGTTTTCTTGCAATAGGTGACATCAGTTTCATTTTTAGCTCATCTTGCCTGTATAAAGCAAACTTGATATGGTGCCTGATGAGCTACAGAGCTAATGGCTCTATTTTTTAGATTAATATGTAAAAAACAGGTTCATTTTTTATATGATTTTGTTATGAAAACTACGAGTGCTAAAAACCCCCTTTGGGAGGGAAAAACCCCCATTTGAGACCCAAAAAACCCCCATGGGCATTTCGGAAAGATGCCATGTATGCAATCGTTAGTGTAGAGGGTGAACATGACGGGCGAGATGACACAACCTTGCGGCGCTCCGGTATTTATGGATATTGTGCTCGATACTGTCCCGTTAACTTTGACAAATTGCCTTCTGTCCACATGAAAATTTCCAATCCATTTGATGAGATTAGAATTCACGCCCATGTTCAACAGTTTCTCAATCATGATGTGAGGCTGTATAGTGTTGAATTTAGATGAAAAGTCAACAAACAAGATCCTAATATAAGACTTCATGTCTCAAGATGGTTGTAGACATTGAGGAGTGACAATGTAGCATCAACAACTCCTCTCCTAGATCTGTAAGCGAATCATATCGGAAACTGCCTGTCGGAGATGTCTCAGCAAGATGCGTTCCATGGACTTCATTGCAATAGATGTTAGCGCAACTGGTCAGTAGTCATTTAATTCTTTAGGCTGCGTCTTCTTTGGAACAGGTATTATTTCTGAAATTTTCCAAACGGAAGGAATGACATGCGCATCAACTGAGAGTTCGAACAATCTTGAAAACACTTTACACAGCTGAACTCTACACTCCTTTAGCACTATGCCGTCAAGGTTGTCAGGACCTTTCGCTTTCCGAATGTTGATTCTGGAGAAGCTCTGGATGAAATCTTCTTCCGATATGTGGACAGGAAGATCGCTATCACGAATGGTTTTCCTGACTTGGTCCTAATTGATGCTAAAATCCTGATGATCAAAACGGCTGTAGAAACTGTTGTCTTATTGTCATCAGTGTTGATTGTGTGACGTTGGGTATTCTTACCTATCATCGTCTTCACACCTTGCCATGCTTGCTGCAGATTGCCTTGCTGAAACTGTCTCTCAACTTTCTCTTTGTATGCCTGTTTACATTTGCAAGCCTTCAATGGCAATTTGTAAATTTTTATTAGTCATGTAATTGCACTTTTCTTGAAGTTTTAATACTATTGTGTTTTTGCAAGATCCTAAAGCATACATTTGATCATTATTTCACAAATATGAGATTGTATTCCTACAATCTAAAAAACCAACATGGCAGTGATAAATACAAAAATGTGGGGGGATTTACAAATGTTAGTTTATTTGCTATAATTTAGAAACAAGACAATTCAAATTAATAGATGGAAACTTGGCATAGTATGGAAAATTCTAAAACTGTTAAATATTTTGATATCGATGTGAAATTACTAACATTTCAGAAGGGAAAATTACTTCTTTTATCATCACAATTAATGTCTATTTTCAATCAGTTACATCAAAATGTTGGACCACCCAACATTCTCCCTAAAAGTTTGAAACATTGGTCCCACATTAACTAAAATTCAGATTATTCTGAAAAAACATTTTAGCCAACATCAACCAAAATCACTTTACTTGATTCATTGATAATTGTTCCTAGATTCTGAAACATACGATATATTATGTTTTTAAAAATGTTGGACCAACCAGTGAATGCATGTGCATATAAAGTGTGATAGAGAAGGTCCGGGTAATTCCTCTTGGTAACATAAAATCTGTCATTACACATACATATGTTATGTTTTTATGTATATTTTGCATATTTCACAACTTTGTTTCAATATTTTTTTTTTCATGACATCCAGCAATATATTCTTATTTGTTTTAATTTGAATAATTCAAGAAAACGAAAGTTTTGTTTTCCGGCGTTTACTTTTTCGCCATTTCTGATCCGATTGATGGGGGCAGATGTTGGCAGTCAGTCAAACATTGATAAAATAACATCAACTTGAGTGGTGTTAAATGTTTACATGAGCAATAAAATACTTCAAGATATCCTTTGCGATATGACTTTCATACAGTAGTGTTTGGATTTAATGAAAAATCTATCAATTTGATGTGAGCGGTATTAACCTCCATTATTTTTCACGAAAACTGTAAGTAGTTTAATTCCGCTCACAATTAGATATGACGTCATTCTTTCCTTGCAAATAAATATTTTGAATGAATAGACGTACAAGAATTTATCATTTACAATTGGAAGTAAATTTAGAATTTTGTGATAAGAAGCACAATAGTTTTTCTAATCATATTTTCGTAATATCTCAATTTTATATAACTGCCACAATAGCTATATCATAAGAGTAATTAACTGGAGTAGATACCGTATTTCCTTGAATAGACGCCCGGCCTTAAATAAACGCCTGACCTCAAACAAACGCCGGGGTATGGCTGTTTTAAGTAAATACACGCCGAGTCTCCAATAGACGCATGGGGATTAGTTAATTAATCAATGCTCCCGTAGGTGAATGCAAATAATGTATTCTCACTCTTCACCATTTATATACATGTTTTTCCTAATAAAACGGGTCTCAAACACACACCGGGGGTAAAGGGAGTCTGAAAAGATAGACGCTGGGAGCGTCTATTTGAGGAAATATGATAGATCAAATAGACAATAGATATAATAAGGTGACCAATTTAACCTGCATCAGACTCTTTATAATTTAAAGGCATCAAATGACAGACCATGTTTAAAATTTGACTATTGCTTGAAGTATATGGTCTTATATTAATAATAATAATAATGTCACCTTATTATCCTCAGTACATACATACATTATCGGAATTCGGGTTGTCCATAAGCACCCGGCAGCCACAGTGCAGCGCCAGTTAAAGGGGCAGTAGCACGTTTTTTGATAATTTTAGATTTTAAATATTTCACTTATAATTGTAAGTAAATGCTAAATGTATCATATTGACAGTGTCAACAATCTCATTACACAAGCCAATCACCCATAGTCAGAGGACAAAATATGAGGCTTCACATAAAATCCATTGGCGGCCATTTTTGTGTGAACACCTTTAATTCATTTTTTAAAGAAAAATGAATCGCATGGCTGAACTTTACGTTATATATTTAAATTATTACTGCTTCATTTAGTTTGTATACATTGTCTTTCAATTGGAACCATTTATTTTCATTTTCCTGACATCACCTTATATTCCCCCTAAAAACGTGCTACTGCCCCTTTAATGCGTTGTTCTGCCTTTACAATGCTGAGTGTCAAGCAAGCAACAACTCCCACCTTTTAACGTCCTTTGGTATGACGCGACCGAGAATCAAACCTCGGTCTTCCGGGTGACGTGCGGACACTCTACCACTGAGCCACGCCCCTGTTTGTTTTGTAAAAGAAATTTTACGTTGACCTTTAAACACAAATCATGCATCCGCAAATTATTTTCCAAAAATGTTCATATGAATATAAGAATTGTAACAAGCTGATAAGAATGATAAAACCGTTAAGCATCAGTCATTATTATAACTTCAAGTTTGGAATGATTTGGAAATTTGGTATATCATTTATATTGTAATTGTAGATTGTAGATACCGCTAGTTGATTTGGAAATGTGACAAGCATTTTGAAACATGTCTTGGTAAATGGCCGTAATCAAAAGAATAATTTATTATTATAACAAAATATAAACATTAGTATTAATAATTAAAGGTATTTATGTTAATCCCATCTAATAGTTTGATGTTATTTGACCATGGATGTGATATGAAAATGTTTTGAAATTTTGAGGGTCGAATTGATATATATCAATTATGGTATGGTATCGCCCAGGATCTAAAAGGTCATGTTTGTCTATAACTTGTTCTATGTGTTCTTGTGCATTCTTATTATTCAAATGTTTATAATAATACGTATCCATTGCAAAGTCTTGGACGACATTCCAATACCTGCAGATTACAACATGGTCTTTTTTAGTAAGGATGGGTATCGTTCCTCACATCTGTTTTGCAATATATTGCGATATGGAGGAGCGTATTGCAATTTTAGATGGAAATTGTTCATTTTAAAAGTTTCAATATATTGGATATTTTCAGACGTATGTACCGATTCGTATCACTTTGTCTCCGTATTGCAATATACCGATATAACGATAATACCGCCCATCCTTACTTGATCAAGATCATCGTCAAACTCGGGGTCATCATTATTTGGTCCTTATAAATTTATTATAGCAAGCTTATATTTATCTATGGTGCATTCCATAATTATCCTATTACCCGTATCGTCAGTCGTCATGTTGTGGACACCAAGTCAATATTTATCGAAAAAAGGATGCATTGCTTATAAAGGATCTAAAGAATCAATTTGTACTCCCCCATTCATCACAAATAGTTTTGTCCATGTTTTCTGTAAAATGCACATAAATGCAATAAGTTGAGGAGCGTTTATGTTTAAGAAAGTTGAAAATATTTTTTCTTTTCATTACATCATGAATACCTTTCATTGAAGACATGGTAATTATGCAAATGGAGATTAGTGTGGACCGAGCCATGCAGTCACACTCTAAAGAGTTTTGAAAGTCGCCTGTTATATTTTGGCTGCATTCTCAAAATCGGGTATAAAATGCTGATCAAAAGTCTAAGTTATGTGTATTTTATTGTCTCAATTTTATGTTCATTGCGTTCCCATAGATGATGGTAATGGACTTTGCTACAACCACTGACTCTGGAAATGGGAACACTTGACTACTGAGGATTTTGATGTATAGATTTGCCCAAAAAAGGGCCATAGGAGTTATCATTTTTACACTTTTTTGTTCTTCTTTTCCATAAGCAAAAGGCCCAGGAAGCTTTTGAAGTATTATGAACAGACTCCTTTGCTATTGGAGACCATGATTTATAGATATTGTGACTGGGTCACAGGGGCCAACCTAAAAACCTTTTCCCCATTTCCATAATTACAAAGGCCTGAAAGCCCCGATGGTCTTATAGCATGGTATCTGGCGTTTTGGGCATCCGTACGTCAATCCGTCTGGAAACTTTGTGCATTTTGCTCTTCTTCTCCAGAAGCATAAGGTGAACTAGGTGAACTAGTGAAGATTATAAGTTGGAGCTTCTTCTCCAAAAACAAAAGGCCTAGAAACCTGAAAACTTGTGTACATACTCCTTGACTAGTGAGGATTATAAATTGTAGCTTTGGTGGGGACATTATTTTCACCTTCTCGAGGAGCAAAAGGTCAAGAAAGCTGACACCTTGTGTAAAGACTCCATGACAAGTAAGGATTATAAATTATAGCTTTGATGGCTTTGTGGCCCCTAATAAGGGCCACAAGGGCCACACCCTTAAACGTAATTTCATCTTCTTCTCAAGAAGCACAATGCCTAGAAAGCAGAAACCTTGTGTTCATACTCCTTGACTAGTGAGGGTTATGATTTATAGCTTTGGTGGCCCTATGGCCCCTTATTAGGTCCACACCCTTAAAACCTATTTTCACTTTTAGCTCATCTGGCCTGTAAGGCCCGATGGGCGCATGGCATGGCATGGCATGGTGTCCGGCGTCCGTCCATCCGTCCGTCCGTAAACTTTGTGGAATTTCGACTTCTTCTCCAGAACCATAAGGCCTAAAAAACTGAAACTTTGTGTACAGACTCCTTGGCTAGTGAGGATTATAAATTGTAGCTTTGGGCGCCCTGTGACCCCTAATAAGGACCACAGGGGCCACGCCCTAAAAACCTATTTTCATCTTCTTCTCCAGAACCATAAGGCCTAGAAAGCTGAAACTTTGTGTACAGACTCCTTGACTAGTGAGGATTTTAAATTTTAGCTTTGGTGGCCCTGTGACCCCTAATAAGGGCCACATATGCCACGCCCTAAAAACCTATTTTCATCTTCTTCTCCAGAACCATGAGGCCTAGAAAGCTGAAACTTTGTGTACAGACTCCTTGACTAGTGAGGATTATAAATTGTAGCTTTGGTGGCCCTGTGATCCCTAATAAGGGCCACATATACCACGCCCTAAAAACCTATTTTCATCTTCTTCTCCAGAACCATAAGGCCTAGAAAGCTGAAACTTTGTGTACAGACTCCTTGACTAGTGAGGATTATAAATTGTAGCTTTTGTGGGCCTGTCTGGCCCCTAATAAGGGTTACAGGGGCCACACCCTAAAAACCTATTTTCATCTTCTTCTCCAGAGGCATAAGGCCTAGAAAGCTGAAACTTTGTGTACAGACTCCTCGACTAGAAAGGATTATAAATTGTAGCTTTGGTTGGTCTGTGGCCCCTAATAAGGGGCACTGGGGCCCCATACTTAAAACCAATTTTCATCTTCTTCTCCAGAAGCATAAGGCCAAGAAAGCTGAATGTTATGTACAGACTCCTTGACTAGTGAGGATTTTAAATTGTAGCTTTGGTGGCCCTGTGGCCCAAACTAAGGGGGGAACCATATTGGCCACACCCTAAAGCAGAATCAAATGTAAAGCCTGATGAGCTACATAGCCAATGGCTCTATTTTTTCTCAAGAAGCATCAGGCCTAGAAAGAAAGAGAGTTTGTGTGACTCCTAAGTGAGATAAGGAGGATTCTAGATTGTACATTAAGTGACCCTGTGGCCCCAAGTTACGAGGGAACCTCAATGCTTTAATGTTGCAGGTATTCAAGAATTCATACGATATTATGTCTTTAAGCAGTGTTTATTATGTAAATGTTAAGTTAAGAAAATTAACAACAAATAAAATAATTAAATGAACATGATGAAATTTCACTAAAAAAATACTTCATCATCTCTATATTTTTCTTTTTTTCAAAATGTGAATAAGTGAAAAAGAATATATTGTTTCAACTTTTGATCATTATTGACTTTAGCGATCTGAAAGTCATACTCAACCAGGGTAATGAGCCCGAAAGGAACTGTTTTTAGTTATTCGTTGCTGAAACGTCACACAAACTGGGTGCAGATGTAAACGATTTCGTAACCAAATGACCTCGGTTCCAGCATGATCATGCTCATAACAAATATTATTTTTACCTCAATAACATAAGCAATTCCAGTGAAAGCATTATTTTTGATAAAGCCTTTAGTATAGTCAATTCCTCTTCATAACACATTCAGCTTAATTCTCAATGGTCATTCAGGTAACCTTTTACC
The DNA here is from genome assembly GCA_916613615.1 of Steromphala cineraria. Taxonomy (NCBI): domain Eukaryota; kingdom Metazoa; phylum Mollusca; class Gastropoda; order Trochida; family Trochidae; genus Steromphala; species Steromphala cineraria. Next base: position 46,261,037 of record OU744724.1, read on the forward strand.
AAGATGTTTATCAACAAGTAGGATAATATAAGTTATAACATTGCTTAGTGGGTAACATAGGTATTTATTATTCCCGCGAAAGGTTTTATGCAACGAGCAGAACGCGAGTTGCATAAAACCTTTCAAGGGAATAATAAATACCTATGAAACCCTCTAAGCAATGTTATAACGAATTTATCTTACCAAATGTTTAAACACAACGCATATTTAAAAAGGTTAAACACTGCTTAGGGACATTACAAAGGTCAGGGTCACAAACCGGAAGTGTTGTTTTGAAAACTACATCATCAATCGTGTCAGTGCCTCGCTAAGTCAGATGAATTTCTTTTTATGAACACAGTTCCTGAAGCATAATTTCGATGTTAAACAACTTCCTTTGCAAGACACATAAGGAAACAGTGAGTGAATACTGAAATTTCGAATAAATGTGAACCGATTCTCATATGCAATGATCAAGAAAGCCGCGACACTATATTGACATTTTTTTCAACGAGAAAAATTTTAAACACCAAATCTTAGATTAATAAGGTAATTATGGCAATATACATGAATGTTTTTTGCATTTATATAGCTTGCAATTACATAGTTTGTATAAAGCCACATATTATTTGAGCAAAGGTCAATGTATTCCACGAAACATACTTTTCAACGAGCTCAATCTGCACGCTTTTTTCATGGCGGGGTATAAATAAGTTCAGTTTGCACGCTTTTTACGTGATTGGTTCATGGCGGGGTATAAATAATTTATCATCCCGCTGAAGAGGGTGATATCAGTAGTTATCCAGGGTCACGTGAACCAAGCAGAGATCGAGATTCTTACGTGAGGTAGGATAAACTTATATAATGATTTTTTTAATGTATATTCAGATGAATTCATCCACAATTGCAACTACCCTCTGTCTTTGTGCTACTTTTCACCAAATATGATATATGCAATAAATATTTTTTTAATAAGTTTTGTAAGTTACTTCACTAATGGCCGAAAAATTGACAAAGCGTCGTAAAAGAATAACTCACTCAAAGCATATTGAGAATTTTATAACTTTATTTTCATACAGTCTCAAGTTATGTCTGAATGATCCCCAAGTACAACGTAGTTACTAATCCTTTCAAATAGAAGAAAGATTTCTGTCTTGTATGACATATGGAAAATAGTGTACAACTTTTTTATTTGGTGACCGAATCTGATGCGAGGATGACATTTATAAATATGTCCGACAAACTTATCAGCATTCAACTCACTACATTGGAGCATGATTGGATAATTTGACAAATTCTTGAACCATAATGAAGATGTAATATAATGGTAATAAGCCTATTTTTAAACAGGGTTGCGTATCTATATATAGGATTTCAGGATTTAATGAACTCCATACTTTTATTGCAACATGTTAAATGACCTTGAATATGTCTACATTTCATTGTACTCAGTTCTGAATTTTCCCTGAGCAGATTATCATTGGTAGGATACAAGGTACCGTATTTCCTCTTATAAGCGCCTGGGCGCTTAATTATTTTTTCAGCACCCCTTTACCCCCGGCGCTTATTAGAGGCCCGGCGCTTATTGGAGGTCCGGTGCTTATTTCTTTCATAGAAAATTGAAGTTTTATTAAAACAGAATTTTACAATGAATATCTGTAAAAATATTACTAAGGGACATTAATTCAATGGTTTGGACCCGGCGCTTATTTAAGACCAGGCGCTTATAGGAGACCCGGCGCTTATTTTCTCAACTACCTATGAACGCCGGCGCTTATTAGAGTCCCAGCGCTTATTGGAGACCCAGCGCTTATTAGAGAAATACGGTAATTTAGGCAGGAGGGCACAAAGATATTTATTATTTGTTTAAATAATCAATTTGTAAGACATAAGTGATATAATGATGCCTAGTGATACAACGGCAAATTGAATAATTTTGAACACAGTCTGCTTGTGTGGTTTCATTTATGAAGATACACATCACTAATTTGTTATCTGTGGTTTCGTTTATGAAGATGCACATCACTAATTTGTTATCTGTGGTTTCGTTTATGAAGATGCACATCACTAATTTGTTATCTGTGGTTTCGTTTATGAAGATGCACATCACTAATTTGTTATCTGTGGTTTCGTTTATGAAGATGCACATCACTAATTTGTTATCTGTGGTTTCGTTTATGAAGATGCACATCACTAATTTGTTATCTGTTGTTTCGTTTATGAAGATGCACATCACTAATTTGTTATCTGTCCAAATTACATGAACTCATCATGAAAGTTTCTTTCATGTTAATGTTACATTTTGAATACTGTTTTATTTGGTACAAGAATAATAACTGTACACAATTTTATATTGTTAAGCAGACGCTTCACCTGAAAATATAATACAATGATATGTTTGTTTTCTACTATAATTATATCAATTTCTCCTTATGATGTAAACATCCTGTTGTAAAACCCTGTTTGTCGATCCCCCTGTACCTGAGTACATGAATAAGTATTGTTTAAACCAAATTGAACAAAACATATGTCCCTATCATCCAGTCTGTTACATTCAATCAAATAAAATTCCATTGTAAGGGCCTTCAATTAACTTAAGAACAATCCATTCATATGTTTTTCACCACAAATGAAATATGTATAAACAGTTTAGGAAAGATGTTGGAATTTTGGCCTGTCCACAGGAATGGCTATTCAAATTTCTTACCAGTCCTGCTGAAATTTAGTCTGTCGTTCACATAAAAAGTGTCAAACCAACTATAACTGTTACACAGACTGAAAGCTTGTACAATTAAATGGTCCCGTTACTGTTCTGCACATGATAGCTGTAAACAGCACATATCTATCAATGAAATTTCCTTCAATTAATTATAGCATTAAATTTAGCTTTATCATTGTTTCAAATCATTATGAGAAAAAAAAATTTGCATGACAAAGAAATTAATTTGTGTTCAATACTAAGGTAAATCTGCCATGTTCTAAACAGAAAACTTAAAGTGAAAATATTTTAAAAAGAGCATGTGACATTGATTTGTATTTGACACATCATCCATATTTTCTTTTAGGGGACTGATAAAAGCTATCTGGTAAAACAACACCAAGAGTTTGGAGAACATAGTTGCTACTTGAAGGGTCAGGATCGTAGAGTCTGGGAACATGAATTTGGTGTCAAACACTATGCTGGTGTGGTCATCTACAATGTGCTGGGTTTTCTAGACAAGAATAAAGACGCTCAGCAGGACCAGCTCTTCGAACTGATGTATAGTTCTCACAACGAGTTTGTCACAGAGCTGACAAGATTTCAAGTAAGTTCCCTAGAACTAACTGTTAGTTATCATGTCAATTCAGACAATGTACATACATATCATCTTACCCGACTTCGGAGTGTTTACCCAATTTCAGGTTGCTTCACCCGCGTCCCCGATTGGGTATTGAAAAAACCCAAGTTTCAGAAAACTGCCAAAAATACTTGGTCAAGAATATGTGTTACCCATTAGAATTGTTTAAAAATAAAGTGTTACAAATATTTTCAAGAAATATATAAATACAAAATTAACCTCTCCAATGTATGTTGTAAAAATAAAATATCAGAAAAAAAAATAACCAAAACATTTTGTATTTAGACATTCAATATCCTATGGGTAATATGTTGTCATGAACATGTTACGACTGCGTGTACTGATGAACTTGGCCATTTGACTTTGGCCATTTGTGGTTTTGTTTTATACATCCTTTAGAAAACGATTTAACTTACACTTTCAGAGAGCAAATTTTTATATTTATTTAAATATTTATCTCACTATTGCGGAAATACTTACAACCAATGATTTATTAATAGAATTGGAAATGAGTCCAGGGGTTGAAATTTGTTTCAAAATTTTACTTGTCCAGGGACATGTCTAAATTGCTTTATCACTTGCCCAAAATTAAATGTTACTTGTCCCACTATGAATCAGTAAACTTGATGAACAAGTCTAGGCAAACTTATTGTCGTTTGTGTTTTTACTCGCGGATATAAGACCATGCTAGCGCAAAAGACCATCCACCTTTTTAGCTCATCAGGTCTGAAAGACCCGATGTGCTTATGGCATGGCAAGGCGTCCGGCGTCCGTCCGTCTGTCCGTCCATAAACTTTTCACATTTTCGACTTCTTCTCCAGAACCAATGACTCTAGAGAGCTGAAAAGTTGTGAGTAGACTCCTTGGCCAATGGGGATTCTAAATTGTAGATTTCGTGACCCCATGACCCCAAATGGGGTCACATGGGTCAAGACCTTAACAAACTTTTTCCATCAAAAGTCTGATGAGCTACAGAGCCCATGGCTCTATTTTTTCCAAGCTTGAGCAGGTTGGGGTCATTCTCGGTTTAAAGTCCATCCCCCAATTCTGAGAAATCTGACAAAATCTAGAGGCGACTATCTGTCAGACGATCGAGTTAGCAAGTCGAAGTTAATTTCAACCGGAAGCAAAATGCTCAAACATCGATGTCATTTCAGTATTAAACTTGTAAAGTAAAAATACCTTTGTCTTGATGTTGTTTTTAATGACTATGTACATTGTGAATAAGATAAATATAGAATAATATATTGTTTTAAAATATTTAAGCTTCGATCACGTATACTAGCTGTTAGATTTCAGTGGAAATCATGGCTTCACTTGCATCCACGATCGGGAATTGAAATATCTGATTTTCAACATATTATCAAGAACTGTCGCCTTAGAATGCTTCTTATCCATTTTAAAGGTTTAATAAGACTTATTTCCAAATTAATATCCTATTTTATCAAGCTTCAAACAAATAATTTTGCGAACACACGTTGTTTTACTGTACTTGGGATCTCAATCATAATTTTGTGACGACAAATAACATTATTAATATTCTTTCGTGCTCATTATAATCATTAATCTAAGGACGTGGCTGCTATCAGTTTCCATCGCCGCCGCTGTCGCCGCCGCACTCGTACTACTAGCTATAACTTTTTTCCCCTAAGCTTTCCAGAACTCTTATTCATACCTTACTACTCATATCTCGGGGGAACGATTTTGACACGTTCACTTTCAAGGTCAAAGGTCAAGGTCACGAGCTATGTATTCACTCTAAGAATTCCTTGTAAACGCGATAACTTGAAAAGTTTTTGTGCTATGAAGCTCTAACTTGGTATATATCATCCTTGGAAAAGTAAAAAATTTTGAAAAGGTTTTGGCTACAATCCGTCAAAGGTCAAGGTCACAGCAAGGTCATGACGTAAGCATGTTTTAGCGAAAATGCTTTATTTTAACTATGAACACTTTTAATCAATACATGATTGTTATACTCAATAAAAAGTGTTCAATGATTGTGTGACCTTGAAGGTCAAAGGTCAAGGTCATGAGATATGAGTTATTACAAAATGCACTAAATTGGGGTATAACTTTATCCCATTTAGCTTTTCAGAACTCATGAACATGTCTAAATGTTAATACTTCCAGGGAATCATTATGACATGTTCACTTTCAAGTTCAAAGGTCAAGGTCACGAGTTATAAAATCACCACAAAATTCTTTGTAAACACGATAACTTGAAAAGTTTTTGTGCTATGAAGCTCTAACTTGGTAGATATCATCCTTGGAAAAGTAAAAAATTTTGAAAAGGTTTCGGCTACAATCTGTCAAAGGTCAAGGTCACAGCAAGGTCATGACTTAAGCATGGTTTAGGGAAAATGCTTAATTTTAACTATGATCACTTTTAATCAATACATGATTGTTATACTCAATAAAAAGTGTTCAATTATTGTGTGACCTTGAAGGTCAATGGTCAAGGTCATGAGATATGAGTTATTGCAATTCCTTGTAAACACAATAACTTGAAAAGTTTTTGTGCTATGAAGTTTAGATTTTGTATATATTATCTCTTGAGAAGTACAACATTTTCAAAAAGTTTTGGGTACTAACTGTCGAAGGTCAAGGTCACAGCAAGGTCAACATATATGGAGAAAATGGATTAATTTAATTTTTAACACTTTATTTCATTACAATAATGTTATACTCAATGAAATGTGTTCATTGATTGTGCGACCTTGAGTGTCAAAGGTCAAGGTCACGAGAAAATTCCCAATTTGGTGAGGACGGTAAAAGGCGGAACAGGGTAAGGCGAAACCCAAAGTTCCGGGGCTGCTCTGCTTTTGCGGTATCCCGCAAACGCTAATCTAGTTTTGAAAGTTTTTCGTAGAATTTTATTTACGTGAATATTTTATTTAACTGCATGTTGTTTTTGAAAAGTTAGAATATATAATATTTTAACAAATATTTGAATATTTAGACAATTAATATTGTATCGGCAATATGTTGTCATGAAAGTATTACAACCACGTTTCAGTTTTGTACATCGTTTTCAAATCGACTTGCTGATTGGTTGATCTACTTTTTTTGGCCAATGAAAAAGCTTGTAACAAATATCTCTCTACCCGTAAACACTTGCAGCAAAGGCTTTCGACTGACTTCACGTTTATTAATTTTACACCTCTTTACTTAATTTCTAGATAATGTTAGCTCACATCACACTGTTATTATCACTTGTCCACGGACATGTCACAAGAGTTGATTTACTTGCCCTACTTAAATATTTTACTTGGCACGGGCGTAGGGCAATGGTATTTTTCAACCCCTGTGAGTCTATCTGAAGATAGATTGATAAAAACAATCTTTATTTTTAGCTCATCAGGCCTTACAGGCCATTATAAGATAAGACATTATGGGCTTATGGCATGGCATGGTGTTCTTCTCCAGAACCATAAGGTCTATAAAGCTGAAACTTGGTGTACAGACTTCTTGCCTAGTGAGGATTATAAATTGTAGCTTTGGTGGCCCTGTGGCCCCTAATAAGGGCCACAAGGGCCACACCCTTAATACCTATTTTCATCTTCTTCTCCAGAACCATATGGCCTAGAAAGCTGAAACTTTGTGTACAGACTCCTTGACTAGTGAGGATTTAAAACATCCACTAACCACTTCTCAATTTTCATTCAAAGATATTCAACAAAATAATAACTAGACTTGATTTTTGCTAATTTAATTTTGTCCAATAAAGGCCTTTAGTTAGCCTTTCATTAACACAGCGTAATTATCTGTGAAAAACCCACCTAGGTTAGAGGCCACAAAACTCGCGCGGGTGTGACGTAATAAGCAGACTAAACAGAGTAACCCATCATTATATCAACTGAAATACCGCCTAAATAATTGTTTAATTACCATTGATGTGGATATACTTTTTACACCAAATGCTTAGTAGTGTTACATCATCAGATGATTTATCTAACTAAGTGGAAAACATATTCTGAAAATCGTTAATTATAATCATTTTTTTTGTGGTGTTGTTACGATAGATGTATAGATAACGAGGCTGATTCTGTTTATGACGTCACAAAAAGGGGGTGTGACAAGTCATGCATTCACTGGTTTGTGGCTAGAAAGCTGAAACTTTGTGAACATACTCTTTGACTAGTGAAGATTATAAAACTTACCGTAGTATCTCGTGTATTTGCCGGTCTCCCTCCTCGCAACTGACTAAGTCGACATGATGCGAATTGCATTGAAAATGAAAGTTGATATCAATGGGTAAGTTTGACTGTTCTTCGCTTATGAACCATCAAATGACATGTTAATTTTTAGACGTGTATTATCAAAATATAATGAAAAGAATTTGCAAGTGTTCACTTACGGTGTTTGTTGTTTGTTTTAATCATATTACATATCATTCTCGGCAAATTATTAACTACAGACTGTCTACAACTTTTAGTGCATTAAGTGTTTACGGGAAATGAGATATTTGTTACAAGCCTTTTCATTGGCTAAATTTTTTAGGTCAACCAATCAGCAAGTCGGTTTAAAAACTATGTACGAAACATAATACGAAACGTAATAATTTCATGACAACAGTTTGTTGATACAATATTAAATGTCTAAACATACCAGAATTTCTGAAACGTTTCCATGTATTTTACTTTTTCAAAATAAACATGTCGTTAATTCAAATAATTATGTATATAAAATTCGAAGAATAACAATAAGAAATATAACTATGAGCACAAAAGTTTATAAGGAATGTTATTTCTCGTCACGAAATTACGATTGAAATTCTAAGTGATGTACAACATCATGCTTAGTGTATCTTTGACAACGATTTGATTGAATTTCGATAAAACGTGATCAATGAAATTGGAAATATATGTCTTATTAAAGCTTTAAAATGGACAACAAGCCTTCTGAAGTGATGATTCTTGATAATATTTAGAAAATCGGGTTTCAATTTCTTATCGTGGATGCCAGTGAAGCCACATCTGCCGAAATCTAACAGTAGGTGAAGGTTGCTTGAATATTTCATATTATTATATCAATATATATTTTTCGACTCATCTTTGTATATTTTCATTAATAACAACCACAAGATGACAAAGTATTTTTATTTTACAAGTCCAATATAGAAATGACCTCGATGATTGTGTATGTTGCTTCCAGTGTAAACATTGACTCGCTAACTTGCTGGGCTGACAGAAACTCGTGCTTGGCCTCTTGATTTTTATGTCACACGAAGGGTCGGGAGACAAATTGGTTTTAGCTGAGTTCCCGTTGGCGTTGGCGTTGGCGTTGGCGTTGGCGTTGGCGTTTCCATTTCGTTTCCGGAGCATATCTCTAAAACTATGTTACCGATCATCACCAAACTTGGTATAATATCTCTCCATATCATGTAGATGTGCCTTTTGGAGGTTATAGATTTCTTAAAATTTGATTTCTTTTTATTTCCATGGCAACAATTTGTCTTTTTCAAGGGTTTCTGCATCAAATCATTTAGAATTTGTTTGCTTCAATTGTGGAGTTGATAGGATATTTTCAGATGAAGTAATAACTTTTGACCTAGTGTACTTGACCTTCGCGCAGCAAGAATTGTTCAAACTTTAACCTTTGTCATAACTTTTGGATTGGATAGAAATAGACCTTTGATATTTTACATGTCCATCTATCATTATCATGGTAAGACCTCTCCGATGAGGTCATAACTTTTAACCTTGACCTTGACTTCTGGAGCATCAATGGTTTACAGCATTTTCCTTGTTTTTAGCTCACTTGTACACCAAAGTTTGTATTTATGAAAACAATTCTAACAAAAACTTTTGTTGCTGAATATGTTATTAGGCCTATTGTAGTATATCTGTGCCAAGGGGGCAAGGGTGCCATTGCAATTGAAAAGCAATTGTAAAGTCATGATCGATTGTATCCCATATTCTTTCAATTTCTATAAAAACATTGTCAGTAACGAACCAAATATTTTCAGATTTGACGTTTCACAAGCACATTGCTCGCTTCATCAGGAATGAATGATTGAGATAATATTCTTTTAACATTGATTACAATCAATCATAGCCTTACAATTAATTGTTAGTGTTTTTTCTCTTCTTTATCAGAATCAAAATCCCCCTTTTTTTAATTTGTAGGATTTATTAGGGGTCAGACTTGAAGTCCTGGATGGGAGACAGACCATTTCACGCACTACACGAAGCAAACCTACTGTTGGGGACACCTTCAAGCATCAGCTGTCTGCACTTGTTGATGTGTTGGCAACAACAAACCCATGGTAGGTAATAAGCTACTACGCACCAAACGCAAATCACTCTGCATAGATAAGCATCAAACTCTTACAACTTTTTGTATCACAATGAAATTGCAAACTGATGACACTAGATTTTGTCAAAGTAAGAAACTGAGCGAAAACTCAAAATAACTCGACATGATTGAACAAAATCCTAAAATTGCTTAAAATGGCGAATGGCAAATCAGCAAAATGGCGAAAATGTTGCCCCTGACTTTTAAAGAGACACTGATTATCTTTCTTTTATTTGGTTTTGATAAGTTACAAGAAATCTAATATGCCGATTGAAGTTCATATCTGATCACTGGACTTGCAAATCTATCCATTTATTTTTATCAAAATCAAATAAACATCTAAAATACATGACATATTAGAAATTATGCATCCAATTAACCTACCTATTTGTTACAATACCTAATAAACTATTGAATCGAATATATCTCCCTGTCAGCTTTTGATAAGGTTTCAGAATTAGGTTAAGCAAATTAGCGTGCATCACGCCAGCCACATTGTCCGGTTTTCCCTCAAATGTAGCGAACCTTGAACTTGAACTTTTTAATTTTAAGTAACAGTGGTTTCCAATGTAATAACATATTCTGTGTCACTTTAACCCATTAAATGACAAAGATAGCGAGGTAACTGTAGACACAAGAATCAACAACATGCTTCCTGAAGTATTGAATGACTATAGACAAGCTCATGAACATTCACTTTCTTTGTGAGTTTTGAAATATACATGACATGCTGGGTATACAAAACCACATTAATTGTTTATAAGTTTATCTGTATTTATGAGCATAATATCAGTGATTGACAAATTACTATTGTGACACTTCAAAAAAAAGATTTTGAGTTCTGAAACAAACAGGGAATCCTCGTATTAAGCCCTGGGTATAATTTAGAAATTTACCCATTTGATCTAACAAACATATTTTCTGCATTAAGCCAACTTATAAACAACAAATATTTGTTCTTTTAAGTTTTCATGAAACAAATTCAATCTTTTTAATTATGAAACTTGCTTTAAAGTAAAATGTTCATGAAAAATATAAAAATAAAAGTCGCGTTAATGATGATGATCATCTGATCTCATCTGTCAATCACCATCGCGACCCACCGTGAATATTTTTTAACCATTAATCATGCAGTTCATGGCACTGTCCTGACATGGCAGCTTTGAATGGAGCGTTAACTCCTCCGGATACATTCAGAGCTCTTATACCACTATTCCTCTTTATAGATCTACCTTATTTTTAGCTCACCTTTACAAAGTAAATGTGAGCTTATGTCATGGCGCTTCGTCCGTCGTCCGTCTGTCCGTCCGTCCGTCCGTCCGTCCGTCTGTCCGTCCGTAAACTTTCACAAAAAAGACTACTCCTCCTAAACAAATTCAGACATCATTCTGAAATTGTAGTATGTTATACCCATGGTGATTCCCCACAGAAAGGTAGACGTTTCAGTTTTGAGAATCCAAGATGGCCACCATGACAGCCATATTGAATTTTCAATTAGATTTCATGAAAAAGACTACTCCTTCTAAACGAATACAGATATCATTCTGAAATTGTAGTATGTTATACCCATGGTGATTCCTCACAGAAAGGTAGACGTTTCAGTTTTGAGAATCCAAGATAGCCGCCATGACAGCCATATTGAATTTTCAATTAGATTTCATGAAAAAGACTACTCCTTCTAAACGAATACAGATATCATTCTGAAATTGTAGTATGTTATACCTATGATGATTCCTCACAGAAAGGTAGATGTTTCAGTTTTGAGAATCCAAGATGGCCGCCATGACAGCCATATTGAATTTTCAATTAGATTTCATGAAAAAGACTACTCCTTCTAAACGAATACAGATATCATTCTGAAATTGTAGTATGTTATACCCATGGTGATTCCTCACAGAAAGGTAGACGTTTCAGTTTTGAGAATCCAAGATGGCCGCCATGACAGCCATATTGAATTTTCAATTAGATTTCATGAAAAAGACTACTCCTTCTAAACGAATACAGATATCATTCTGAAATTGTAGTATGTTATACCTATGGTGATTCCGCACAGAAAGGTAGAAGTTAAAATTTTGAGAAGCCAATATGGCCGCCATGGCAGCCATATTGAATTTTCAATTAGATTTCATGACAAAGACTATTTCTCCTATACCAATCTAGATATCATTTTTATATTGTAGTATGTTATACCTTTAGTGATTCCGCACAGAAAGGTAGACATTTCAGTTTTGAGAATCCAAGATGGCCGCAATAGCAGCCATATTGACTTTTCAGCTGCAGATGACACATCATTATTATTAAATTTTAAGCTTTCATCAAGTGATCACTGGCACCATATAAATTCTCTAATTTGAACTTACTAATATTGATATGGCAGAGCATTATGCTATATGGCCATGGCCCATGTGTATGCAATAAAAGTTATGGACTTGTATTCTCATGACAGTGATATGTTCTTTCTAAGAATAACAACTTACACAAAACTTGTCTACAATAAGCTTTGTGTTTAGCAATCTACATGATAAGTTGATGTGGAATAAATATGCAGATGAAAATCGAAAAGGGTTTAGTAAGAAAAGTAAGGAAATTTGATTTGTCATATCTCTCTGTTGATTTGACAATGCAAAAATGTTTACCATTATAGTCCTGTATGAGTGTTAAATAAATTGATACTTTAATGAAAGACATCTCATGGTCACTTGACATGTAAATATTATGTGAACAAAATAAACGTGTCTTATGCATTGCTGTGTTTATGACTTTCCTCTCAATCAGTCATTCATTTTCCTTGAAAAATCTGTACTTTTGGGATTCTCAATATCCCATGCAGCATAACCATCAGTGAAATAATCTTGAAATCATATTAATGATTCACTACAAAACAAATGTAAGTGCCCACCATCCTGTAAGTAATGAATGACATTTAAATGGATACACCTAAACCAATCAAGATATCATAATGAAATTAATACGGATGCCCACATAAAAGTAGCATTTTGAAGATTAAAAAGTACAAGATGGTCACCAATTCAGCCATAGATATACAAAAAAGTTATACAAAAACCTACTGCTTGTTAACTTATCATGATAATATCATTCATGTATTAATGTTTGTTCAAGCTCTAGTCGTTTCCAAAAGAAGACTAGTATTTTAAAAGATAAAAAAATCATGATGGCAGCCATAATCAATTATATAAAAGATGGTTACATGTATAATTAAACCATTTTACCACATCATTCATTTTAAGGTGAGCTTCTGTACCCTCGGTACTTTTATTTTAAATTACGATGCGCCTCATAGTTAGTTTTCCACAGTCATCAAAAGAAAGTCTTATTTCCAGTTGATAAAATACTAAATACTCAAAGTGCATACACGATTTTTATATGGAACTGGAATTATTACAAAGAATCACAATTATACTCTTAACAGCATTCATATACACCAAATCTTCTGAACTTCTATATCTTTAGGGGGAACACATGACAGGTACCTCAGTGCATGTACAGTAATCGGTTTTATTAAGTGCCCCTTGTTGTATCAAGTTTGTGTGCCTTGGTACTCAGTGAATGTGTAGCGTGTTTTGTGTTATAAACTATGACTTTGCAACGTATCTCAGAGTGTCAGAGACAGCCGCCTCTTTCAATGCCCCAAACACCTCAAGCAGTGCCTCCTGTGCTCTTTCACTCGGTTTGTGGCGCCTCCTGTTGACACGCCTGCGCCTGGAGCGTCTCATGTGACCCAAACGCCTTCCTGCCCCTCAACCTCTTTCACTGGCATTATCCCCTGGATTGCTGACAACTTGGGGCCTTGTGCCTATCCTATGGACCGGATGTTCTTCAGTGCAGTTGGATCCTTTCCTTATTCTGCCTCATCCATCTGCCTTGGATGTTGTGGACTCTTTATCTGAAGATTTTGCTAAGCTAATGCTTAACCCCTTCTTCAGGGTCACGACGCTCAAGAAGGTTTGTTACGCTGTGCAAAGCCTGTACTTTCTAGACTCAGTAGCCATAGTACCAGACTAGATGAGGACATCAAGGCTTTGACCGGCTTGTCTTCATCCGTCGCCTACAAAACTCCAGACAGCAAGGTAGCTTGAAGTTTGAAATCAAGAGGTCATATATGAGTTTAGGCTCTGAGAATCCGGACAGGACCGAGCTCTTGGCTTGGCAGGGGAGAGCGCTCTATGACATCCTCTCTCATATTCGTGGAGCATGGGTCTCCTAGCTATGAGGAGGTCTGGTTTCCTTTCATTGTCTTCGTGGGACAGGTACAAGAAGAAACTTCAGCGCATCCTGGTGGACCATCCATTTCTTTTTGGTAAAAAGATCCCGGTCTGAGGTCACCTTACATCTCTTGAGGACTCTAGCAGCTCAGAAGTCTCCCAGGAAGAGGCCTTACACTTCACAAGGCCGGTCCCAAGGACTCGAGAGCCTTAGGAAAGGAGACTTTCAGGTTTAATAAGGACGTCCCCACCAGATTCTAGAAGGGGGCAAGCGCCAATGAAGCGCACTTGACGTCCGACTGGGACCTCCTGCCTTCAGTCTTGACGTTGATGAACTCTCCAGTAGACGGGAGACTGGGGGATTATTTGAAAAATTGTGCTTATTTAGAAGATCTCTTCATCATGGACATTCTGAGAGTCGGCTACCCTCTACCCACAATAGGCTTGCCCATCTGAGTCAAGCTTATCCTGTCAAGCAACAGACCCCTATTCAGGAGAACATCGATATCCTCCTCCAGAAGAGAGCCGTGGAGAGGGTGCTGGACTGTTATCCTGGTTCTACTCAACCATTTTTCTTGTCAAAAAGTAGCCTGACAAGCTCAGGATGATGAACCAGCTGTTCCTCGAGCATCCATATGGTCACGCTGCTCCAGCTGCGTTTGAAGGTGGCCAGGAACGACTGGCTGGTTTCCCTTGACATTCAGGACGCCGACCTGCATGTCCCTAATGCGCCGAGTCACAGGAACTTCCTCCTTTTCATCTTCAATGGTGTCCACTACCCATGGTGGTCCTCCCATTTGGAATAGGTTTTGGTTGAGTTCCCGTCCGCGTCTGTGTGGCGTTGGCGTTCCTATTTGTTTCCAAAGCATAACTCTGAAGCTACTTGATATAAACTACTGCATATACTTTCAACTTCTTTTCAGTTCTTTATTTATTGTTTCCATAGCAACAGTTTGGACTTTGTCATTTTGAAAGGTTGGGTTAGTTTCCTGGGCATAACTCTGAAACTACTTGACCAATATTCACCCCATTTGGTATACATCATCTCCATATCATGTAGATGTGCCTTTTGGGGGTTTCAACTTCTTTTCAATTTTGTATTTTTTAATTTCCATGGCAGCAGTTTGGACTTGGTCATTTTGAAGAGTTGAGTTAGTTTCCGGAACATAACTCTGAAAGTATACATGACAAATTTTCACCAAATTTGGTAGACATCATCTTTATATCATGTAGATGTGCCTTTTGGGAGGTTACAACTTCTTTTCACTATTTCTTTTTTAAATGTATTTTCGGGTTTCCATGGCAACTTTTTGGACTTTGTCATTTTGAAGGGAAGGGTTAGTTTTTATGACAAACTGTGCAGATGTTGGTTATCAATTCCAATAAAAAGATCAAATATAACCCAAATTTACAGTTCATGTTGTTTTATATGAAGATTATGGTTTTCATTTGAGTTTAAAGAAACTTTAAGGTATTTTCAAAAACAAAATTCAGCTGAAAGTAAAAACATTTTCTAGTTATAAATCTATTCTCGTCTTCTTCTCCAGAACCAAAAGGTGTAGGAAGCTGAAGTCTTGTGTACAGTTTACTTGACTAGTTAAGATTGTAATGTGGCTCTGTGTTCCCTTATAAGGGAAAGATGAAGCCAATGGCTCTATTCTTAAGTAAGATTTTCCCCAATAATAAACCTTGGGTTACAAAAGATATGAAAAATCTTCTGAACAAGAAAGAAAATAGCATATTGTAAGGGAGATCTATTAGAAGTTAAAAGTATCCAAAAAGATATTTCACTACAAATGAAAAATGTAAAGAAGAGTTTAAACGCAAGGTAGAAAAGGAATTTTATTGTGGCAATTCTAGGAAAATGTGGAATGATAAAAAGAAAGAACAAATATCCAGAATTGATGACAAGTCTTTTGCTGAAGCCTTGAATTCATTTTATGGCCGATTTGACCAAAGAGATTTCTCAGAAGAGTTACAAAATGAACTTCATTCATCGACCTTCTTAGACACCACAAATGACATAAGAAATAGTGTTGACAACGTTCTTTAACTGTCACTATTAATACTGGCTCTCCACAAGGGTGTGTTCTATCACCTGTGTTATTTATTTCTTGTACAAATGATTGTGTTTTACAAGATCCTTCCTGCTCAATTGTCAAGTATGCAGATGATGCAGCTCTAATTGCTCTATTGAACTCTTAACGAAGATGGATATCTTGAGGGATATTGAATCTTTCTGACTGGTGCAAAGGAAATTTTCTTTATGTAAATCTCAAGAAAACAAAGGAAATGATTTTTGATTTTAGATTTGTGGATAAGTTGTTGGAACCTGTGAATATGAACAATACTCCGGTTGAAGTCGTATCAGAACATAAATATCTAGGTACAATCATTGACAATAAGTTGACTTGGAATAGCAATACAACAGCCTTGTACAAAAAATGCCAATAGAGACTCTACTTTAAGAGGGAGTTAAGATCTTTTAATGTTGATGTAAAATTGATGAAAATATTCTACACTTGCTTTGTGCAAAGCGTTCTTTCTCATGGCATTCAGTGTTGGTACGGCTCCCTCAGTCTTCAAAATAGAAACAAGATAATCAAGATTGTAAATATAAGCTCAAAGATTGCTGGCACCATACTTGAACATCCTGCATCAATATATGATAGAAAAATGCTAACTCATGCACAGAAAATTATTTCTGATCCAACACATGTCTTACACTCAGAGTATTCTCTATTGCCATCTGGAAAATGTTTTAATGTTCCTTACCATAGGTCAAATCGAACCAGGAAATCATTCATACCCTCTAGTATTTCAATTCTAAACAAGAAAATTCTGAACATTTTTAATGATATCTCAAAACTGCTTTGCGCGGCCTATGTAATGAGCAGCCCCGTATCAGTTTTTGTGAAGTTTCCACCACTGCCGCACTCGTATTATTATAGCTATAACTTCTTTCCACTATACTTTCCAGAACTCTTATTCGATCATAACTTACTACTTATACCTCAGGGGAACGATTTTAACATGTTCACTTTCAAGGTCAAAGGTCAAGGTTACAAGCTATGTAATCATTCTACAAATTCCTTGTAAACACGATAACTTAAAAAGTTTTTGTGCTATGAAGCTCTTACTTGGTATATATCATTCTTGGAAAAGTAAAAATTTTTTAAAAAGGTTTCAGCTACAATCCGTTAAAGGTCAAGGTCACAGCAAGGTCATGACTTTAGCATGGTTTAACGGAAATGCTTGATACTAACTATGAACACTTTTAATCAATACATGATTGTTATACTCAATAAAAGGTGTTCAATGATTGTGTGACCTTGTAGGTCAAAGGTCAAGGTCATGAGATGAGATTTGTAACTGCTAGAGGGTTAAAGCTAAATAATAGTTTTTTTAGAGCAAATGTTCTTTCAATCACACTGATATGTAATATATAGAGGATACTTAACGACCTTCCATTTAATACTAATTTTATTAAACGAGTTAATGATTTTGTATAAAACGAGCGAAAGCGAGTTTGATACCAAATCATTCACGAGTTTAATAATAATACTTGCCCTAAAATCACGTAAACTGAAAATGTGCTGAAACTAACAGTTCCGCGACTCAGCACCCATTGTGACGAAGAGCTTACATTGTGACGTCACAACAGCTCATTTCTGTGACGTCATACTTGCATTGTGATATTACACTAGTTTAATATTACCGTATAAATATTACACTGCGGTATCTTACACGGGCGTGTAATAACTTATCTTTATCACATCCTGGTCCTTGTTGGAAACCCTGACAGAATTTTTTTTCAAGCACATGGAATGTTGTGGTCAAATAGACAACAGAAATACTGAATTACCATCCCTGGTGTCATGAAAAAAGTCAAACTATTGCTGGGATGCCACCTCAAATATCGGTGTTGTCATGTTGGTTGTCAACATTGTGGCCCTTGTTCCTCTTCCTTCTTCTAAAGCATTTGATAATGTATGCCAGCCTAAAGGACAACAGATTTACCAAGATTGACAATGGATCTGCAGGAGAAAGATCCATGGACAACTTTCTAAGAAGCTAATATCAAATAATAAATAATATCACGCTCCTTCTGGATTTCAAACGCCGTAATTAGAATTCTGACAAACTCAACCAGATCAATGTATAGTCTACACAATAATAACAATCATGATTATTGTAAGTAATCGTGAGTAAACTTACCTCTGGATTGAGGGTAATCTCCATCCATCCTCTCCGTCTACAGGTATGTGTTCTTGTATTTTGAAAAAAATGACTGTTCTGATTCAAAATTAAGGGAAGGTAACTCACAAGGGAGATAAATGGGGAAAAACAACACACAGACCACTAAAGAATATTTTATTTTTCTCTGTACTATCTCTCTTGAGGTAGAGATTTTGGCAAACTCAATCCAGAAGTAAATTTACTTACCGTAATTTCTCTATCAATTCGACATCTCTGATAATTCGACCACGTACGTTAATCTGAGGTTAAAAAGTTCAAATCACCCCTAACATTTCAACCATGCCCCAAATGGTAATTTTCACGTTCCAATACATCGACCACAGTCGTTAAATTATCAGTATATATATTCTATTTCAGCCATACATCTTACAAATCAAGAAAAAAATTGTCACTGAAAAAAAAATAATAATGAAACGTATCAATCTTTTGTTGTTCAATCAAGATCAAATATCTACTTTATTTCATGAGTGACTCGGTTTCATAGCAAATCTCAATTAAAATCAGCAACATATATAAGAAATATGCTTCACAAATTATCGTAACATCTGTCACATCTGTGGATAATCACTCACGTGGTTGCTTAACTTCCCGCCATATTTGTTTACAAATGACCAAACCATTATTTTACAGGGGTTGCAATGATGAATTTCTAAACACTTGACCTAATAATCCCACATTAACAAAACATTCAATGAGAGAAAGATAATCAAATATATAAGGAATTCTGTATCAGCAAAACAAATACATTTTTCTTTAGGTTATCATGAAGTATAAATTCTATCTTCCTATCATGATATCCATCACCCCGTGCTCTTATAATGGTGGACTCGTCCAAACTGTGCTACAAATAATATTTATTTTGTCTTGTAAACGTAAACTTTGAAACCGACATAATTAAATGGTATACAAAACTATTTTAAGTAGAATTGTTGTGGAAAAAAACTAAATCTTTTATTTCATTTGGTTGATTGATTCCATATCTCCCATCTGTGGAAGTGAAATATTTATCTTGAACATCACGGCGAGAAACTTTCAGGCATTCGTCATGACTGACAAAGGCTTATCTTTGGTGTCCGACTCTAATGATAACAGCCTTTGTATGAAGTTTATATTTCTCTCTTGAAATACTAATGATATTTAGGTTAAATTTCATATGCTGTTTATATTAATGTAACTGTCCGATGCATTGCGTGGTTCCATCGTGTCTTAGAATAGCAATGAAACAGGTAATATTATTGGCCCTTATGGGGAAATCCGTGTGTCTTATCCAATCAGAACGTGTTATGCAGATATGTCATGGCGTCACATGATCTCTTACCAAATGATCATTCAGATTAAAGATTAGATAACGAAGGTAGTTGATTATTGATTGTTTTAAAATTATATTTGTTTATTCTCAATTTCCTGTGACACCAGTGGCCTTCTTGATGCCTCCTAATATAGTCAAATACACATGTTTTTACATTTTAATATTTTTAGGCTTGAAATCTAAACTTGACTTGAATTTTACCGACAGAAGAACGTCTGGAATTTTATTTTGATATTTATTTTGAGTGTTGTCATCATTTATTTTAAAACGTATCTGAATTTACTCGGTTTAGAGACATTAAGATGGTCCCTCGATATACAGGATGAGCCCCTAAATCAATAATGAAATTTATATCAAAACTCAAAGCATCAATCTTCCGACATGAAATCACCGAAGGCTTTGAAGCGGGTTCTATATTCTGTGCAAGGAGTACAGCTAAAACATGGCTTCTTGTATCGAGTAAATTTCTTGCAAACTTCTAATTTTATCGAAGTATTTTTAGGTGGACCTGTTCTTTTTTTAATATTTCAATTGAAATTATTATCACCATACGTAAACAGTCACCATTTGGAAAATTAATTCGTGAGACAGAACAAGTTTTTACAAGGAATAATACTTTGGATGAAAATCAACACGTACGTGCTTCTAGTTTTAGTTATGGGACAACATCTAATCGCCGGAGAAAGGTATTTATGTAAATCCCATCTAATATTTCGACGATCCTACCGAACAAACAAACATTTGTGAGAAATAATTCGACCATGGACGTGATCTGAAAATGTTTTGAAATTTTGAGGGTCGAATTGATAGAGAAATTACGGTATAATTACTAACAATATTTGTAATTGTTTGCCTAGTGTTTGCTTTCAATTCTATCTCTATATATATAAATGTCCTTTTTTTTCCCTATATTTTTCTTCAATCATTCAATTGTCTTTTTAACTATTTGATAGGTAATTTTTTTAAACGTTCAAACTCAATTCCTAATGGAACATGTCTGGCAAATAGACCAATTTCTGTATCCCTGGTTTACTCTATGTATCCAAAGTCTTATACACAAAAACTTAATGTTTTTTTATACCCCTTGAATCGAAGATTCATTGTTTTATTATTGTCTTTGTCCAGTCAGTCTGTCTGTCAGTCTGTTTGTACAAACAAACTTTAACCTTGCTCATTACTTTTGATTGCTTTGGGGTAGACCTTTTATATTTCACATGTGCAACTATCATGATAAGACCTTTCAGATGAAGTCATGGTATTGACCTTGTGACCTTGACCTTGGCGCAGCGAGCATTTTTCGAAAACTTTATTCTTGGCCATAACTTTTGTGATTGGATAGAGATACACCTTTGATATTTCACCTGTGCATTTATCATGACAAGACCTTTCAGATGAGATCATAACATTTGACCTCGTGACATTGATTATGGCATCAGGGGCATCAGTGTTTCACAAACAAAGCTTGTTTGCAATATCTTTTTGTTCAGTGCAGGCAAAGCCTAGTCATTAGCAGACCAATAATATCATCGCCCTTGTAAGACTGCCAGCTGTGAACATGTTGAAAGTTTGTTAAACAGAGTTACCTCCCTCAGCTACTCATACTAAAGGCAAAAGCCTGACATATTTGACTGTTTTTCATAGCTGACGTTTGAACCTTCAACCTTGCAACTAGACAGATTTTAACAAGACTGTAAGTAAAAACAGTCATTACAACCTCCAAAACCAATCTGATTTACAAACAATAAACTGCAAAACCCAAATATACAAACAATCTTTCCTACCATACACATTTGAACCATAAAATGTTGGGAGTTCATTACCTTATGAGCTTCTACAAGCGAACACAATCGGTGAATTTAAATCTTCGCTGAAAACTGATGCATCAAGTAATAATTACCTCAATCTCAAGTACAGCAGTCATTGTCATCAAATCATACACTGTAGACTCAAGATTAGATGCAGTGATTTGAACTCTGATATGGAACACCAAACGAAAATGAAAATGTTGATATTAATATAGTCCCTTCATCACAAAATCATAAAGACCAAACAGTTTGAAAAAGGAAGTTAAAATCTAATGAAATGAAACTGCAAAGGAATATGTCTACAAGCACTCATGAATATAGAATACACTTAGATTATGTTTTGGTTTGTCACATGTTCTGTTCAGTTATTGTGATCTAGTTGTTTAATGCATGTACTGGTGAGGCATTAACATAAGTTTTGCTTGTTTGCCAACACAGATTTCTTTGGGAATAAAATGTTTAAACCAGAGACAGGTGAAATCACTTCTTGTTTTAAATAAAATTCAATTGCAATGTTTTAATCTACAGGTATGTGCGATGTTTGAAACCGAACTCTCTGAAGAAGGAGAATATGTTTGTTGATGAGGAGGTGCTCACACAGCTAAGATACTCGGGGATGCTGGACATTATACGCATTAAGAAAGAGGTAATCCTTACTGTACTCTTACTGCCAAACATTCCTCTTGTGTGTTGCGACCAAATATTTCCAGTGTTGTGTTGTGTTGTGATCATGCATTCTTCTTGACATGTGTTGTTCCCAAACAGTCACCATGTAACCAAATATTTCTCTTAATGTGTGTTGACCAAGCATTCTCTGACTGACTTTAGTTCATGCAAAGACTTACCTCCACAAATGTTTTCCTTGTTGTGTGTGTACGGTGACCAAACATTCCCTTTGAAAGTTTTGACAAAACATTCCCTTTGAAAAGTTTTGACGAAACATTGCCCTTGACATGTGGTGACGAAACATTGCCCTTGACATGTGGTGACGAAACATTGCCCTTGACATGTGTGACAAAACATTGCCCTTGACATGTGGTAACCAAAAGATTCTCCTAACGTGTGTGGTGACAAGACATTCCCCTTGACTTGTGTGTTGACCAAACATTTCCCGTAACCTGCACGTAAGTAGATATATCCCTTGACATAAGTGGTGACCAGTCATTCCCCTTGTCTGTTGTGACCAAACATTTTCATTGTTGTGTATATATTGTGACCAAACAATGAATGATTGATAAATTAGTATTACATGATTGATTAATTTTTATT
The DNA here is from genome assembly GCA_916613615.1 of Steromphala cineraria. Classification (NCBI taxonomy): domain Eukaryota; kingdom Metazoa; phylum Mollusca; class Gastropoda; order Trochida; family Trochidae; genus Steromphala; species Steromphala cineraria. Next base: position 46,283,517 of record OU744724.1, read on the forward strand.
ACATGATAGATTAATTAGTATTAAATGATTTATTAACTAGTATTAAACAATTGATTAAATACTGTTTAATGATTGGTTGATTAGTGTTTAATGATTGATTGATTAGTGTTAATGATTGATTGATTAGTGTTAAATTATCAACAATGATTGACAGATTGATTTATAATTGATGAGTCATTGATGGAAGATGTTTGAATGATTGATAAATGATTGTTTAGTGATAATCTTTAAGTGTTGAATGATTGATTATAGATGATTGGAAAATGATTGTTTTCGTGTTTGATAATTGGTTATTGTTTGACTGATGATGAATTGATGATGAATGATTTGAAATTGGTGATTAAGGATTGATGAATGAATAATTTATGATTCATAGTTGAGTGATGAATGATTAAAGAATAAATGAATGATGGATGATTTATCACTCATAGGTGAGTGATAAATGATGATAATGTTGTTGATATATATTATATAAGTATTATTGACCCTATGACCTTTACATAAAAAGGAAGCATTTTCCAAAAACTGTTTAAAAAACAAACTTTTCTTTTCGTTTTTCTTAAACTGCTTTGGTCTCAGAATCTTAAATGAGCTTAAGTGTAACTTTTTCTCTGTGAATGGGTCAAATACGTTTTAATAGCTAAAATATTCCTAACAGATATTTTCAGTCACGTGAAAAAGTAAAAATTTGACCTAAATATCACACTCCAAGGGCGGTAATTCAGTGGTCTCATGATGTCACTCCCAGAAGCCTTCACTCTCCTCTCAGTTGCGGAGCAAGACAGTCGTTTATGTTTTCGCTCTCGACTCAGGGTATTTCTGGTGTTATTCTTTGCTGCTTTTGCTAACCTTACTTCTTATTCAATAAAGATGTTGTTTCTACGCCTAATTTACACATTAACAGGTTGTCTTAGACAGTCTGTTTATTGTAGGTGTGAGTGAGTGACCTTGTTGACATGTGCTAGACTGTGCGCTACCAAGCTTCAAACTGCACGCTCTGCAAGTGCAACTCATGTCTCTTGTTTTTCTTTCACCTTGGTCGTGTGACTGCTTGGTTCGTACGCATTTGGTTGTGCCCTCCAGCAGTTCCTTCGTCGTCTAGTGTCAGGTGGGTCTCATTTTGTGAGTTGACACACTTGGTGTTTTTGGAGTAATTAGCTATCGGAAGGGTTTGTTACTTAGTGTCAGGATTTAGTTGGACACTGGTCTACTTAGGGTACGGCTGTCTCGTGTCAGTGACTCAACTGTCACTCACCTTGTCTAGCTTACATGCGTCATTTACTCTACTGTCACTGACTGGTCCGTACGGCCTTGGTTGTGCCCTCCGGCAGTTCTTTCGTCTTCTAGTGTCAGGTGGGTCTTCCGACAGTTTGTCGTCTGCTTCGGTTGGCTTTCACCTTTGTCTGACACTAGTCTTTCGTCTTCTGACCCTCCAGTTTCGGAGCCTCTTATAGTCGGGTGCTCCGATATTCGGATCCTCCAGTAATCTGACCCTACAATTGTCTGAGCCTCCGGTTGGGTATCTGTTTATAGGACCCTCAATACTCGTATCTTAACGGTGGTCTGACCTGATATTAGTCAAACCACTCTGTTAGGTTTTTTGCTATGGTTCTCTTGTGTCAGTGACTCGACTGTCACTCACCTCGTCTAGCTTACATGCGTCAGTAACTCGACTGTCACTCACCTCGTCTAGCTTACATGCGTCAGTAACTCGACTGTCACTCACCTTGTCTAGCTTACATGCGTCAGTGACTCGACTGTCACTCACCTTGTCTAGCTTACATGCGTCAGTGACTCGACTGTCGCTCACCTTGTCTAGCTTACATGCGTCAGTGACTCGACTGTCACTCACCTCGTCTAGCTTACATGCGTCAGTAACTCGACTGTCGCTCACCTTGTCTAGCTTACGTGCATCAGTAACTCGACTGTCGCTCACCATGTCTAGCTTACATGCGTCAGTGACTCGACTGTCACTCACCTCGTCTAGCTTACATGCGTCAGTAACTCGACTGTCGCTCACCTTGTCTAGCTTACATGCGTCAGTGACTCGACTGTCGCTCACCATGTCTAGCTTGCACGCGTCGTTGACTCCGGTCTTCACTCGCTTGTTTCGCCTTTTTCGTCTACTACCTTCGTATTTGCTTCGCCATGTACTCTGCGTTTTGTGTTTTGTACAATATGTGGAGGCCGGAAGTCTGCTAACAAGGACCCCCACTTGCTGTGTAGGAAGTGCAAGGACTTGTTTGAGGAGGGTTTTTGTTGCAACGAGTGTGCCCCTCTCTCGTCTTCAGACTTCAAGGCCTACGTTTCGGCCATTTGCAAGTCCGTTACTGATAGGGCTTATGTTTTGAAGCGAACAGCACCGACAGGTGGCTTGGGTCGCGATCGAGAGATTTCTCCCATTCATCATTCTTCATTTGAGGACTCGTGCTGGACGCCTCGGAGGATATGGAGCATGTCATCTCGTCCGCTGCTCCTAACTTTCTGCTACCACTGTGAGTAGTGTCTGACAAGCAACGGTGGCAGTAACCACTGCATCCAGCTCCCTTTCAACTGGTCCCGCCTGCTCTCGATCAGGGTTCGTCTCGCTTGATTTCCTCCGACGCACCACATCATGTTACTGATGCACAGCCCATTCATCTCGACAGAGAGGATCGCACAGTGTTGGGTTTAGGCAATCATGTGACGTCTACCTGTCAGACGATGCTCAAATACACCAAGCAGGCAGACATGGAGTTGGGTGACCCTCTGTTCTTCAAAGCTATCGGCAATGAGGCCGCAGACCTTGCGCACATCATGCTATTGGCGTCATGTATATCATCAGGTATTACAGTCATGCGTAGGGACAACTACTTTAATCCCGACCAGAGATCTTTCCTCCGGCAGGCCCCGGCCAACTTAGCACGGACGGCACGGGATTGGTCTCAGGTCACGGCAAGGTGGGCAGCCTCCCGGCCGCACGCCAGGAATGGGATGGCTTGTCAGAATTCATCAATGTCATTGATCCACCGCTCATTCCTTGATTGGTGATAATATGGCTGACTGTTCTAGAGTGCACGCCTCCACGTTGTTTAGAACTGGTGGGGCGCAGCTCCAAGTAGATATTGGACGTAGATTTAAGATACCAAAAGATGAAAGAAAATGTAAACTTTGCACTTTAAACGTAAAAGAGGATGAATTTCATGTTATTTTAAAATGTACTTTATATGATGAAATACGGAAACAATATTTACCAAATAGATATCTTAAGAATAGTAACTTTGAAATGTTTTGTTTACTCATGTTTGATGATAATACAAAAACAATTTTAAATCTTACAAAATTTTGTAAACAGGCCTTTTCAATTAGAAATGAGACAATGAAAAACAAAATATGAAATATTTCGACATACCTTTTCCTCAACCAACCTCCCACTCAGCCGTGGGGGGTCGTTTGAGTCTGTTCCCTCAGAACACTATCACTGAATTAGACCCCGACGACGTTTCGCCCGGCTCCTACTCTCGCGTATTTCACATACCCAAGAAGGACACAAAAGAAATGAGGATGATAATTGACTTGAAGCTGCTAAACCATTTTTTTCTCAGAAGACCTCCGAAATTTACTATGGAGTCTCTAATCAACATCCACAAGTTGATCCTCCCTCAGACATTCTTTGCCAGTCTGGATCTCAAGGATGCCTATCTGCATGTTCCCATCCATCTCAAATCACGGAAGTACCTTCGTTTTGCAGTAAATGTCTGTCCTTTTCAATTCAAGGTGCTTCCTTTCGGGATCTCCATTGCCCGTTGGCTGTTTACCAAGATAATGGCCCCTGTGCTCCAGTTCCTTCACTTAAAACAACTCTTTATCCATGGCTTTCTCCTTCGCCATCAAGTCAGTCTAACTGTACAGTCACACCTGGGTCTAGTCAGTCACGTGTTCTCTCATCTCTGATGGATACTCAACCCAAACTAATCGGAACTAATCCCAACGCAGCAGATAAAGTTCCTAGAAGCCATGTTAGACTCGATTAGTGCCCCATCAGAATCAAGTTGGACGGCAATACAGTCTTCCATTTAACTTCTAAAGAACAAGTCGCATTCAGTCAGGAAATGGATGTCTCTGATGGGCTCCCTCACTTCCATTCAAGCCTTCACCTTGCGTGGGAGATTAAATCTTCGCCACATACAGACCTGGCTCTACAGTCATCATCATCTCCCCTTAGATTCCAAGATCGTTCCTACCAGTCTCTTGGAGCTAGAATGGTGGAAGATACGGACTCATGTGATGAGCGGTTGTCCCTTCGTCCCTCCCCTACCTCAGCACATGATTTACACGGATGTGTCAAACTGCGGTTGGGGCGCACACTTGGACCAATTCAGGTCAACAAGTTTCTTCATATCAACCTGTTGGAGTTGAAGACAGTTCTTCTAGCCCTATCCGTCTGGAAATCTCATCTCCATCGCTCAAGTGTGGTTATCGCTACGGACAACTCTACAGTGGTCAGCTCCTCTGATGCAGCTCACCAGGGATCTTTATGTCCTCGCGGAGCTTCGTCCATCTCCCTGCAAGCAAAAATGCCTGGCCCAAGAGACCGTGGTGTCCGGCTCTATTGGACCTTCTCACGGAACCTCCATTGCAACTACCTTTGTGGCACCTGCTCCAACAACCTCTGTGGCAACCACATCGATCTCCAGTCTTTCAATCCTCACATCTGGAGAATATCAAGAGATCGTTACGTATACGAGGGTTTGCAAAGGACACTTCTGAAGCTATTTCAAGTTTCATCAGACCTTCCACTTCCGCTCTCTATGACCATAAGTGGAGGAGATTCCAGCAGTGGAGAGGAATTAAACCAAGAACTGGCAGACCTCCCTTTGTCTATACCATTGATGCCTCCTCTATTGATTTTGGACACATACTGTGCAGTGTCCTTTAGAGCTCTCCTAGAGTTTTTGGCCAAAAATCTGACTGCTGCGACGGGACCCTTAGGTCCTTGGGTCTACTCCTATCCAGCTCTACCCATTGCCAGAGACGCTAATGACAGAGGCCGCACTTTCTGCCAGGTGAGAGCTTTACGTTGGTACCTCGATAGAATTCAGCCTATCTGGAAGGACATGAGACGTTTGTTTCTACCTTGCAAAACGGGTCTGTCATAGGAAATCTCCAAAAATACCATTGCTTCCTGGCTGCGCAAGATCATCGCCCTGGCATATTCTTCCACAGATCAATCCGTAGTTGATGCCAAATTTTCCCCTTACTAGATTCGGGCCTTATCGACCTCCATCGATCAAGTAGTCTCTTCCTGTCAATGGAAATCCTCGGGATTCCGGATTTGGATACGCACCTACTTACTTGGGATTCTGTCAAACTCAGTCTAGAGGTAACCGTTTTCGCAATAATTATGAAATTCAATTTTTTGGTGAAAGGGATGACTCTTTAAGAAAAACTTTCGAACTTGTCTGTCTAGAATCTTAATCTTATATTTGTTTATACAAACTTTTATATTGATGCATTGTTAGATAAGATAAGTGAAAATAATGTTGTACAAGTTACCTCTAATTGATAAAAAGTTTAGAATTTTGAAGGAATATAATTATATAAGTGAGTGATTCTTTGATCGTATGTTCTCTTTCGGATTAAATATATGATCAAATTAATCATGGAGATCCTGAATACATGTTACATAAATTTATTGGTTTGATTTTAATTTTGTCAGTTTACTCGAAATATGCCCAACATTGAACATAATGTTGGTATCATTTAGTGTTTTGATTAGAACAGTTTCCTTCATATCCTTGGAAAATTTTGTTATTTTTTGTGACAAAAATTAAATATCAATATGATAAGGAAAATCTATACATATTGTGCAATTTGCGGGGGATTTAGCTCTAACATGTCAGCTGCTTGTTTTATATAAATTTAAAAATAATGTTTTAGCCTTTTCACTCCTGTAATTAGGATAACCAGATACAGTTCTTGGCTCTCTGTCAGTGATCATTGTATGTAGAGTATATTGACTAATCAACATGAAATTGTACCTTTTTGGGTTTTCAACTTTCTAGAAGTTTCAGTTTTGTTGGTTTCTTTTGAAACACTACTTAGAAATTAATTTCCTGAGCAGAACTTTATAAAACACATCTCTATCAGTATGAAACTTGGTATTCATCATCACAAGAAGTTGTGCTCTTTAGGATTGTTATGCTTTCTCAACTATCACTTTTCAATATGATCAACTTTGAAAATAATTCCTTCCGTGACTTAACACAACTAGTTTTCCTGACTACATTAATTCAGTTTTTTATTTATTTTGGAATTACAGGTTTTCTTTGAAATTACAAATTTCATAAAGTACTTGTAAAAGGACTGGATAGATGAGGCATCTTTTAATAACTCTTTTTATTATTTAAAACACAACAACTCTGTGGGCAAAACTAAATTTATTCTAACAAGCTAGCATACATTGGATATCAGCTACATAACATTACATAACAATGATCATAGCAAGCGTGCTGCCAGTAGCACAGTAGCAAATAATGAATTGATAACATGTGTGATAAGATAAGCTAAGCTAATGGTATATAAGCATTAATTAATAATAGGTAATTATAAAATGTTATTAGTGAGTCCCAATCCAAAGTAGGGTAGTAATAGTCTATACAGATAGAGTAGGTGGAGTAGAGGATAACACACGGAACTTTTCTGCACAGTCCGGTTGCAGATATTTAAACACTGCGTCACTCTTCCAGTCCCCTAGAGACTTTATGACAGGGAGAGGCACTCCAGACATGAGGAGCCAGGTCGCACCCCCACGTCTGAGACTGTGGGTATTGTAAACAGCGTTGGGGTATCCAAGACAACGCAATTTTGCACATAACAAGGCCATAAATCTTAGGGCTGAGGGGTACCCCCATTTTTGACCAACCTGATAGGTGAACAGAGGGTAACACTGGGGTACAGACACAGAGCTATGCACAAATTCACACACCGCACTTGCTGGACACAGAGGATGGTCATTGAACCTGGGCAGTGGGACCTGATGTACACGCTCTTGAAACTGAACAGTTTTGGAACCACGAATAAACAGTGTACATCCTTGTTGAGACACCAGAATATCCTGACGCCGAAGTGTGTAGGGACTACCCCACTCTGTAGACGGCTTGATGGTAACAGCCCCAATCCGAAGGAGGCCAAAGAAACAAGTCAGGAGGATGGCATAGAACTGTTGATCCTCAATCTTCTGAGGGTTTAGAGTTGATTTTATGTGCAAGAGCATGTCAGGTGTTAAAGGAGCTTTGGACTGTTGCAGGTGCCCCTTGACACGCTTAATACCTTTGAACACCCCCTGCAGGGAGTGACAGGGAAGAGGGTTTTCCAGATTGCGTTCAATATGCATCAACTTTAAAGTGGATAGGTACTGCATCACTGATGAATATGATTTTGTTCTGGCCAGGTAAGAAGCATACTGACACACTGTAGACTCAGCAGCTGGGACAGGTTGACATCGCAGACGACTGCAGAAGGAGAGATATGTTTCTCTGTGGGTGCCATGTGTCTTCAATGTTGATTGAGCATATCTGTGGGAGAGGAAGTAGGAGGCTTCTTGGTTAAGCTCTGCCCGTAGTCTAGGTGCTCTTGGAGCTGTGGAGAGAGAAAGTTGAGTGAAGCATATGATATGTGAGCTGGGAGCCAGTAGGCAGGTGGAGCATGGCCTGGAGGATACCATTTTGATATTTTGGAGAGGAATCTAGCTATCTGGTGGGGTTGATGGAGCCTGGAGATGGAGTCAGCAAGTTCATTTGTGGCACCAGGGATGTGAACTGCAGTGATGTTGAAGTCATATTGTAGTGATAGATAAGACAGTTCCTTGAGGATGATAAGAGACTCCTGGCATGGAGTACTACCTTTATTGATGATAGCTGCTGTTGTTGTGTTGTCAGTGGCAACGAGCACCTTCTTCCCTGTCCATTCCTGACACCATCTCAATGCTGCTTCCCTGACAATGGCTAGTTCTTTGATGTTAATGTGTAGATTCTGCATACCTGGACGATCATAAAGCCAAGAGCAGTGAACCCAGTCACCTAGGTAGAATGCTCCACCTGCATAAGTTGATGCGTCACAACAAACATTGACCTCTCGCCGTTCATCCCAAATTAGTTTGGTGCCATTTCCAGTGTGCAGATACACAGCCCACCACTTGAGATCTTCCTTTAAGGAGAAGAGAAGTGCCTTATGGTTTGCCCCCTTTAGCTTTGTAATGAGATTAAAAACTTTCCTGGTGCAGACGACCCCAGGGGATTACAGTAGCTGCCCAGAGCAGTTTCCCGGCAAGTTTCTCAAGCTGTTTGCGGAATGCGCGCTGTCTGTTTCCAAAACTCGCCAAAAGGTCTGAAAGTTCTGTCACTTTTTCCTGTTCCAGGCTTAAAGTTCCCTGTACTGAGTCAATCACTATGCCTAGGAATGTTAGCTTTTGACAGGGGTCCACAACTTTCTGCCAGTTAATATAAAAGCCTAAATGTCTGAGAGGAGTAATCAACGAGTTTAGAGCCTGCATACAGCCTTCACGGGTTTGGTCACAAATGAAAAAATCATCAAGATAAACCACAATGGTATCATACCCCTGTCTAGCCATAATGCGCCGAACAGCCTGGGTTAATCTATGAAAAATACTAGGACTTTTTCTAGCGCCGAAAGGAAGTCTAGCATCAACCATATATGTGAATTTTTCATCTCCCTCAAACTGCCACTTAAGGCCAGTTGATGCAAAGTTAGAAGGCTGTATCCCAACACAACGATAGGCAGATTTAAGGTCCACTTTAGCCATGTACCAAGAGGGTTTTAGCATACTGATTTCGTCACTGACAGTTTGAAAAGAGAATTCCTCCTTTGTGGCAAAGGAATTGGCTCCCTTGTCCTCTGGTTGACTAAGATCACGAATAAGTCTGATATCATCTTTAGATTTGGGAATTGCATTAAGGGCACTTATAATGGTTGGTTTTGACACAACTTTGACATAATTACCTTCACATATTTCTTCTAGTATTTTTGCCTCTACTTTAGCAAAAAAAATTGTCAGGATCACCCTGTAGTGCCTGAACCCAATGAGGCAGACGTTTAGAGAGCGGGCAGGGCTTTGGAAGTCACTGGTACTGAGCACCACCTGGGGGGGCACCATACCTTGGGTGATTATGTCCACCATGGGGGGGAGCTGGGACCCTTGGCTCTGTTGGCTGGGGCTGGCTGTAGTGGTGATGCTGTGTGGTGTGATCTATAGCAAAGCATGTCATACACACATGGGCATATCTGCAGTTTTTGAGGCTGCAACCCCAACGTGAATTCCATTGTCCACAAATTATCTGTCCAGTTTTATGGGTCAAATTTTTTTGATTGATCCTGCCGAGGGATTATCCTGGAACTTGTTGAGGCTGGAAGTTGAACTCCGTCAAAGGGTCTGAGCAGTAACTGCATCAGATAGGGGCTTTCCTGACACCAGCTATAACCTTTGGATGCCTGCTCTTTCCTAAATTCCCTATCAAACAACAACACAGACTGCCACTTGAAAGACTGTGACAGTTGGGCTACCTTCTTCAGGTACTCCACATATTCTAAGATTTCCTCCAGTTGTGCTCCATCAACCTTGGTCATTTCTTCCAATATATTTAAAGAGGCCTCCATATAGTGGCTCTTATTCACACTGTCCCAGGGAAGTTTCCGATCTGTCATCGAAATGGTACCCTCCGACAACGACAGCTCCATGGATCCGAATTTAATCCCATTATGTGTGTCTTTTTTCACAATAGGTACAGCAATAAAATCTTGTATGCCCCTGTAGGGATGACTAGGCTTACCGGCTGGTAGGACAGTCCTTGTTGTAGGCAGCAAACTAGCATTCCATGGGATATCCAGGTTTGTGTCGTCAGTTCTTTGCACCAGTACAGGCGACTGAGTCCGATTCTGCACACTTTTAACTTGATCCGGCAATTCCCTAATTGCCCTCTTGAGAAGAAGGCGTTGTCCAAGTGGGCAGTCTTCTAGCTCCTTGTCGATAATCTCATCTGTTAAACATTCAATGGCTCTCATTGATGAGAAACCAAGGTTATGCAACATCATGACCATTGATGGTGAAATTTCATTTTGATCACAAAAATCTTTAAATGGATCAGCATCATCAGCAGGTATCTGACTATGGGTGTCTGGTCCCTCTTGGTGTTTGCTTCCACCTTTCCTTCTTTGGCCGGGCATTGTAGATAATAGCTAGAAAATCAATTCATAGAAATAAATTTAACAGTGAGGAGCACATGGCAGTAGCAGCAGCAAGCAAAGGGGGCTAATGAGAACTGACTGTAGGGGCCAGCAGTTTGGCGGGAAAACTGAGGACCATGTGACTGTTTTTGGGTAGGGGGAACTGTTGATTAGCTGAGGGGAGTGGAGGGGGAGAACATATGAGGGAGCCCTGGCTTGCTAATAGCAACCAGATGTTGGCGCCCACAGAGTTGTAGTTTTAAAATCACCTAGACACATGTTTACCCTCACCAGTGTGTAATACAATAGGATATAGTCATCATCCTGCCGTCTGTCTGTCCGTCCATTCGTAATCATTTCGTTTTAGGAGCAGAACTCAAAAACTGTTAGACCTAGCTCTTTGAAACTTGGAATGTAAATTACCAAGCATGTGTATATGTGCTTTTAGGTATTTTCAGCTTCTTCAGATTTCTTATTTTTGGCAGTTTCCATTGAAACCTAATTTAGGATTTGGTTTTCTGAGCAGAATTAAAAAACTGTTAAACCTAGCTCAATAAACTTGTTATCTGGATTTTTAATGTAAAGATGAGCCTTCTGGTATTTAAAATTTTTCTAGACTTTGCTCGCCGCAAATGGCTGAAATATTGCCCAAGTGGCTTTAAGCACTAACTCACTCACTCACTTTAGATTTTGGCGGTTTCCATGGAAATGTAACTAAGACCTAGCTTAATGAAAATTGGTATGTAACCTACTCAAGATGTGTAGATGTGTCTATTGGTATTTTCAACTTCTTCAGATTTGTGGAGGTTTCCATGGAAATGTAGCTTTCGGAGCAGAATTAAAAAAAATGTTAAACCTAGCTCAATAAAACTTGGTTTCTGGATTAGTCAACATGTGAAGATGTGCCTTTTGGTATTTTCAAATTCTTCAGATTTGTGGTGGTTTCCATGGAAATGTAACATTAATAGTGACCAGTGGGATACGTCATCTTCTGATGACTCTTGTTTATCACAGCTTTCATCATGTTTACCATCATCTAACTTCTAGCATACAATAATGCATACAATCATTTGCCGGAATTGGGAAAATAGTATTAAGCCGCTTCTGTCTGTCTGTGTGTTCGGATTCTTGTTAATGAGAATAGTTTTAAACTGTTGAACTAAAACTCTACTAAAGTTGGTCACAGTCTTCATTTGGGGAATTATGCAGACACCAGTCACTTTATGATTCGAAAGTCTGGGCTACCTGATTGTCATACAAATCAGTTTTTAAATATGTACCCCATCGAGGAAAATCTAAAACATCTTTTGCAACTATTCTAAAATGAATTTTCATAAACCGGTTTACAGTCAGTCGTAGAAATGTATTTTGTCTTTGGTTTAAATAAACAAATTTCAGGGTGATACTGATTTTGAAATATCTTGATCTCAACAACATTGTCATCAGTTGATATTCCCAAATTTTTAACCTACCTCAACTTAACAAGTTGCTACTTACCTTACTCGATGAGAAAGAGACGTAACCGCGAAAAGTACCGTAGTAATTCGTACCGTAGCTGCCCCCCAGCTACCTACGCCTGAGCAGGTACGTCACATCCTAAGAAAGTAGTCCAAATCATTATTCACTCACTCGATGTTATCGCACACGTTTTTTCACGCTCTGTAATCCATTGTGTTTAAGGTTTGGTTTTGGGTTTTTCTCTTCCCTTTCCTCCCTATTGCATTGTTGCTGCCCCCACACATCATTATTCCATTTCAATATCCATTTTGCATCGTAATTTCACCACGTATGCATCTTTTTGTGCTCGCAATCTCGCACCTTGCATAACAACATGGCGTCTCTCTTTTCCAAGGCATGTCTTTTTACTGGGGCGAGGTTTTGCACATGTCTCTCTACCTGTTTCAACCGGTTCTCGCTGGTTCGATTCATCGTACTTCCCACTGTTGTTTTTCTGCCTTGTTATCACTGGGCTGTTTTTTTCAACGCTAATCTGTGGGTCATATATTACGGCTGCTTCCTTTCTGCATGTTGGTGTCTACCTTCAGTTAAAGAAGCACTTCCCATTATAATTTCTATTATATATTTTCTATATAATAATTATTATATACTTAATATTTTTTTATGTTAAATATATTAAATATATATTTCAACATATAATCTACATCTTATAAAATATAATATTTTAATTTTAACTTTTAATTTTATAAATATTAGATTTCTTATAATATTTCATGCAAGCTTCTTTCTCCTTTGTCAAAGAGGAGGACTTTGTGCCTGACTACGTCGAGGATGATGGTGAAGGGACCTACCTCACCATACGCTGTGTTCGAGACTGGGTGGCCGACCGTCTTCCCTCAGGTGCCTCCCCGGGGGCCTCCGAGCCTATCCGTTGTGTCCGTCAAGACCCGGAGCTGTTGCTTCCTCCGGACCAGGATGTCCTCGACGCTATGGCAGCCTTGGAGGAGGACTTCCAGAAGCTGTCCGTCTCCTCGTCGTTCAAGCCGCCCAGACCAGCGGCTCTTCTTCCGATCCATTCCATCAGCGTGTTTGACAAGGCGTGTGTCCCGGATGATGCCATAGGTCGCCTTGCCCCTGCTCTCCCACGCGTACAAGGTTCATGCAAGACTCTTAAGATGTTTAATCCGCCATGAAGAGAACCTGGCGCCCGTTGTCGATGCTCCTCACCGCCACAGAGGCCATTACTGTGGATCTGAATTCCGATAATCCATCCCGGATAGACCATCTGCTCACCATGATGGACTGGCAGCGTCGTACTCTCCGCAGCATCGTAGACAACGTTAGATGTGGCATCGCCTCCGTCACTCATCTGCGTCACTCCGACTTCTTAGAACAGTGTGCCTGGGACCCCGAGTTTAAGAAGTCCTTGCTCCAGGCTACTCCCATCTCTTCTGCGCTGTTCGCCGACAAGATCCCGGAGGTATTCAAAGAACAGGCCTCCGTAACCCAGACCAAGGTTGCTTTTAAAGCTCTCCAGTTCGCCAACCAGCGCATCTCGTTCCAACGGCAGTCCACCTCTAAGCGCCCGTACACTCGCAAACGTTTTCGGGGCCAGCCCTCCAAGCCAGGCAACTCCTCCAACAGCTACCAGCGAGGACAGTCCAATGCTAGCAGAAGGAAGGATGGTGCCAAGTCCCGTGGAGGTAGAGGCGGCAAGCGTCCCTACCCCAAGTACTGAAGTCAGCGCCCTACGCAACTGGGCCCTCCCGCCCCCAGTCGTGCCAGTGCATCACATCCCGGTAGGCGGGAGACTGGGGATCTCCTAGAAGATCCGTTCGTGACCAACATCTTAAGGACAGGATACAAGCTGCCACTGTCCTGTCCTCCACCCGTGACCTCTACTCCCCTGGCACGAGAGTATGCAGAAGCCCAGAGCGTCCTTCTGGCAGAGAACATCCAAGCCCTCGTCGACAAGAATGCTCTGGAGTTGGTGAGGCAACCCGATCACGCCCAAGGGTTTTACTCGCCAATCTTCCTGGTCCCGAAAAAAAATTCCACCAAGTTCCATATGATCCACAACATGGCGACGTTCAACGAGCTGTACCTGGATCCCCCATCTCACTTCCGTATGGTGTCCCTCGATACACTCCGCTCGAAGCTGTCCCCCGGAGACTGGATGATCAGCCTCGACCTACAGGATGCCTACCTCCACGTTCCGATTTACCCTCCTCACAGGAAGTTCCTCCGGTTCGTCTTCCAGGAAAAGCATTACCAGTGGAGGGTCCTCCCGTTTGGAATTTCTTCGGCTCCGTGGTTATTCACACGAATTACAGCTCCCATCTGCCGATTCCTCCATCTCAGGGGCATACACTTCGACCCTTACATCGAAGATTGCCTGATGTCCAACCCTTGGTCTCACATTCTACACAGACAAGCAGCGTTGGCTCTCGACCTCCTTCATCAGCTGGGTTGGTTAGTCAACCGGGAGAAGTCTCATCTCGTCCCCTCCCAGGACCTGACGTTCATAGGGGGTCGCTTCTGAACAGACCTGGGTCTCCTCCTCGTTCCCCCAGACCGTTGAACCAAGATCCAGTCCTTCGTCCAGAGAGCGCTAGTCTCACCTCTTCGCCTCAGGGAGTGGCAGGCCCTGCTGGGTCTCCTCATGTCAGCGCAAGCCCTAACGCTCCGGTGTCACCTCATGATTCGCCCTCTGCAAGTGTTCCTTGGGCCCTTCATCCAAGCAGACGACACGTCTTCAAGGATCGCCCTCCCAGCACATCTCAGCCAGTAGATCGGTGGTGGACTCAGCCGTCGAACGTCTGCAAAGGCATCTCTTTGACAGAGTTCAGGCACGACCAGGAACTTTTCGTTGACGCCTCTCTCCAGGGCTGGGGAGCCCAACTCGGAAACCAGACGGCATCAGGCATCTGGACGCATCCTCAGACGTCTTGGCACTCCAACAACCTAGAGATGGAGTCATCTTAGCAGTGTTGCATTGGCTTCCGGTTCTCCGAGGCAGCCGCCTCCTCCTGGCCTCAGACAACTCCACGGTCGTCTGGACCATCAAGAACCAGGGAACGACAGGCTCGCCCTTGCTCCTAGACCAAGCCCTCGAGTTGTTCCGTCTTCTGGACGCCCACAAGATACTGATTCGGGCTCGTCACCCACGGAGTGGATGCTGAATCCGGAGGCCTTCGCTCTCATCCCCGCTCACATCCACCGTCCTCTCCTCGACCTGTTCGCCATGAAGCAGAACCACCAGCTTCCGGTCTACGTGTCTCCTCTCCCAGATCCAGCAGCTTGGGCCGTAGACGCAATGTCCTTGTCGTGGGAGAATCTGGACGCGTACGCGTTTCCACCACCGATTCTCCTACCCAAAGTCGTCGCCAAGATAAAGGACACTCGTCTCCTCCGACTAACTTTGGTCGCGCCCTATTGGCCAGCGAGAAGATGGTTCCCCTACCTACTTCTACTCGCCAGAAAAGACCCTCTTCCGCTCCCACAGTGGCCGAATCTGCTCCTTCATCCGCACAGCCGTCAGCTCCACCCGGATCCAGAGAAGTACGCTCTTCACGTATGGACCATCTGCAGAGGTCCCTCCGGTCCAAGGGCTACTCCCGACGTGTAGCTGACATCATATCCAGGGCTCACAGAGTCTCCACGAGGTCGCTCTACGACGACAAGTGGATGTCTTTCGAGAAATACTGTAAGGACGCCGGTTGTGACCCCATATCTGTGGATCCACAGTTTGTGGCCGCCTTCCTCCTCCATCTTCGTCAGAAACGTCACTTGAAGGGTGGAACCATCTCCACTTACCTGTCAGCGCTCAACTCCGTCCTGGCCGTCAAGACCGACAGGAAGTTCTCCAAGGTCCCCGAGCTGGTAGCTCTCCTCAAGTCGTTCAAGCTGGAGGCCCAAAAGCTCAAGTTTCGACCTACAGCTTGGGACCTCAACGTGGTGCTTAATTATCTCCGAGGAGCTCCGTTTGAACCACTGTCTGAGGCATCGTTTCAAGACCTGTCCAGGAGGACGTCCTTCCTCCTCTCCTTTGCAACGGCTGCTAGGGTTAGCGAACTTCATGCCCTCGACGTGACCAGAGTTCGATTTGAACAATCCAGGGAGGGATCAGTCCATCTCGGCTTGCTTTGGGACTTTGTCGGAGACTGAAGAATTGTCCTTGTGTACGGTACACGCTCTTTGGGAGTACATCGCCCGCTCTACTCCCCACCGTGGTACTAGGAAAAGACTCTTTATCCCCTTCTCACCTTCCGCCAAGGGCGAGGTGACCAGGAATACCCTCTCGCTGTGGCTCCGCACCGTCATCTTAGCTGCTTACGACGCGGCCGGCTTGCCCCATCCTGTCGCCAGCAACCCGCACGAGATCCGGGCCCTTGCATCCACCATGGCACTTCACCGCAACTGTTCCGTTCTCGCCATCATGGAAGGATGTTTCTGGCGTTCGACTACAGTCTTTGCCTCTCACTACCTCCGGGACCTGGCCGTCGAGGACGTGGAGGGACTGCAATCCTTTGGACCGTTGGTGGTAGCCCAACAGCTAGCTGCCCCAACGACCCTTTAGGGTAGGCTGAACGCTTTTATTTGGTCACTCCTCACAAATGGACTTGTTGAGTTGTCTCGTTTTTGGCGGCTTTATGGGGCTCACCGTCTGTCTCTCTGTGCAGATGCCATGCGGTAGCCCCTCCGGGAGGATAAATTATGCTGGGAACCTTGTCTGCTACACCTTTGACTCGTCCTCCCTCCTCCCTTCTGTCGGATCAGTGGCAACTTGTTAAGTTGAGGTAGGTTAAAAATTTATTAAAATCTACATATTTTAGATTTTTAAATACCTACCTCAACTTAACGGATGAACTCCTGCCCAGCCTCCCCTTCGGACTTCGTTGGATTCCTGTTTCACAGTTCGTCATAAGAATGATTTGAACTACTTTCTTAGGATGTGACGTACCCGCTCAGGCGTAGGTAGCTGGGGGGCAGCTACGGTACGGATTACTATGCGTACTTTTAGCGGTTACGTCTCTTTCTCATCGAGTAAGGTAAGTGGCAACTTGTTAAGTTGAAGTAGGTATTTAAATATCTAAAATATTTAGATTTTAATAATATTGCGAGATAATCTACAATGTTTTTCATCCCACATGTTTGGCGATACCTATGAAAGATATACGTAAAAATATATGAAAACGACAATCTTTAGTACTCATATTTAGAAGTTAAGTACTCAAGGAAATAGAAATAAAATGGTTTTTGGCGTTTGTTTTTATACTCGACTAATGTAAGTAATTCCTATAGATGTTCAAATAACTAAGTTTTTCCCAACTAGGCCTTATGAAATCATTGCGAAAATATACTTTATATTGCCTTTGTTCAGGTAAAACTGCCCAAAATTTGCATATTTTCAATACATTTCGAAACCTGCTATAGCTTGCGTAACTTTCAGCAATGCGTGTGACAAAAACCTGCAACTCACTTTTCACTTGAACTTGCAGCTGCATGTGCGTTGCCACAGCAACTCTGCAATTGACAACTAAAGTTATGAATGAACTCGTAAGAATAGTAGTTTGTAACACGCGTTTATGTCTGTAAACTTAAAAGGAAACCACATTCTTGTCAATTATTTTATGAAATTCTAAATCTTATAAGATATGAATAGTAGATGACATAAGATATAAAACTATTGTACATTAAACAATGTATTTTAACGGATGGTACTGAGAATACAGATCATTTACATACTATAGCTTGCATCAGAAACATACATTTCGACTTAGAAAATGACACGTTTTTCTCTCCTGTAAATTCATTTATTTTGGGGGATTTAACAAAAACTGTCTGAAACAAAAGTTTATTTAAAGATACAAATATCCAGTTAGTTCCCAATAAAGGAATAATCGACAAAAATCATTTTATTTCTATTTCCATGATTACTATAGAAAAAGGCAAATCGATTACTTAAACTTTGATGTAATTATGATAATGATTGACACATTATTTGTAAAAATATCAACACGGAGCTAAATGGCATCGTTCAATAAAATAATTGACTGCTTGAAGTTAGGTTGAAAATCTATCATTTCAATGAACATCGTTTGTAACAAACTCTTGTTTGTTGGAATCATGTCCAATTCGTGCACCTCAAATTCTTTCTGGTACAGAATTCATTTCTGAACAAACAGATGTAAAATCTTTTCTAAAAGATATTTATTGAAGCAATAATTTGATTTTAAAATTTAATACAAAATTTAATTTTTGATTTCATTTATTGCCATCTGTAGATAAAACTAATTGTAGAAAAGTATTAGAATATTTGAGAAAAATAAAAACTATGACAAGTAAGACAATGAATTTGTTCATGGGTGTTTTCTTTTAAATTCTGTTTTTTAGAAAAGAGGCAGAAGCTAAATATGAGAGATACCAATGTGACCTCATTGTTGAAATTTTACACTATTGAAGTTCAAAGCAAAAGCTTCAAAACAAGGTTAAAGAAGGGCTGCATAACCTTTTTTAAAAATATTTTTCAAAAGATATTGGTCAAATAACTATATAACATAAATATTAGGCCAAAACAGCAACGATACACAGTTTCTCAATGAAGCTACAGCTAAGTAAACATTGCGTAACAAGACGTCTGCTTGTCGCCGTCCAGCGACAAACCAAAACAAGGCTGAGAGGCCACGGGCAGGGGATACCGGAAGTGACGTGGCAGTAGGCGAAGCGTTCGTCTGCTTATATGGAAAATGATAGGCGAAATCCGCAGTACTGCCTTTTCAAAGCGATTAACAGTATGTTATATCATTGTGTTGCTGTCAACTGTCCGTCCTAGAATATCTCCTGATGAAGTCTCCGTAGACAAATTCCCATCATATTGATGGTTTCACGCCAAATTGACCCGCTGTGTTAGGTCAAACAGAGCAATGTGACAATCTACATCGAACTCACGTGTTCCGATCACTACACCGATTTTCTGCTTCGAGCTCGGATTTTCACTGAATGAACAGTTTGGCATGCAGAGAAAAGGGAGATTAGTAAAATATAAAACATAGCACAATGTTTTGGGCTGATTTATGGTAATAATCCGAATATACAATGGCCTATGTGGAATTACTACTTGACTTACTTTGTAAATTTTGATTTATATTATTGACTGTATTTTGTAATATTTAATGGAGCGGCACTTATATAAGCTTAAAGCTTGTTGTGTCAATCCATATTCATGTAAATGCTTTAATTTCATGAATAAAATATGTTTAAATCATATACAATGCTCACATTTAGATTTGAACGTTGTGTAAAAAGGTTGAATAAACAATGACATTGGTTTGCAGGTGATACTTACTTTCTTTAGATCAGATACTCACTTATTACACAATTACTTTACTGCATGTCTATCGTATTTCCTGTCTGTTTCCTAATTAGATGATATCAAATGATGACTATAGCAGGTAGGTTATATAATGCACAATCATCAACACCTGGCTATTTTATGACATCAGATAATTAGGTAACATCAAATAGCAATTTTATTCCTTAACATCCCCTTTTTCTCCGATTGGTAAATTATAACCTATCAACCTGAAATTAGGAATACCGTTTTTGCTCTATCTGATAATTATTTTGGATAAGGTTCATTTAATAAATCTTCATTCTGTTTGGTCATGTATCGGGTATTGTTGTGGAAAATATCTCCTCTATGTAAAAGAGTGAAAACATTAAGATTTTCAGTGAAATGCCCTATTAAAATAATGTTTTAAACAAGACATCAGTGATCATCCAATACATGTCTTTCATTGAGAATTGTAACTTGTCCATCACTAAATGAAATAACTAAGAAAAACGTATATATTTTTTATCCTGTTACAAAATGAAGTCAAAGGCAATTCTAAAAAAAATGGTTTAAATGTAAATAAAAATAGTATTGTATAATAACATCCTTTCTGCTGTGCTACTAAAGTAATATTCAATAACAACCAACAACTGTGCACGAAGATAAAACAGTTCACACGGGAGCAATTGTTTACATATACATCCAGGTTCTCACGTGCAGTCTTATGACAACATTGCGCAAAGCGAGACCATCTAGGCCTACATGCTGTAGCATTATGCGCACAACTTCGTTTTTAATCAGGGTCTTACGTTTTTATCAATACAAATTGCCAGTTGAATGAATAAACTACCGATTTATTGAAGGTTTGAGATGTTTGGATGTTGTTTAGGGTGTTTAATCGACGGTTAAACATCGAGCTGTACTGTTAGCTTGTGTTGTTTTACATAACGAGGGCACACAAGGGGGTATCACATCACCTACTAACACGTCACGAGGCAGTCACGCTTCAGTGCGTTTTATTCTGTTCGCCGTCCTAATTAGGCGGTGTTATTCATACAGTCGTAATTAAGCCGTTTCTAGGTCGATTTTAGAAATTTAAAGTTGAGTCCATGTGAAACTGTTATCACTATTTCATGAATCCCGAAAGTTGCCATATAGCATTTCAGTCCCTCTTTAAGAATCCATTAAAGGTCTTAGGAGCCATATGCAAAATCAGCTTCAAAATAAGAATTGTCTGTCAGGATAACAACTTAGTGTCTTGTTCAACCATTAAATCTTCAAATTCTTACCATCTAAAGCCAAGTGAGCCAGAGAGCTGTCACCTTTAACAGACTAAATTTATCAAGACAAGACCAAGCTTAATGAAGAAATTTATTTTTCCACACAATTTTACTGTGTATATATATATGCATGTATCCTCTTTGTTATCCCCCGCAACAACGAAGTTGCGGGGGGTATTAAAATGGGTACCGTCAAAAAATGAGGCCTCTATGTTTGTTTAAATATGATCAAATTGATCTTGAAGATCCAAATACCTAATACATTAATTCATTCGTTTGATTTTAATTTTGTCAGTTAAGTCAAATTATGCCCAACAGTGAACATAAAGTTGGTATGATTTAGTTTTTTTATCTCATCAGGTCTGAAAGACCCGATGGGCTTATGGCATGGCATGGCGTCCGTCTGTCCGTCCGTAAACTTTTCACTTTTTCGACTTCTTCTCCAGAACCAATGACTCCAGAGAGCTGAAATTTTATGTACATACTCCTTGGCCAAAAGGGATTCTTAATTGTAGATTTCGTGACCCCATGACCCCAAATGGGGTCACAGGGGTCAAAACCTTAAAAACCTATTTGGATCTTCTTCTCCAGTTCCAAAAGGTCTAGAGAGCTGAAAAGTTGTGTGCAGACTCCTTGGCCAATGGGGATTCTAAATTGTAGATTTCGTGACCCCATGACCCCAAATGGGGTCACAGGGGTCAAAACCTTAAAAACCTATTTGGATCTTCTTCTCCAGTTCCAAAAGGTCTAGAGAGCTGAAAAGTTGTGTGCAGACTCCTTGGCCAATGGGGATTCTAAATTGTAGATTTCGTGACCCCATGACCCCAAATGGGGTCACAGGGGTCAAAACCTTAAAAACCTATTTGGATCTTCTTCTCCAGTTCCAAAAGGTCTAGAGAGCTGAAAAGTTGTGTGCAGACTCCTTGGCCAATGGGGATTCTAAATTGTAGATTTCGTGACCCCATGACCCCAAATGGGGTCACAGGGGTCAAAACCTTAAATACCTATTTGGATCTTCTTCTCCAGTTCCAAAAGGTCTAGAGAGCTGAAAAGTTGTGTGCATACCCCTTGGCCAATGGGGATTCTAAATTGTAGATTATGTGACCCCTTGACCCCAAATGGGGTCACAGGGGTCAAAACCTTAAAAACCTATTTTGATCTTCTTCTCCAGTGCCAAAAGGTCTAGAGAGCTGAAAAATTTTGTGTAGAGTCCTTGGCCAATGAAGATTTTTAATTTTAGGTTTGGTGACCCCTTGACCCCAATTAGGGTCACAGGGGTCACAGACTTAAAAACCTATTTCCATCAAAAGTCTGATGAGCTACAGAGCCCATGGCTCTATTTTTATTAGAACAGTTTCTTTCATATCCTGGAACTTTTTTGTTAATTTGTGTGACAAAAATTAACGGTAATATGATAAGGAAAACCTATAATAATTGTGCAATTTGCGGGGGATAAAGCTCGACCATGTCAGCTGCTTGTTTTTTCAGTTTTAGTAAAAATGAGTTATGTAGCTCAACCATGCTGAATTTTGCTTTTGATTGACGTTTTGCAAATAAGAAGTAGTTGTAATTTTCATAAAGGTTTTTCTTGTCAATCCTTTCAGGGTTACCCAGTTCATATGGACAATGCAGCCTTTGTGCGAAGATATAGAGCACTACAGGAGAAGAATCTGTTTGATCAAGACCAGACTGACTTGAGACCACTCATTTTAAGCATAATTCAAGAATTGGAAATACCTAGCATGGAGTGGCAAATAGGAAAATCAAAAGTGAGTATTTTTTATTAACCTTTTACCATCAAACCTGTGAAGCCATTGCTGTTTTTTTATTATCCCTCGCTGCGCGTTTAGCGTGAAGCGAGGGATATAGTATTGGGCAGCGTCTGTCCCTCCGTACAAATGAAATTGTATATAACTCCAAAACTATTGACCGGATTCTTTTCATTTTTTGTATATAGCTTCATCACCACATGAGTAAGGTCCCTATAGAGTTTCATGACCTTGACCTTTATTTCAAGGTCACAACGAAACTTTGAAATTTTACCTTTGTCAGCGGGACATCTCAAGAACAATTCACTTGATTCTCTTCATAATTTACACAAAACATCTTATTGGGAAATTAAGATGAAAGACAAACATTATTAATTAATTTGTTTAAAATCTTTATGGCAACTAGCTGCAAAAACCCAATCACATTAAACATCATGTTTTATTTAAACAATGGTATCTCCCTTATATTCCTTTAAATACCACACATAAGGGGTCAACTAGAGTTCAGATATTTCTGTTGAGTCCACTATGCTTTATTAATACACATCCCAATACAGGCTGCTAGCATCACAGTGTCAGCTGCTAGTCTGTTGCATAATCAACCTGACCCAATTGATATGAGCATTATGCTATATGGCCATACTTTTCATTTTGTACACCAATGATTGTCATTTGTCACTTAATGATGTATTTACGGTGAAATTTGCAGATGATGCTGCCCTTACTGGTCTCATTTCTGATTCTGAACATAATTATCGTCAAGGTATTGAAATGTTCTTGGCCTTGTGTAGAGATAATTTTCTTTTTCTGAACGTAAAAAAGACTAAGGAAATGATTGTTGATTTTCGGTGAAATAAGGAACCTCTTCATTCTATTAGAATCGATAACGAAGAAATTGATAGAGTTAATCACTACAAATATCTCGGCGTTATTTTAGATTCAAATCTCTGGTTTCTCTCTCAAAACATGTTGATTTCATTTACAAAAAAGGGCAACAGAGACTCTATTTTCTTCGCTGCTTAAGAAACTTTTCAATTGATAGATCCATTTTGACAGTCTTTTACCAAACTTTTATACAAAATGTGCTGACCTATAATTTTTTAGGTTGGTATGGAGGTTTGTCTGTTCGCAACAAAAACAAAGTTTTTAAAATTGTTAATACCGCCAGCAAGATCAGTGGAGTACCGTTCGAAAATATGTCCTTTATTTATGAGCGGCAGATTGTGAAGAAAGCTACTAAAATAAGAACTGATAGCTCCCATATCCTGTCCCATCATTTCGAACTACTTCCTTCCGGACGCCGCTTTCGGATACCTTCGTTAAAAACAAACAGAGCCAGGCAATCCTTCATACCAACAAGTATTCGTGAAATTAATAAATGTTTTGAATCATGAAGCAGTTAATTTTACAATTATCCATCCTGTGTGACTTGCTTTTCTGTGTGTGACATATTGTTTATGTAATGTTTGTTTAAAGTTGTATATCAAGTGCCTATTTATATATGAGACCGTTGTTGATGTAAAAAGAATTTCCTACGGGATAATAAAGTATTATCTTATCTTATCTTATCTTATGTGTATGCAATAAGAGTTATGGAAATTAGACTTGTATTCTCATGACAGTGATATGTTCTTTCTAAGAATAACAACTTACAAAAAAATTGTCAACAATAAGCTTTGTGTTTAGCAATCTACATGATAAACTGATGTGGAAAGAGTTATTTTGCATCAGGTTCCAGTTCCTGTGTTTTACTCATATTTGTACCATTTCTATATCTAACAGAAGTTCTTCTTGACACAAAATCAATTTAGGACATAAGCTAACTATGTTTTGTGAAATTATATATATATTTTCACAACAATGCATGTTCACTCCCGTCAAGTCTTTAAATACCACACATAAGGGCTTAGCCCGAGTTCAGGTTTACATGCTCAGCACACTATGCTTCTCCAAATACACAAAGCCAAATACACAAATTGCTACACTCTCCTAAAAAACATGATGGCAGCCTTAATCAATTATCATATAAAAGATGGTTACACAATTAAACCATATTACCACATCATTCATTTTAAGGTGAGCTTCTGTACCCTCGGTATTTTATATTTATAGATGGACTGACCCAATGCATAAGAAAACCTAACCTAATGATACTACTCCCAGAACAACTGGAAACTAATAACTTGCAACTTAAAACATATCAATAAAAACAGAAAGACTTTAAATGAGTAACAACTTTATTATAAAATATACACATATACAAACGTCCGCCACACAAATATAACAAAGTCTTTGATGTTTTGGGAGACCATCAAATCTACCTGTATTCTTAAATATTGGAAGTACACCTATTCTCATAGGAGCTTGTAAACCGAAACTCGGAGGGAGGTTATTGTAACAGCACTGTAACTACACTGACTACTTGCGATTTCCCGACAATTTATTATCGTATGAATATAAGTTTACTTAACAGCTTTAAAAATTCAATTGAACAATCAAACAATTACATGCAATAGGTAGGCCAATAAGGTTGAAAATACATGCGACATATTCAGAAATCATGCGAGAATATCGTGGTTGCGTCGTAAATCTGAAACACTGAATGCTGATCAGTCATACTGTCAAAGGATTTTTTATTAAATGTGATAAATGCAATTATTAGTTAAAGGAGAATGGAGTTTGCATTAATAAAAAGTTTAGTCTATTTGGTCTATTTTTTATCTTCATTTGTCTTAAAAAAGGTCTTTAAAAAGTCTGAAAATCTAGGTCATTATAGACATAAAATCTGTACGAACCCTGAAGCACATGCATACGGCTCCATTTGGAAGAGTTTTCTGAAACATTCAGAGCAATTATAGGATTTTATGGGTGTTCTAATATAGAACTATACTGAACTTTGACTCTAAAACTCTTTTACTCAAGAAAGTATAAATTGTTCACAAATATCTCTTTAGGAACACTTTCACCACGATACCATACCACTGTCTTTAAATATAAATATCTCAGCGACTATAAGTTGGATTTTAACTACATTTTGGACTTGTGATCAATATGCATCAGTGTTTAGGCAAAAATGATTGATTCATTTAAAGCAATTTACAGATTGTTTTTATGTGTGAATATATTTTTGCAGCATGAAACCTCACTTAAATGTGTCTTTGATATTCAAATGCCAAGCAGCCTTTCATTTCTAAAATCAATATTGTTTAAACTAAAGTCTACAATTTTACAGCCAGAAATATTCTTTCTCATAAGTACCCGAGAACCGACTTATCGAGCAAATTCCTACACCGAATGCACAAAAAAGTTATCTCCTGCAGAGAAACTTGTTCAGTTCGGTTGTGTAACAAATTCCAGGCTTACATATTCCTAAGGTGTGATTAAGAAAGTTTTTTGTTTTTTACAATTGCTATTTAATCATTCACCTGATAAACGGCCAAGTTCTAACTCTGAAACGCTGTGATATAAGTAAGATGTAATCATAAGAAGTGTTATGAGCATTGTTATCCTATCTCTTATGTTTAGGTTTTCCTGAAGAATGTTGCCTATCAGTCTTTGGAGATGAAACATCATGAATGTGTTACAGCAAAAGCATTGTACATACAAAAGCGTTGGAAAGGATTCACTAGACGAAGAGGTAAGAGTTATATGTTCTTCTTTTGTATGTGTATGGTCTGTGTGTGTATGTGTATATGAACATGATTAGTAGCGGCTCTAGTCTTAACAATAAAGGCTGGGATCCTCATAGCTTACTGCTTTAGTCTGAATTTGATAAAGGTGTTGATCCTCATAGTTACTGCTCTAGTGTGAATTTACTAAAGGTTTGGATCCTCATAGCTCAAAACTTATTGAGATAGCTGTACTTGTCAGTGTTCGTCGGCTTATAGAAAAAACTACAGCACAGAGACAGCCCTTTTAAAGGTTGTAGATGAACTGCAGTGTTGTGTGGATGAGGATGATGTTGCACTGTTTGTCCTCTTGGACTTAAGTGCAGCATTTTGATACCATCTACCATGAAAAGCTTGTCACACGTTTCAGAACGGAATTAGGCATACAGGGTCAAGCCCTGAATTGGATCAAGACATATCTATCAAACAGGATTCAACAAGTTTCAATAAATGGAGTAACTTCTTCACCTATAGATCTTCACAATGGTGTACCCCAAGGTTCCGTCCTAGGACCTATGCTTTTTACATTGTATACCAAGCCCCTCAGTGGTATTACTGAGAAACATAACCTTTCACATCATATATATGCGGATGTGCAAGCTCTTAACTCCTTCAAACACAATCATTCTGTTGCCATGGAATCAGTCAAACAAACATGAGACTGTTGTCAAGACATCAAAGCATGGATGAACCATAACAAATTGTGCTCATAGGTCCCATAAGTAGACTTGCAAAATGCCAACTTGATATCACCCAGATTGGACAAGCATGTGTTCCTATTCCCTCCAGTGTAAGGATTTTGGAGTAATTCTGGACTCAAACCTTGACCTGAACAAACACGTCAATCAGCTGTCAAAATCATGCCATTATGAGTTGCACAAAATTGGGAAAATACGGGCATGCTTAACAGCAGATACAACCAAAGTACTGACTCACTCATAATTTCAAAACTAGATTATTGTTACAGTCATCAACAGAATACAATCCATTTAGAATAAAGCAGCCAGACTGGTCTCACTTTCTCGAAAAACAGAACACATCCCCCCGATCCTTAAAGGGGCAGTAGCACGTTTTTAGGGGGAATATAAGGTGATGTCAGGAAAATGAACATTAATGGTTCCAATTGAAAGACAATGTATTTAAACTAAATGGAGCAGTAATAATTCAAATATTTAACGTAAAGTTTAGCCATGCGATTCCTTTTTCTTACAGAAAATGAATTAAAGGTGTTCACACAAAAATGGCGCCTATGTATTTTATGTGAATCTTCATACTTTGTCCTCCGACTATGGATGATTGACTTGTGTAATGACATTTTTGACACTGTCAAAATAATACATTTAACATTAACTTACAATTATTACTGAAAATTTTAAAATATAAAATTATCAAAAAACGTGCTACTGCCCCTTTAAAGACCTTCATTGGCTCCCTGTCCAACAACAGATAAACTTTCAACTTCTGTGCCTTGCCAATCAGTGTCATTCTCGTTCAGCTCCAGCCTACCTCTGCGACCTTCTTCAGCCATACACCCCATCCCGATCTCTCCGCTCTGAATCCAAACAGCTATTCGTTGTGCCGAAAGGGAAAATGTGCAGTTACGGACAGAAAGCTTTCTCACATGCAGCTGCCAATCAGTGGATCAATCAGCCCCTTGATATTTGTACTTGCCCTACCTATGAATCATTCTGAACACATCTAAAGACACATTTGTTCCAACAAGCCTTTTCCGGAACTTGTTTCCCTTTCTCAGTGCTTTGAGCATCATATTGCAAGTGAACCATCAAATAAACATAGATTGATGTTGATACAAATTATCGCAAACAATTTACAGCTACAACTAAGTGAACTTTATTCAAGCTTAAATATCTTAACATGTAAGTTTAAACAAATACCAAAATGTATTGTGGTGTTTTGAGAAGCCACAATCATAATTTTACAGTCCAAATAGAGCACAAAGAAGATGTTCGAATCAGCCAAAACCAAGGATTAAATTGACGACTTGCGAAAACTTGTTGCAAAGTAACCGTATTTTCCAAACTGTGCTCAGAACATTCATTTCGTGTCCTGTGCTTGATACCCGATTTGTGCATGCTTTGAACGATTAGGTGCCACATCCGTAGTACTACAAACTTCAATCACAAATTTTTAAAGGGGCCCAAAATTTATCAGTACAAAACCGGTAATTACCAGTAAACGGGAACACTGTTAATGTGCCTTTTTGGGTTTTTGTCTTCATCAGAGTTCTATTTTTGACTGTTTCAATGGAAACAAGACTTATGCCCCATTGACACTTTCACCCATTTTGACTCCACAATGGTACGCACTTATGCGTACCACTGTAGATGATTTAAATGTATATTTCACCTGTCATTAAGAAATTCTTGCCATTCCGGACCAACATTTACTCAAAGTTTGCAAAATCTGTCAGCACTGGCATTGGTACCATGTTAAATGTCTCTCACGTGCTCCGCCTTGCCCAGCATTGTCCTGCAAGAGCCCGTTTGGGTATGGAATATTTCGCATAGTTTGCGCTGAGTCCCGCGCACTTGCATTTTGGTACGCCAGTTTCTGCACTCTCAAGTTTTGGTCACGTTAGTGTGCTCAGCCTCAAGCATGTGTGGTCATTTTGTGAGTCCTTTTGTGACACCCACTGGCTCGCTTCATACAAATAGTATATAAGGGAAGGTAATATTGTCCATTCAGACAACAACTTTTCAAGATGATTAACTCCAGAGACCTTGAAGAAAGGAACCATACTTTGCAAAATGTAAATCTTACAGCAGCTTCTGGTCTACCACTTCTGGGGGAAGATGAAAAGGAACAAAATAGTTTATTACAGAATATCTGCCTGCAGAAAAAGAAGAAAGTCAGAAGACTCAAGGTAAGGCAATGGATGGCAAGACATCATTCTAGCCATTATGACCAGTTTGTGACGGCAATGAGGATTTGAGAGTAAACTGAACACCAGTGAGTAAAATAGGAGCACCAGTGAGTACAGTGAGGATCAGTGAGTAAGTATGATCACTTGTGAATACACTATGAGAATCAGTGAGTAAACTGTGAGCACCAATAAGTGACACACATGAAATGGCGGGAAGTATTCCTAAACACTGCCAGAAACCTAGATCAAAGAATGACTACCACTGAGGAACTTTTCTTACCAGTGAGGAATGTGTACCCCCTCAATGCTTGACATAATTTGCATTGATACTTTTACACATCTAGTACGCACAGTTTGCGCATAGTTTAGGAAAATGGTACACACTGGAGTGTGTGGTGTGAGCTTGGACAACTCCAAGGTTTTGGGTCAGGACTGTCACGCATGTCATGCAATGGTACGCAACGTAAAGTTTGCAACTGTTTTCCGTGATGGTACGCAAAATTTCCAACATGGTACGAACTTGGCATACTAAGCTGACTACGATTGCTTGAAAGTGTCAATTGGGCATTAGATTTTCTATTTCCGAGCATAACTGAAACACCATTGGACCTAGCTCATTGAAGCTTGGTATATGGATCTGTCAGCATGTGAAAATGTGTCTTTTGGGATTTCAACTTCAAAATTTATTTTAGGCTGTTTTGAAATGGTACTTATGATTATGACAGATGATTTTGTCCTCTATTTTAATTTTACATCATTTTAAGAAAGATTGGTTGGATATGTCATCCTCTGAGTTTTGTCTATTTTGCTAATGTGTGGTTGATGAACAGAATATTACACACAGTATGATCCTCTCACTGACATATAAATGTTGTAAAAATGACAACTGCTTTTGAAGAAGATAGGAAATTCAAATGAAGTTACATGACATAATTGCTGCTTATAATTCATGTGATATGAAAAGCATATGTGACGCTTAATTGACATATTTTGCTTTCAAAATACTTAATTAGCCCCCACTCCTAAGATATATATTTACAGGCTATTTAGCCTTCCCTGTAAACCCTGCCTTTGTTATTTGCTATCACTCATTTAAACCCAAGCTGCTTGGACCTTTTAGCTTACCTAATTCATTGTCCCCATGCTGTCTTATGTTCATCTATCTTGTTAGCCTTTCATTATATTCAAGTCTGCCTACCTGTCAAGTCCATGTTGTTTAAAAAATCTCAAGTATTTTGTATATTCAAGTATCTTTATGGCCGAAAGTCGGAGTAAACGGCTGAGGTCTTCAATAGACTACGCGTTATATAATTCAAGTGGAGAAATGGCTGAAAAAGGTAGTGATGAAAATGGAGTAATCATAGGTAATAACGAAGAAGAGTTGGAAACATCGGAAGGAGAAGAAGAAGAACTTCTTGGAATGGTTGAAGAGTTAAAACTCCAGAAGGAGAAGAAGGATAAGGAGATTGCTAGGGCTCAGAGACAGCAACGGGTCCGTGGTCTGAAGAAAGAGATAGAGCGTCTGCAGAAGGAGTTGGAGGATCCTGTACCCGAGCCGGAACAGAATGGACCAGAGCAGCCAGGAAGAGGAGGAGCTAAACAGAAGAAGACATCTAAACAAGTATCTGTGAGGGAGCTAAGAGACTTAGAAAGTCTCAACGATGCAGTCAGTCAAAAGTTTGGAGGAGTACTGGAGACTCTGGACAGTGAGGACGAGGAGGATCATCCATATAGGACCGGCCAGCAAGTCAACCGTTCAACCAGAGGTAACAAGTCCGGCATTGACGGGCGAAGTGCAGAAAATTGTTGTTTACCCCCAGTTATGGCCACATTCATGTTTAGAATATGAATATGTTGCAGAAAACGTTAGTTTTAGAGATTTGGACTTTAGTCTTTTTGTGGCTGGAGAACTTGACATTATAAAGAACTGTCAATCAAATTTGGAAAGAGCAGGTCGACTTGAGCTTCTTAAAAAGATAGCATATTTTTCAAAAGTTTATGAATGGAATGCTGTTCTTAACTTCTATGCTGCCTGGGTAAAACAAATTGAATTGGGCCGTAAGAGATGGGGAGATGACTCTAGTGGTTTAGAAACTCCAATATTAGCCAGGCATATTCGAAGTCAGGGTGGTAATTATGTGGATAGAAGTTCAAGTCGCCTCTCTCCTGCTTTAGCAAGTGGGCATGCCAGGGCTGAGCAAAATAAGGGCAATGTGGAATTAGGGCCTAATGGTCGTCCTTGGTTCTGTGCTTTGTATCAGCGCAATAGATGTTTCAAGCAAGCACCTCACACTGTCATGGTTAAGGACAAATTATGTCTAGTACAACACATTTGCGCTACTTGTTGGCTTAAGGATAAGGAAAAACGCCCTCACCCAGAGTGTTCCTCGGCATGCCCACATGCATTATCACAACAATGACAGGAGGTTGGGGGGTCAGATAATTTCACATCCTCTCAATCAGGTACATCTAAATGTTGTTCAATTTCTGAAAGTGAAGATAACCTTCAAGGTGAATGTGAAACTTTTTACCTCAACCAATCTTACTGCCCACCTTCTCATGAGGTAGTTAAATCATATGATGTTATGCATGGTATGTCTCCTGTTGTTATGGACAATAGCCCAGTTGGGGCAATTGAAGAATTTGACAATATGCATGTTATTTCTCCCCGGTGAAATGATGATGAATTTTTCATGAATAGTTCATGAACAGTTCATGCTTAACGCTCATGAATTTTTCATGAAAATATCATCAACGTTAAGTGGCACTTCATGAAAATATATATTCAAGAATTTTTCATGAACTTATTTTCATGACAATTTCAAGAAAAAAACATGATTTTTTTATGAAATAGTCATGATTTTTTCATGAAAATTTCATGCATACTTTTCATGAGAATATCATCAACATTTCATGAAAATATCGTGAACGTTAAGTGGCACTTCATGAAAATATAAGTTCATGAAATTTTCATGGACATTCTCATGAAATTCTCATGAACCAGTGGTAAAGCATTTCAACAAAATGTAATACTTACATAGGTGTAGGGTATGAAATTTTAAGTAACCTGCAGCCGAGGGAGCTTATTAGCTTTTGTGAAGTTTCCATCGCCGCCGCCGCACTCGTACTACTAGCTATAACTTTTTTCCACTAAGCTTTCCAGAACTCTTATTCATACCTTACTACTCATACCTCGGGGGAACGATTTTGACACGTTCATTTTCAAGGTCAAAGGTCAAGGTCACGAGCTATGTATTCACTCTAAGAATTCCTTGTAAACGCGATAACTTGAAAAGTTTTTGTGCTATGAAGCTCTAACTTGGTATATATCATCCTTGGAAAAGTAAAAAAAAATTGAAAAGGTTTTGGCTACAATCCGTCAAAGGTCAAGGTCACAGCAAGGTCATGACGTAAGCATGTTTTAGCGAAAATGCTTTATTTTAACTATGAACACTTTTAATCAATACATGATTGTTATACTCAATAAAAAGTGTTCAATGATTGTGTGACCTTGAAGGTCAAAGGTCAAGGTCATGAGATATGAAATATTACAAAATGCACTAAATTGGGGTATAACTTTATCCCATTTAGCTTTTCAGAACTCATGAACATGTCTAAATGTTAATACTTCCAGGGAATCATTATGACATGTTCACTTTCAAGTTCTAAGGTCAAGGTCACGAGTTATAAAATCACCACAAAATTCTTTGTAAACACAGTAACTTGAAAAGTTTTTGTGCTATGAAGCTCTAACTTGGTATATATCATCCTTGGAAAAGTAAAAAATTTTGAAAAGGTTTCGGCTACAATCTGTCAAAGGTCAAGGTCACAGCAAGGTCATGACTTAAGCATGGTTTAGCAAAAATGCTTAATTTTAACTATGATCACTTTTAATCAATACATGATTGTTATACTCAATAAGAAGTGTTCAATTATTGTGTGACCTTGAAGGTCAAAGGTCAAGGTCATGAGATATGAGTTATTGCAATTCCTTGTAAACACAATAACTTGAAAAGTTTTTGTGCTATGAAGTTTAGATTTTGTATATATTATCTCTTGAGAAGTACAACATTTTCAAAAAGTTTTGGGTACTAACTGTCGAAGGTCAAGGTCACAGCAAGGTCAACATATATGGAGAAAATGGATTAATTTAATTTTTAACACTTTATTTCATTACAATAATGTTATACTCAATGAAATGTGTTCATTGATTATGTGACCTTGAGTGTCAAAGGTCAAGGTCACGAGAAAATTCCCAATTTGGTGAGGCCTGTAAAAGGCGGAACAGGGTAAGGCGAAACCCAAAGTTCCGGGGCTGCTCTGCTTTTGCGGTATCCCGCAAACGCTAATCTAGTTGTTTGGCTGAACCTGAGTGAAATGAAATGTCTGCAGAACAGTAACAATTATGGAAATACACATGAAACTTTCATTACATATTTCATGCATATGGCTTTGATCATCTTTTGGCTTGTTTTAAAAAAGTAAATATATGTGAAAATATGATGTTAAATGCAAAAATATGCTGCTAAAAATCTCAAAGTTAAAAAGATGTCATATTTAGCTTTTGGTAAGAATATTTTGTTTGAAAATGATCGTGGGTATAGATCTCTGCCATTTGACTGTGTATCAGGTTTTGTAAAAATATGCACAAATTTATGTTTGGCAACTAAAAATTACTAGTATAATCAATGCTTTCAAATAAGAGAATAGAATTTGAAAAATATTTATTTTCAGTTTGTTTCTGCATAAACAGTTTTAGGACACCATGCAAAAGACAAAAACTTTACAGAAGTCCCTGAAAACTAAATCCAGGCAACACTAGCAGTGAAATGATGTTTTGATCAACAAAATATATAGTATCTCAAAAATTGTTAACTGCACTCATCATATCTTTCAAAGATAACCTTTCAAATGATGAGATTCAGTTGACGTGACTACCAGAGTAAAGTGCCATCTGGTTACAATCACTAACTGGCTAAGCAGTGCTTAATGGGACCAGTTTACCACTATTGAATTATTTGATGCCTGGAAAGATAAACAAACATTTCCTACTTCAAACTGACCAACATCTGCAAACTTCTCTCTTTAAATATATTGTATTTTTCTGACATGAAAAATTTCTCAATATATGAATCTAGTATAATCCTAAGGACTTGAAATATTGAGGGATAACTGTGGATACCTCTGTGATAAAATTGCACTATGAGCAACTTCAACTGACAGTTACACTTAAATTTCTTGTCATGCATCAAAAGACACTTTCCAAGTTTAATTTACATCTAAACCTACAATATTCCTATAGTAGAGGAGATTGTCATACATCTATATCTCAGTTACTTAGTATTTTGAAAGGGCTATTTTTACAAAAAAAACTGAAGATTCTAGGTTATTAATTTAAGGTATAAAAGACATGAACCATAAATTAGACAGAAAAAGAACAATAGTTGAGAAAAAAAACAGTGCAAAAATAAAGCTGTAAAATGGCAGGTACTAAAACTGATATTCAATAACAAAACATAACTGTAATATGATTTCATGGTTTAGAATGCCCTAAAAAGGTTTCATTCTTGACAATGTTTTTGAGAATTGAAAAAAAATTTCATGCTTATTTCATGCACATCTATTTTCATGAACATAAATTTCATGAAAAAAATACAGCTATGGAACTTTTCATGAAATTATCATCATGATTTCATGCACAACATTCTTCATGAACAAAATTTCATGAAAAACTCATGAAATTTTTTTTCATGAAAATCATCATGAAGTTTTCATGAAACTTTTAGAAAAGTTCATGAGTTTATCATGAACTGAAAAAATTCATGAAAAATTTTTGTTGGGGTAATACTCATGTTAGAGATTTAGACCCAGGTGTGATAATTGACACACAATATACCAAGCATGGTATTGAGGTTAGTCCTGTAGATTCCCAACTTACAGATAGCAACCCTTGCATAGATAACCCTGGTGAGTTTGACATCATCCAATATTATCTCATGGCACATGAAAGAATAAGATGTTCTGGAGTCCCTAATGCTTTAGGTTGTAGAATACCAGTTCCTAGTGCCCTCAATATCCCTCTCATCAGGGAATAAACACTGTGCCAAAGAAAGACTGTAAAGACAGAAGAGTTATACTGGACTTGAGTTTTCCCGATGGGGATTCTGTGAATAATGGAATTGACAAGCATTTCTATATGGGACAGTTTTGTAAACTTCGCTTCCCAACTGTTGATAATTTGGTTGAAATTGTCAAAAAGAAAGGCCCAGGCTGTCTATTATTCAAAAGGGATTTAAAACGAGCATACAGACAGCTTCCTGTTGACCCGGGGGATATTCATCTGCTAGGTTTCTCTTGGAAAGGGAAGATGTACATCGACACTGTCTTAGCTATGGGTCTCAGATCAGCGGCCATGATTTGCCAGAGGGTTACAACAGCTGTTTCTTATGATATGGAAAACAGAGGATATAGCTTGGTCAACTATCTTGATGACTTTGGGAGTGCAGAGCACCCTGATGCGGCTGAGGCTGCATATGAAGAGCTTGGTTCTGTCTTGTCTCAGTGGGGATTAAAGGAGTCGAAAAGTAAAGCATGTCCTCCTACAACAAGAATGACTTTTTGGGGCGTAACCTTGGACACTGTATCCCTTACTCTGGAAGTTGAAGATGTAAAGGTAAAGGATATTCAAGGACTCTTGAAACAGTGGTTAGAGCCTAATAAAGTAGTGTATCTCAGACAAGCCCAGTCTCTGTTGGGAAAACTCAGCTTTGTGGCAGCATGTGTAAGATCAGGATGAGTTTTCATTTTTCGTCTGATAGCTTGGATGAAATGTCTATCCAATCGCATTCCATCCCCTGTTCAAGGTGAAGTGAGAAAGGATATTCAGTGGTGGATGCATTTCCTGCCAACATACAGTGGAGTCTCCATGATGATGCTTGAAGAATGGTCAGAACCGGATCAAATGTTCGCCTCAGATGCTTGTCTTTCAGGATGTGGAGGTTTCTATCAAGGTAAATTCTTCCATGCAAATTTTCCTGATTTTATCAGCAAACAACAACTGGATATCAATTCTTTGGAACTCATAACGGTTATTGTGTGTGCAAAGCTCTGGGGAAAGCTTTGGCGAGGAAACAAAATCTTGATTCAATGTGATAATCAGGTGTCTATGACTGTCATCAACACAGGTGCTGCCAGGTCGCCATTTCTCCAATCTTGTCTGCGTGAAATTGCTTATCTTCAAGCAACAATGGAGTTCGAACTCAGAGCAGTTCACATAGCAGGAGTGCACAACAGAATCCCTGATTGTTTGTCCAGATGGCAGAACCCATACATGCGTGAAATGTTTCTTAAATACACAAAAAACTACTGTAAATTATTTGAAGAGTCTGTATGCAATGAAATGTTTGGATTCTCATGTGATTGGTAAAAATTGTATTTTTTCAGAGCAACAACTGATGTTACTGCAGGCGGAGGTACGTCAATCACGGAGAGCTGCCTTTGCTATGGGTACCCGGAGAAACTTGAACATTCAATGGAAAACGTTCTTCTTGTTTTGTGAACACTATCAGTTACAAGCTTTGCCAGTATCGTCCGAGAACTTATGTCTGTACATACAATTTTTATCCGGATCATTTAAAGCCATCGCATCTGTCAAGAATTATGTAAACGGAGTTAAAGTGTTGCACCTGTATTCCGGCTTACAATTCCCTGATCTACAGAGTTTTGAAGTACGCCTTTTATATAGGGGATTGAGCAGAATGAATCCTCATTGTCCATCGCAGGCACTAGCAATAACCCCTGATATTCTTCTACAATTTCACCAACTTTTGGATCTCAATGACTGTGTACAGTTAATAATTTGGTGTTTATCACTTTTTGCCTTTTTCCTCATGAGTAGGAAATCAAATTTGGTACTTTTGTCTCATGCTACCTTTGACCTAAAAAAACAGCTCTGCCGAGGTGATGTTTTGATATCAGACACTGCGCTGTTAGTCATGTTCAGGTGGTCCAAAACTAACCAGTACGGGGCACGTATCCTCAAACTACCACTTCTACAGGTCCCGGACTCTCCTTTCTGTCCAGTGAGTGCTTACAAACGGATGTGTTCTCTTATACCAGCCTCGGACAAGGATCCAGCTTTCTGTGTGCCTGCTCCAAGTGGAAAGGGATTGGTACGAGTCATCTACTCCCAGTTCACACACTTCATCAAATCCTTGATCCAAAAATCTGGTAGAAATCCTGCTCAATACTCGTCTCACAGCTTCAGAAGAGGAGGTGCAACTTGGGCCTTTAAAGCACACGTACCATCCCATCTTATTCAGCTCCAAGGAGACTGGGCAAGTGATGCTTTCAAACAGTATATCCAGTGTGACTTCCATGATCGTGGCTTGGTGGTTGATCGCATGAGATCGCTTATCTTAAAGTAAAACCAAATTACACACCCTAGCCTTTTAGCACTACCCAATATTATTCTGCAAATCATTTTGGCGCCTTTGGCATGGTATTATTGCCAAAACTATTGCAGTAACGCATAATAATTTTCAATTACCCAATGTATATTATTTAACTGTTATGTATGCCTCTACTGTTACAGACAGGCTGTCCTTTCTTGTATAACTGTCAGTTCCTTATTTCGCTAGCTGGACAGCCTGTCTGTATAAATTTACATTGTACGATATTTTGCCATTTAATATATATTCCTACTTTTTCTTTGTTTTTAAAATGTGAAGGAACGGGAGCTAATTTATCTTGATTCATTAAAAGCATGTACAATGTGAAATGAGGACAATTGCTTTCTCTCATATATTAAACGGCCTGTTCGAGCGTGTTTTCACCAATAAGCTTAAACTGCTAACGAAGCTATTTTGAGACACAGCGCGTCATTTGTTAGCAGATCTATAAATAGAATGAGAAATGTCTCTTCCCATAATGCAATGTAGTGTGCAGGGATAATTCTGGGTGGGACCTATGTTTTCAGTGCCCATAAAAACAGTCACTACGTTACTATCATGGAATTTACATGGTTATATGTGTAAAAGGGTCATTTCATCCTTAGAAAAATCTTTGTCGTGTGAACAACAGTAAAATCAGTTGCATTTAGGCCTCTTGCAGTGACATGTCAACTCATGATTGTAAAGCAAATTTTTAAATTGTTTATCCAGTTAAAAATTCTGTAAATTTATTGTAGATTTCAGGTTATTTCATTTTGGGACAATGTCTCCCAAATAAATCCGCTTGACATTTCTCTCTTGTCTACTCGCATGCGAATTTCGCCCTCGACTTCGCAGTTCGCATAACCTCACTCATAGTAAAAAAAAAAATTCTTCAGAAATATATCTTATGATCACATGAAGTTTTTATGTTCGGAAAAGTGCAATATGTACTGTGTATAATTGGGAGTGCGGCAGCACTGACAAATTTTTTTTATATTCGAAAGTCGATGCGAGTCAACTTTTCTTCTCACTGTCATATTGATTGAGCCTAGCCATTTTAGGTGTCATATGTAGAATTCAATAAACAATCTGTCTGTCATATTTTCTTATGCAAACATTATTAACAAATCTCCTACAATTTAAACATCCAAGTAACGACAACACCGACCAAACAATCAGCTGACAATAATCCTAGTGGCCGCCAGGATCAAGGCTTCGAGTTCGATCAGCTTTCCCCCGCCATTTTGAATTGTTAGCATTGCGAGAAAACAAATGTATTGTATCATGCTAATTCATTGAGTAAATAAAGAAAAAATAATTGATTGATAGAAGAGGGACATGTTTACAAATGATTCACAATAAAAGATATCAGTAAAGACAATGTTTTGTGGCAGTAAATGCCAATAATGCATCCCACGCTAGTAGCTCCGATGATTGGCTTCATTTCATGATTTTTTTCTTTTTTTGGGCGAAACACTTTATTCTTTGTCAAATTGTTAAACAACTGAAATGATAACCTCATGAACATGATTGAAATTAAGTGTGAAATAAACATGTAAATAGTATATATTAGTTAACAGGAAAGTCCTCCTGAATTTCGTTTCCACAAAAAATACACCGCTTTGATTCTTTTCGCTATTTTTTGTTTTAAAGGGAGGATTAGAACTAATTACCAAACTTGACATAGTTATTAACATAAAAAATAGAAAACAAATCGAATATATAAAATTTGACGTGTCGTGTGCAAAAGGGAATTCCCTCCCGAATATTTGTGGAACAAAAAATACCCGCTCGAACTGTCGTTTAAATTCTGAGAATGTGCCTCAAGAGTGCTCAGGATATTTTATCAATTCTTTAAACTGCCGTCTTAATTAAACTCTTATCTTTCAGAATTCCTTTTGAAGAGAAAAGCTGTTTCAATACTTCAGTCCAACTTTCGATGTTTTGCAAGCAGACTAAACTTTTTGAGGAAACGCAAAGCTGCAATAGTCATTCAGGTTAGTAGCCAGATGTTACATGTATAAGATGAGTCAAGAGAATTTAATTATCAAAAGTGGCTAGTAATTTTATTTTATGGTGAGGCAGTTGCATCAGTCGCCAACAGTTTGCTTGATACTTGATAATTTCTCTTGTGACTACTGATAATTGGGTTCTGTAATGAAATGTTTGACCCTCAGAAGATTTTGAATTTGACAAAAGTTAATATTTGTTGGGGAATATTTTAAGATAAGGCGCAATGGGCTTACTTGTATGGCATGGCATGGCATGGTGTCTGGCGTCCGCCTGTCCATAAATTTTGTATGTTTTCAACTTCTTCTCTAGAAGCATAAGGCCCAGAAAGCTGAAACTATACATGTACAGAATCCTTGACTAGCAGACGTGATATCTCCCACTTTTGGCGGGAGTCTACCGTTTTTCAGGTCCTTCTCCCGCCCTCCCGACATAAGGTCAAAATCTACCGCTTTTTCATAACTTTCTGTATTAAAAAAACCAACTTAACAAATCTGCAAAAAGATCGTTTTTCAACCTGCCTCAAAGCTCCACTCGATGATTTCAGCGATCTTTTCATAATAAAATAAAGTTGACAGCATCTGATAAATGTAATGAATTTACACACAAAAGATTTAGTTTATGTTATTGCAATAAACATCGAGAGAAAAAGCTATTATAAACAATTTTGAGATAGTCTTTGTAAATGATATGATCGGGAACATGTGCTTCTAATGCCTCGGTGTTGTGTGGATTAGTTACTGCTAAATATTTACACCACATGAAGTCCGTAAATCTTAATAAATTAATGTCTATGGGTTGTTTACAATATAGCACAATTACAGTAAACCAACAAAGACAACAAATAAATGATACAATATCCTTTCCAAAATATTTATCCCATTATTTAGAGAAACATGGCAATTTATTTTGATTATCATCTCATGAGACACAATACAATTCAAACACCGCCTCGATCTAGAACGTATTTTCTTGACGACTAGTAACATTGCCAATATGGTTTGTAATCAAATAAATACTTTTTACAACTAAATTATCTTCCAGTTTATAATGACAAGCTTCTATCAATGAAGTATATTTGAATAAATAATAAATGAAAAAATATATCAACGATAATTTTTTTATTTAGAAAATATATCTCTTATAGTGAATATGTCATAAGGAAAACACTTTCACAACTAACATGAACTCCACTTCCTGTTTATGCTTTGCTCGTTTTGTAAACAAATGACTGAACTCTTGTTTTCAGAAGGCATTCAATGAAATAATTTGAAATACTGACCATTTCTAAGAATAAGTGTAGAAATTCCATTTGTCTAGTGGAAATGTTTGAACTATTTGAATTTTGAAACAGCATGCAATATAGGATGAATTTCCGATCGTCAATTATTTCAACTATGAATCTGACTGCACAGAAGAAGTGGGATTATCATTATGTTTGATATCTAATAAATGTTTGAAATATGAAACTATGTTATACAGGCATATATATGTACATTGTTTTACAATTACAATCCAGATCCACAATATCACATGTTTGCTAATCTTTTTATTTCCACAAATATTTCAAAAAAAATAAAAAATTTAGTCTTATTTTATTTTGATCACACATAATTATAAATATTTTCTTAGTGCTGGATTTATTGTGTGATTTGTTATGTATTGAATTGATTATGTGAATTATCTTGCATTGTATGGAGCCACAAAAATACAAAATTTAAAAAAAATCTTATTTAGTGATTTAAAAATACAACTAGAATTTGAATATGAACATTATATTTCATTATAATGCTTCTATAAAGTAGGCTTATATCAACAAAATGAAGACTTTTTTCTCGTTTCTTTATATATTTGTAGACTTTGCAAAATCTCCCACCATTGGGGCCCAATCTCCCACCTTTTTTAACCAAATCTCCCACCACTCCTTGGAAAAAATATCACATGTCTGGACTAGTTAGGAATAAGAATTGTAGCTTTGGTGGCCCTGTGGCCCCTTATAAGGGGTAAAAGGCTTAGAAAGCTGAAATCCTACTCCTACTAATGAGGATTGTACCGTATATGACCGAGTATAAGCCAACCCCGCCTATAAACCGACCCGCTTTCTCAACCCCCAAAATTCCAGTCAAAACCTAGTATCTCATGTATAGGCTGACCCCTCTCCTCGCAGCTCTATATTGCTAACTGTAAGTCAATATGATGCCAGTTGTGTTGAAACTGAAAGCTCATGAATCATCAAATGACATGTTAATTTTAAGACTTATATTATTTTTAAAAAAACTGTTAAAGAAATTATAAGTGTTCACTTACAGTGTTTGTTGTTTTTTTTAATCATATTGCATATTATTCTCAACTAATTGTTAACGAACGAGAGTCAACAACCTTTGGTGCATGAAGTGTTTACTGGAAATGAGATATTTGTTACAAGCCTTTTCATTGGCTAAATTATGTAGGTCAACCAATCAGCAAGTTGGTTTAAAACCATGTTCGAAACATAAAACGTGGTCGTAATAATTTCATGACAACATTTTGCCAATACAATATTAAGTGTGTAAATATGTAGAATTTCTTAAGGGAACGTTTTATATATTTTACTTTTTCAAAATTAACATGCAATAAATTGAAATATTTGTGTATATAAAAGTAGAACAATAACGATCAGGAATATAACCATGAGCACAAAAGTATATACCGTAAGGAATGTTTTTTGTCATTTGTTATGTAAAACATTGTGCTTTCACGAGTGTATCTTTGACAAAGATTTGATTGAATTTCGATAAAATACGATTGATACGTTTGGAAATATGTCTTATAAAACATTTATAATGGACAACAAGCCTTCTGAAGTGATAACTCTTGATAATATTTGGAAAATCGGGTTTCAATTTCCGATCGTGGATGCTAGTGAAACCACATCGATCTGCCGAAATCTAACATTACGTGAAGGTTGCTTGAATATTTCATATTAATATATCGATATATATTTTTCAACTTATCTTTGTGTATTTTCATTAAAAACAACAACACAATAAAAGTATTTTTATTTCACAAGTTAAATATAGAAATGACCTCGATTATTGTGCATGTTGCTTCCTGTGTAAACATTGACTCGCTAACTCACTGGGCTGACCGATACTTGTGCTTGGTCTTTTGATTTTTTCATCTGCGTCATATATCTCGGGTATAGGCCGACCCCCCCTCTTTGACCCCCTAATTTCTGGTGTCAAATCCTGGCTAATACTCTGTCATATACGGTAGTTAGCTTTTGTGACCCTATGGCCCCTTAACAGGGCTTGGTGAACCTTTGGATCCTTTACCCTAAATTATTTATTTGATATTTGAGCTATCATTTCTGAATTGATTGCTGGTATCTGAAATCACATGGTCCCAGGAAACATTGGGTGTTGAGTGTTCCAGTTAACATTTTCAGGATTCTAGGACCTGTTTGTGAAACATGGAGAACTTAGTTCCAATCCAAAATTTAATAAATTCTGTTATTTAGCCCACAGAAATCTCCTTTTTGTTGAGATTTTTTATGCTGCTTATACCTTAGCATATCTGATTCCAAAGTAAACTACCAGACAAAAGAAAGAATACCAAAAGAAAAATGTTGTATCTTCAAATAAAATGTAGTCAAACACAAACGTAAACAGAAAAGTTTATCTGATTGAACTTCCATGTTCTTCATTAAAATTATTGTCTTTGAAGTTAAGTTTTTTTCAAGTTTCTGTGAAAAATATCTCTGAGAAAAGAAGTTACATGCACATGCAACCAGATGAGTTTACTGTTGTAATGTAATGGCGGTTAAGTTACAATTGTGGTATGTGGGCTCTGCTTGACTTGTTATATCACCTTGACCTTTACTAATTTAAGAATTTTGTTAAATAGTCTCATTTCAGAGGTTGGCAAGACAGGAGAAAAGTAAAAGCACTGAAAGAAGAAAAGCTACACCAACTGGAGAAGGAGTATGAAAAAGCACTGGAAGATGATGCAGCTATCCAGAAGTCAGTACGGTAGGAACTTTTCACTCTTTAATACATTACTTCTCTTTCTTCTCTTTGATTGTGTTTCTAACAACGGTCGCCCTTACACATATTCTTTCCTGCCTTCTTTAATGTTAATTACCACTTTCCATTGCTCTCATTGCTCTTTTAATGTATAACGCGAGTTTTTTATGCCAGAAATTGGGGGGTCAAAGAAGGGGGTCGCCCAATACACAAGGTCAAAAACTAGAGGCCAAGTGAGGGGTATCTGCCAACCCAAAAAGTCAAGCGAGTCAATTTTTACACCGGATGTCCATTACACAATCATCTATGTCATCTCAAATTTAATCTTGTAAAATAAAATACCTTTGTCTAATTGTTCTTTTTAAATGAAAATATAGAGAGAAATATGAATGAAAATCCAAAATAACTTAGCAATCAAAATTATCCATGTACCTGACCAAAGGAAATATTCAACACGTGTTTGCTTGCCGATAACTTGTTATGTTAGTGTCGGTGTCATATGAGATAGAACCTCGTGATGAAATAACTTGACATAATTAAAGATAACAATAAATTTATAATGATTAATTTATTAATTATAATTGGTTTGATGACTGATATCGTGACTATATTTTTCATATATTTAACAAAACTTATGCTGCCAAAATTATTTTATCAATTATGAAGGCGATATATAACTCAACTTATATAACTTTTCAATATGCAATTTGTGTTAGATTTTCTGATTGGTGCACTATTACAACTTCCTTTCTTTTAACCAATGAAAAGGCTTGAAACAAATATAGCAATACCAGTGAGTTGACTGAATGTTTGT
This sequence comes from Steromphala cineraria, assembly GCA_916613615.1. Lineage (NCBI taxonomy): Eukaryota > Metazoa > Mollusca > Gastropoda > Trochida > Trochidae > Steromphala > Steromphala cineraria. The sequence goes on from OU744724.1 coordinate 46,327,393, forward strand.
TTAGATTTCTGAATGAGAATGATGAAAACAAAATATGACACAGTAATGGGAGTTTGTTGACTGTCGCCAGAAGCAAATGATAAATCATTGAATAAAATAACAAACATTGTAAGTAACTTATTTATTTTGTAATTACACATGACATTTCACTTAAAAATTAACGACCTAAATTTACCCTTACGCAATCTTGTCAACGAGTTGTCTGTCATGTCGACTGTTTCAACGACCTGCTAGAAGGGGGGGTCGCCTTATAAATGAGATATATGATTTTGGCAGCAATTTTGGGGGCTGAGTGAGAAAGGGGGTCGCCTTATGTACGAGGTCGCCGTTTACATTAAAATATACCCTAGGCTATCTGTGAGTGGGAATGTTCTGACATGACTCAGTGCCATACACTTCAGGATGATGTGTTCCACAGTTTCGTCTGGTTATACCCTCACGTACAAAGTATTTTTAACTGATGTTTTATTTTTAGGTCTTCAAGACTACGTCTGGAAGACCTATTGTTCTTATCCGGATTTTTCTTATTATTCTTATTATCTGCACCAATTTTTGTGACAGCGATTCTGACTTAACCAATCAATGGATTTTCATGAAACTTTCAGGACTGATAGAGTGTCACCTGAACTGGCTCTGCGAAGCTTTTGAATTGCGAATTTCGATTTGTGCTTGAGTAATCTCCCTTTGAAGTTGAAACTTCATACCTCGATTTCTCGAAAATTAAGAAAGATAATCGCACATAACTTTCACCAAAATGTGGGCATCAACATTCCCCACCAAATAAACACATCGACGTTTTCGGCCATAATAATAGATTTTTGGCTATTTTCAAAAAAGTGCAATTTTGGCGCGATTTTGACAGTATGCGTCTCTGAAAATCATCTCATTAACGGCAAGATATACAGCAGTGTTTGATAGCTCAAATGAAAGCTAAAAGAATTGCTAAGAACGTCAAGAGCCCGTTTTTTCTAATGTTGATCTAGAATGTGAGTTATCTGCCCTTGAAAATGGACAATTTTTAAAAGCATAATTTTTCATGTTACGTTCAAAGGGAATGTCAAATAAGAAATCTGTTTGATGCATTCTGTTCTACAATGATTGTTGAACAAATTCACTACAGATTATTATTATATAAAAGTTGATATTAAAGGAAATACGTGGACATAAAGAGAGTTTTTACATTTTTTGGCGATTTTAACATTTTTCGAGGGTTATTTTACTTTGAGAATTTTAGGTTCAAAACTGCTGAAGATAAAAATTTGATCATTGATGTTTTGTGAAGCAGATGCAATGAGTAGACCGAAAAAAATATCAACATGTCATGAAAATCTTTTTTTCTGTCCATGACCTATCCTTGAATATTGCGATTTTTAGAAAATCTTCATTTTTGACACATTGCAATTATCTATTTATCACTTGCTTATGCCTTTACACGCACCATTCAAAGCACACCATTTTCTACATAACATATTGTCATATAAAAGTTGATAGTTACGGATTGTAGATTTTGTGACCCCATGACCTCAAATGAGGTCACAGGGGTCAAAACCTTAAAAACCTATTTTCATCTTCTTCTCCAGATCCAAAAGGTCTAGAGAGCTGAAAAGTTGTGAGTAGACTCCTTGGCCAATGGGGATTCTTAATTGTAGATTTCGGGACCCCATGACCCGAAATGGGGTCACAGGGGTCAAAACTATAAAAACCTATTTTCATCTTTTTCTCCAGTTCCAAAAGGTCTAGAGAGCTGAAAAGTTGTGAGTAGACGTCTTGGCCAATGCGGATTCTAAATTGTAGATTTCGTGACCCCATGACCCCAAATAGGTCACAGGGGTCAAAACCTTAAAATCCTATTTTCATCATCTTCTCCAGGTCCAAAACGTCTAGAGAGCTGAAAAGTTGTGAGTAGACTCCTTGGCCAATGGGGATTCTAAATCAAAGATTTCTTGACCCCATGACCCCAAATAGGTCACAGGGGTCAAAACCTTAAAAACCTATTTCCATCAAAAGTCTGATGAGCTACAGAGGCCATGGCTCTATTTTATTTATTTTGCATACAGAATATATCTGTCATTAACTGGAATTTAAAATAATGCCTTATAGAGCTTTTCGTTAAACCTCTGATGAAACTATTCATGACCTTATTTGGATTTATGTTCAAAGTGTGCATTATTTCATGTCTTTTAGACTCTACATAAAATGTGTTGAAATTGTTCTGCCTTCTCCAAAATTCTTGAAATATATTTTGGCATTGTGTATGAGGTAATTTAGTGCATTGTACATAACCAACATGTTTGTTAGTGACAGATTTTTGAAAATGTTTGAAGATAGAAATATCATTTTGTGTTCATTTTGTATATCACCTACAAAGTGCTCCGTCTACCCGTTTGTTTGGAAATCAAATTCTAAAGACTAAGACATATTTTCTTGAATTATTGAAATAAGCCTAATCATTACCCTTTACCCATGAGACTTATAATGCATAGGATGGACACAAGAATATCTGACTATTTTTGCACAATAAGATCAGTTTATAAACATTTTCAAAAAATATTTTCCCGAGATGATTTAGTTGACCAATAAATAATTTTCAATTTTATTTTGCAACTTTTTAAAAATAATTTATTCATTTTATCTTCATAAAAAATCTCAATTCTATGAATATCCAATCAGACAAATATCAACTAAATTCAAGATGTATTGCAGCTAAGTACTAATAATGCCTTCAAGAGGTTTTCCCTTGGGGTTTCAACTTTCTGGATTATTTTATTTTTGCGTTTTCCATGGAAACTCAACTTGTTGCCAGAGCAGAACTCAAAAACAGTGTAGTTGTGCCTTTTGGGGTCTTCAACTTTCTGGATTTTTTAGAAATGCGTTTCCGTAGCAGAATTTGAAAACCATTTGGGCTAGCTCAGTGAAACTGTTTACAAATCTGCCTTTTGGTGTTTTAAGATTGCAGGGACTCAATGACATTCTTCATTCCAACATTACCATTAATTTCTAAACTGTGTCTAACTAAGGAATGAAGATGTTTTAATCAAACAGCATATTCAATCAAACAGGATGGTTGTTTTCCTCTCTCTTCACATTAACACTAGGAACATGATGATGGCATAACATAAGCATTTACTAATTAAAAAGACCTAGATGTGGTTTTTCATAGTCTAATGTTGGTTATTAAAAGTCAAACAAAATTAGCTGCATGTATTAATACAACATAATTCACACAATCAGTATATCAAAATAAATGCTAAAACTGATCATTCAACTTCAGTCGGGCCGGGGGGATAAACCATCTCTTCTGATAGCTCTGTTTTGTGTATGGTTATGAGTAGTCGTCTTGTGCAATGCAATTTTCTGTTTATTGTTCATCTTACAGCTTAACTCAAGAAATTATGCAAAATACATGGTTGTTGATGCAAGAACAGACAACTGAAAACACAAGTTTTATAGTTTATTCATCTGAATCATATTTAAACAAATTGACAGTTTTTCTCTCAGATGTGACATTATGATGCACTGATAGTCTGGCAATAAGGGTTGGCAACATTATTATCTCACGCAACAACAAAGTTGCGGGGGATCTTAAAATGGATACCATCTGTCTGTCCTTTACACTTTGTGTCAGGCTCATAACTTTGAAACTAATCAACAATTTCATTTCAAATTTCTTTGACTGATCAGAACTAAAAAACCAATTGCAATAATAAAGGGAACAATTATCATTTGTAGTGATACCTTTTGGACATTTTAATTGAAACACCTCTATGAATTTTGTTTCTTGATCAGAACTCAGAAACTAGAAGGCCATTGAAAGCTCATTGAAACTTGTTAATTGGAACAAATATCCTACGTAGTTGTGTCTTTTGGTGTTTTCAAATTCTTCCTACATTTATTTTTGGTCCTTTTTAAAAATGGAAATTGATTGATTGATTAACATGCACTTAGCCGGTAAATAATGTCACCTTATCAGAAAGAATTGATTGTTAACATGCACTTATCTGGTTATCTTAGAAATCTAAAGAATAAAGTTGCCTTACTGTTTCCAAAATTAACACTCCTTCATAGGTTACATTGTACATCTTTGATAAATATCAATACGTAAACAATTGTAAGAATTAGATATGAAATGAATTGAATATGGATTAGAAAATGATATACGGGTAATATGTAGCTCTATGCAGTTGAACCATATTTCAAACATCATGGAAAATATTCTGCAAGAAAACTTAATCTCTTATACATGCTATCCAAATATGCGCAACACAATTAGATCAAATTGAATTGATGAATGAACATTATTCCATTTCATTACCAATGTGTATCTAACATACCTGAAGTATATAAACTTACGACATTGAAATTAATGAAAAATAGTTCATGGCTTCTCTTTTCCCGTGTTTCAAAAAAAAGGGTAACAGCCCAATACACAGATAAGCTAAACTAAAAAAAATGGATTTACTAGGTTGTGTATTATATCAAACTTTGCTCTGACCTTAAAATTTGATTGAAACACTCATAAAATATACAAAATTGCCCTATAATTAGTACATCGGTTTTTGGATAAAGCATTCAATATGATAAACAAATGTTCCCAACCATAATTAATCAAATATGTTACTTAATTTGAAATATTTAAATAAATTTCGCATGGCTAAACTTAACGTTATATATTTGAATTATTACTGCTCCATTTAGTTTAAATACATTGTCTTTCAAATGGAAACATTGATTTTTATTTTCCTGACATCACCTTATTTTCCCCATTAAAACATGCTACTGCCCCTTTAAGATAGGGTAACCAAATTTGTTGTGTGTCTTCATTGTATCAATACCTTGATGTAGTTTGAAAATCAAAACCGCACAATTATTTTTAGCTCATCTGGCCTGTAAGGCCCGATGGGCTTATGGCATGGCATGGTGTCCATACGTCCATCCGTTCGTCTGTAAACTTTGTGGAATTTCATCTTCTTCACCAGAACCATAAGGCCTAGAAAGCTGAAACTTTGTGTACAGACTCCTTGACTAGTGAGGATTATGAATTGTAGCTTATATTAGGTCACCCTGTAGCTCCTATATAGCTCCACATTGGCCACACCCTTAAGCAAAATCAAATGTCAAGCCAGATTAGCTACAGAGCCAATGGCTCTATATTTTACAGAGTTATTGCCCTTGTTCCGTGTTTTTGCACTTTGTTCCAGGGTGTCGTCAAATGGGACAATTTTTCTCACAAACTATTTAAGATAAAGGATAACCAGGGTGTTTTCAGGGTATCAAAACCTTGATGGTGTTCAAAAATGAAGTAAATGCAATTACTAATTACAGAGAAACAGCCCTTGTAGGAAAATATTGGGAGCTTTTTGGCGGGGGATGTTGATGACCATGTCTTCTTGTCGGCATTGGTACAGAAAGGCAATAAACCTTCCATATGCAATCCAGAGCTTGATTATTGGCATTGTTTTGGAGAGGCATGAACCTTCCCTTTGCACTCCAGAACTTAATTATGGCATTGGTACGGAAAGGCAATAAACCATCCCTTTGTGTTTCCAGAGCTTGATTTTTGACATTGTTTTGGAGAGGCAATAAAACCTTCCTTATGCACTCCAGAATTGGTTAATGGAATTGGTAGGGAAAGGCAATAAACCTTCCCTGTGCACTCCAGAGCCTTAGTAATGGTATTGGTACAAAAAGAACTCAAATACTTCAGAAAGGAAATTAAACATTGTCACAAAGGAATAAAAAAAATTGTAACATGAATTGTTGCAGTAACTTTGAACAAATACTTTTTTGAATGTATTGCCAAGTTAAGCCATAAAATTACTGATTTTAGGTGTATTTAAAACAATTCCTTTCACACACATTCCAGATCATAACAAACTGGCAACCCTCTTAGGGCAGGCTTTACATGGCTTTACTTACTGTATGCAAATAATGCCAATTGATAACAAAAAACAAAACAAATGTGAGGTGCTATGTTTTTAGGTTTTTTTAATACATGTTGGTCCCTGTTCAACTGGGACCAATTGTGGATATATTCTTTGATGAGATTAAGCAGCCCCTGGGCGTGACTGTGGTTGTTACACTGGCTGTCATCATAATGAACTCTCGATTACTCAATCCAGGCTGAGCTCCTAAAAACAAAACTTCCTTCTTATCTCTCAAGTGAACTCTCAAAGTATGAATCAGAACGCAATCTATGATCAGCTAAAGTTTCATTTCTGTGTACCCGAAAGTTCAACCTTCAATCAGCAGGCGCACAGACTTTCAAGTGCGCTGGACCTTCTGTTTGGATCTCGCTGCCTTCTGTTCTCAGAAGTCAGCAAAAACTTCAAAGTTTTCAAAGTTTTAAGTCAGTACTCAAAACGCATCTCTTTAGGCTAGCCTTTGCTTAATTTCAGCAGTCAATGTCTCAGGGCAAAGAAAAAGTGCACAGAGTCCTCTGAGAGGAGAACTTCGCTTTAAAAGAACTGTACATTATTATTAGGTCTTCAAGACAAAGTCTGGAAGACCTATTGTTGTTGTCCAAGTTCTTCCAGTTCTTTTTTTCCTTATTATTATTTGTACTTTTTTTGTGAACGAGCTACAGCTAAAACGGCTGCTTCAAATTGGACCAAACTTGGCATGCTGATAGCCCTTATATAGGAATAGACGTGCGAAGCTTTTTGGAAAAGATTGAGCCGTACATGAAAGGTCCAATTCGAATCCAAAATAAAAAAATTTAACATGAAATTTTTTTTCAAAATGCACTCAGAGACTTGAAGCTTTTTTTAAAAAGATGCGCAAAAACAAATGCTGCAAAAAAGTAAATCATGACAAATTTGTAGTTCACATGGTTTGGCCGCCATTTTGATTTAGCTCATTTTCGACAATTTCCGATCCAAAGTGTTTCGATAAAATGTATTATTGCCTAGCTTTGAAATTGAAAAGTGCCATTGAATTTATTTAAGAACAATGAAATAATTTCTTTTTAATTATCTATAATCATTTTATTGTTTAGTGCCATTGTTGTTATAATTGTGTTTATTTTAAGTGCCCTTTTTCATCAATCATACATTTTAGGTCTTCAAGACGAAAGTCTGAAAACCTATTGTTATTATCCAAATTTGTATTATTATGATACCCCCGCTACGACGTAGTCGGTTGTATATGGCGCTCCGCGTGTCCGTCCGCCCGTGCGTGTGTGCGTCCGTCCATCCGAAATCGTTTCCGGAGCATTACTCTAAAACTATACCACTTACAAACTTCATTTGGTATGGCAGTAGCCCGTATGATGCTGTTGTGCCTTTTAGGGGTTTCATCTCAATGGTTCAAATAATTTTTGAAATTTTGACCCAAAAACTTCCAATTTCTGGACTTTGTCTCGTTTCCGGAGCATAATTAAAAAATTATACCACTTGGAAACTTCAAATTTGGTATGGCAGTAGCCTACATGATGCTGTTGTGCCTTTTAGGGGTTCGCCTCCAACGTTCAAATAATTTTTGAAATTTTAGACCAAAAACTTCCAATTTCTGGACTTTGTCTCGTTGCCGGAGCATAATTTAAAAACTATACCACTTGGAAACTTCAAATTTGGTATGGCAGTAGCCTATATGATGCTGTTGTGCCTTTTAGGGGTTTCACTTCCAACGTTCAAATAATTTTTGAAATTTTGACCAAAACGGTCAGATATTCGGACTTTGTGTCGTTTCCGGATCATAATTTAAAAACTATATCACTTGGAATTTTCAAACTTGGTATGGCAGTAACCTATATGATGCTGTTGTGCCTTTTAGGGGTTTTAATTCCAAAGTTCAAATAATTTTTGAAATTTTGAACCAAAACAGTCCGAAAACAGTAGGTTGAGGATCAAGCTTATAAATATATTTCCTAATGACAAACACATAGCGTATAAACATTGTAAATTTGACTGTTTTGCCTTCAAGTAACCAAAAGAAAGGGATTGTGACCTATTGTGATACTCATATGGACACTATATGAACATAGTACATGACTGATATTGTTACCACTGCAAAGAATACATATATTGGAATGTTGATACCACTGCAAAGAATACATATATTGGAATATAAATTGACCTACATGGAACTGAATGGAAGGTGAGAGTTTGTTGAAAAACATTTATTATCATAGTTATACCAGTTCACACCTATTCAAATTTTAATGTTATTTTCTATATCATGTGATGGAAAAATACGGTAACAATCCTAGGACTTATCAGAACATATGACATTTCACTATTTTCGTCAAAGAAAGGCGGTCAAATATAGGCGGGGGTATGTGAGCTGCGCTCACTTTTGCCTTGTTATTATTTGCACCGATTTTGTGCCAACTGTACAGCCTTCCCCTCTTAATTGAATTTCATGAAATGTTCAGGGATTGTAGCATGTCTCCTAACTTAGCTCATGACACTCGCCATTTTATATTTTCGCTTTTGTTTTCGAGTTATCTCCCCTTAAAGGAAAAACTTCAAACCTCAATTTCTCGGTAACTATGGGAGATAATTTCATAAAACTTTCACCAAAATGTGGGCAACAACATTCCCCATCGATTGAGCCCATAGCGGTTTTCGGCCGTATAAATAGATATGTTGCTATTTTCGAAAAACTTAAATTTTGCCGAAATTTTCCGGTTTTGACGGTACGCGTCTTTGAAAATCTTCTCCTTACTAACTACAATACATACAGAAGCATACTATAGCTCATTTGAAAGCTTAATGAATGCTGTTAAGAAGTATCCCCCAAACCTGCCCTCTATTTTCAGCGTTTTTTTTCGCTACAACTATTTCAAAAATGAACTTTTGAAAATAATGATTTTTCTGCGTCAAGTTCAAAGGGGCACTACTCTGTTAGGCAATGTAGTTTCAAAGATCTGTTTGTTGCATTCTGTGCTACAATGATTGTGCAACATATTCAATACAGATCATTATCATATAAAAGTTGATATTTAAGGAAATAATTTGACATACATTTTTTTTTACATTTTTGGCGATTTTTTACTTTTTTGAGGGTTATTTTACTTTGATAATTTTATTTACGAAACTGCTATAGGTAAAAAATATTTTACTAACATTTTGTGAAGCTGCATTAATAAGTTAACTATGAAAAATATCAACAAGTCATGGTAAAAGATTTTCGGTCCTTCACAGGTCCTTGAATATTGCTAATTCGGAAAAATCCTCATTTTCCCCACATTTCAAAGATCTACAATTCGTTTACGAATTAAGATTTCTTAAAACGGATGATACCTACACAAGCGCTTTTCTAAGCAAAACATTTGCTATGTTACACTATATCATAAAAAAGTTGATAGACGGATTAACATCGAGTAGGGGTCTAAAACTCTTACTTTTTCAGTGTTTTCATTAAAGTTAAAGAAAAAGTTTTACCCCCTAACTCCCTAACTATCTAAGTTATCTTAACATATCATACATCTATGTATGAGTATGATCAAGACCAAAATATGTTTTTTATTAAAATATCAATAGTTAAAGTGGTAAGTCTCTTTTAATCACATAGGGGTCTGGAACAGCCTCTTTTACATGACAGACATGAAACCTCTGAGTACTAATTTTGGTGATTTTGATGGTGTTTTACTTTCTGTTTACCTCTTTGACAATAATGCATGTGAAGATCAAACACTGTGTGAAGGTCAAAGAGGAAGTCTTGAAGACCTAGTACTGCCGCGGCAGTCCTAGTTTTCATTGTTGTTATTTAAGGAGTATTTCTCTTAATTGAAAACTTATGAAATTACAAGATGAGAGTCAAATGGACATAGGAATCAGTTGTAGATATCAGGCTTGACTCTGCCATATTTACAATATTTGAAATCAGTCTGCTAAGTAACAAGAATTAAAATGAAAATTAACAAGATAACCAACCTGGGTTTATGTATCAAAGAAACATTACTAAACAAACAAACAAACTTGTCAACACAATGATGGTCTATAATGATTTGAAAAAAAAAAGTTTACAAGAAATTAACAAGATATTTTCTTATAGGTGACCGGTTTTGACCAATGGTAAGCTGACATTGCATGCACGTCGAGATAAACCATCATTGGAATAATCCAAGAGTGATTTACCAGTAGATCATTAAGAATAGGCTGTTTCTAATGGTTTGGGGCTGTAGCCAATAGTCCAAACAGAATGTAGACCGGATACACTCAGACTTTGATAATCATCTTGTTTGTGATACAACTCAATTAGAGATAATTTTTTTGTCTAAACGACAATAAAAAAATTATTAAAAAATTTAGCTTGGTTTGGAAGGGGGGTTGCTCTCATAAATTTGGGAAAAAATTTTGATAATTGTTACAGTTATTGCATCGTTTACTGTTTCTTTATTATGTCGAACACAAAGCGTAGTGCATATTGGGTGTAGGGTCCATTTCCGGGCCATAGCTCAAAAGTAAGGATGCGCGGTATTATCGATATATCGGTATATTGCAATACAGGAACAAGTCGATACAAATCAGTACACACTTCAAATTATCCAATATATCACACGTTTAAAACAAACTATTTCCATCTAAAATAACTAACAAACACAAACAAATGTAACAAAATCTCCGTAAAATTCTTTTCAAAGTGTGAAGTTGTGTTGTGAATATAGCTCAAATATGTATACAGATCATAAACAGTGATTGAAAAATATCCCTTTCCAAAACTGCTCATAGCTGAGCAATGATGGACGTTCTCAACACTCTTATTTATACAAGATAGCATGCAAATTCTTGATATATTGCAATACAGAAAGGAGGAAGGATACCCATCCTTACTCAAAAGCTATTCAATATCTTTTACTTAACTTCTAAGATGATGAGATAGATTAATAGCTGGGGTGAGTAAGATCACAGTGTATCACACGCACATATTTCTAATTTTATCATGCTAAAAAATGTGAATGTAAAATTTATTTTTTTTCCCTTTTTATTGCCATCTTTTGTCCCAAGCAGAGAGGCACATGCAGGAAACATAAGGTGTGAAAATAATTGTTTTGCATTGAAGGTGGAACAATGTCTTGTAAGACCCATCTAGACCAAATTTTCTCCAGAACCATAAGGCCTAAAAAGCTGAAACTTTGTTTGCAGACTGCTTGACTACTGAGGATTATAATTTATAGCTTTGGTGGCCCTGTGGTCTCTAATAATGGCCAAAGGGGCAACACCCTTTAAACCTAATTTAATTTTCTTCTCTAGAAGCATAAGGCCTAGAAAGCTGAACCTTTAATACAGACTCCTTATTAAGATAAGATGGATTCTTAATTGTACATTTGGTGACCCTTGACCCCTACTAAGGGGGAACCACATTTGCCACACCCTAAAGCCAAATTGATTTGAAGACTGATGAGCTACAGAGCCAATGGCTTTATTTTTCTCTATTCTTTTAGAGAGAATATTTTTCTATCAACCTGCTACATGTCTTATTTAAATTATTGTTAGTTCATTTGCTAGATGAGCAAGTAACATGTTGATATGTTATTCTTGAGGCTTCTTGTTTTACAGAGAATCACGAGCTGAGCTGGAGAGTTTGAGTTCACTGATAGAATCTATGTGGAGCCAGTACCAGCCTCCAGTGTCCCCCAACAGCCTAGACCTGGACTGTATGTTCAGGTTCCTGCAGCCCGACAGAGCTGACTGCAACCCTGCTGCTGCCACAGACATGGAAGTAGCTCTTCACCAGATCAATGAGGAATTTGATGTTCTCGGTTCTCTCATAATAAATGAGCAGGTGAGTCCCCAACTACAGTGTTGTAATTTACTGCCCACAGAAGCTCCCAAGAAAGGTACATGTATACCGTTGAAGGGAACAGGTCAAAAGGTACATGTATACTGTTGAAGGGAACAGGTCAAAAGGTACATGTATACTGTTGAAGGGAACAGGTCAAAAGGTACATGTATACCGTTGAAGGGAACAGGTCAAAAGGTACATGTATACTGTTGAAGGGAACAGGTCAAAAGGTACATGTATACTGTTGAAGGGAACAGGTCAAAAGGTACATGTATACTGTTGAAGGGAACAGGTCAAAAGGTACATGTATACTGTTGAAGGGAACAGGTAAAAGGTACATGTATACTGTTGAAGGGAACAGGTCAAAAGGTACATGTATACTGTTGAAGGGAACAGGTCAAAAGGTACATGTATACTGTTGAAGGGAACAGGTCAAAAGGTACATGTATACTGTTGAAGGGAACAGGTCAAAAGGTACATGTATACTGTTGAAGGGAACAGGTCAAAAGGTACATGTATACTGTTGAAGGGAACAGGTCAAAAGGTACATGTATACTGTTGAAGGGAACAGGTCAAAAGGTACATGTATACTGTTGAAGGGAACAGGTCAAAAGGTACATGTATACTGTTGAAGGGAACAGGTAAAAGGTACATGTATACTGTTGAAGGGAACAGGTCAAAAGGTACATGTATACTGTTGAAGGGAACAGGTCAAAAGGTACATGTATACTGTTGAAGGGAACAGGTCAAAAGGTACATGTATACTGTTGAAGGGAACAGGTAAAAGGTACATGTATACTGTTGAAGGGAACAGGTCAAAAGGTACATGTAAACTGTTGAAGGGAACAGGTCAAAAGGTACATGTATACTGTTGAAGGGAACACACAAAAAAGTCAAAAAGGTCGCACCAAAAAGTCAAAAGGGCCCCATTCATATATCAGCAAATAATATTCTTGATCCTTTTCAGTCTGCTTACCAGCCAAAACACTCCATAGAGACATTACTTCAAAGAGTGATAAATGACCTCAGATGTATTGTTGACAACGGTGACATGGCATCTTACTTCTTCATGAGTGCATCATTCGACACTGTCGACCACGCTAAGCTTCTTCATACATTGGAACATCACGGTGGCATCCAAGGGACACCATTTTCATGGTTCATGTCTTACCTCACTGAAAGAGGTCAGGCAGTGTTGATTGGTGATGCTCTCTCTCAAAAGTTCTCTCTGTCCTGTGGAGTCCCCCAAGGATCAGTTCTTGGACCAGATCTCTTTCTCTTGTACATTAATCAACTGCCTTCTCTCATTAACAGATTCAACATCCCTCACTATTCATATGCTGATGACAAACAACTGGTCAAAGCTTTCACACCATACATAACTGAAGCTGCTTTAATTGACACTCAGTGTTGTACAAAGGAGATCAAAGACTGGATGACAAGTGAAGTACTAAAAATAAATGATGACAAAACTGATGTGCTGCTTGTTGGTAGATCACAACATTTAAAGACGATCGATTGAGATAAAGTGACAGTGGGTTCAGCTGATGTACTTTCTCTCCTGTGGTTCAGAATCTGGGTGTATGGTTGGAATCTGACCTATCACTGCATGCCCAAGTAGATAAGTTGTGCAAAACCTGCTATTTCCACCTCCGCAGGATTGGGAACATTAGGAAATACATCACCACTAACAGCGCCAGTGTTCCAGTATGTAGATTATGGCGCTATTTAAATGCCCATTATTATTTGATTTCAATCAGAATGTTTTTTGTCTGACCTATTACGAAACCACTAATCATCTGATTGTTTTCAAATTTTGCATATGTCTTCTACCCTACTGGGAGGGGTGCAGTGCCAAATTACTACCACTTTCGTTAATTTGGGATTTTTGTATGAATTTGCATGTTTTGAATTTAGTCATTTTCCATCATCAGAAATTGACCAACCTGTTTTGAAAAATATTCTTCTGATTCAGATTCTTTACAATTTTTGCACCTACCCTAATAGGAGGGTGCAGTGCCAAATTACAACCAACCTTGTTAAATTTGGAATTTTTGCAAGAATTTTGCATAGCGCAACTTTGTTTGCAGTACAGAACTGTCCTACACGCAGTCAGGTTTATGGTGCAATGCTACACTGAAATTCAGTGCAGTACCACCCATGGTTGCTAGTTCCAGCCGATGCTCGCAAGTTTCACCGCAATGTATTACCACAATAGTGTTTCTGGCTTTCTCCCTGTAGTAATGCTAGCAGCTGCGATATAAGTGAAATACTCTTGAAAGCGGCGATAAACCCCATATCACCTCACCTCACCATTCTTTTATCTTAGTCAGATTCCGTCATCAGGCTTTGTCAAACCTATTACTGTAAAACTATTACCCTGGGTAAGCCTATTGTTTTAAATTTTTAGCTCATCGGGACTGAAAGTCCAGATGGGCTTATGGCATGGCCCGTCGTCTGGCGTCCGTCCGTCGTCCGTCCGTCCGTCTGAAACTTTTGACATTTTCGACTTCTTCTCATGAACCATACACATTAGAGAGCTGAAATTTTGTGTACAGGTACCTTAGCATATGGAGATTCTAATTTGTAACTTTGGTGACCCTGTGACCCCAAATAGTGTCACAGGGGTCACAACTTTAAAAACCTATTTTCATCTTCTTCTCCAGTTCCAGAAGGACTGGAGAGTTAAATATAATATGTGCAGACTCCTTGGCAAATGGGGATTCTAATTTGTAACTTTGGTGACTCTGTGACCCCAAATAGGGTCACAGGGGTCACAACCTTAAAAACCTATTTTCATCTTCTTCTCCAGTTCCAAAAAGAGTAGAGTTAAAAATAGTGGTGTTCCGATTAATCGATTTGGTCGAGCATCGGTCGGTTGACCCATTTGACCACATAATCGATTACAACTTTCTGTAATCGATTTAATCGATTACTGATAAAAATCATGATATTTTTACAGTTATTGTCAGTAATATTACTAAAAGAATGATTCTTATTGATTTCATTACTAAAACATGTTATCTTTGTTTTACAAATATAGGATCAAGTGAAAATGCAAGCAAGAAAATAGAAAACTTATTTTTTTAACTTTTCTACCCTTATGAAGGAATCAATCTTAGACACCAAAATGCAACTACATCGTAACATGTAACCGATTATTAATCGATCATCGATTGGTTACCCCCAACTGATGATTGATTACAAAATTTCAACCGATTCCCAACACTAGCTGATATGTGCAGACTCCTTGGACAATGGGGATTCTAATTTGTAACTTTAGTGACCCTGTGACCCCAAATAGGGTCACAGGGGTCACAACCTTTAAATTCTTTTTCAGAAGGGTATCCTCCTTGGGGTACTTACTGCATAAAAATCCTATTTTTGCTTCATGACAGGTTGTGACTATTTTTATCCAATAAAATATCATAAACTCCATTAAAAAACGTGTTTTGTCATTATTGTGACCACCCTAAGAGGGTCCCCTCGCCCGGAAGTACCAGGTAAAGGGACGTAACTTTAATTCTCACCACTTATCAATCTGTCATCTTAGAGTGCAGACGTACGAGTTTCTTAAGTGACTTTGCTAAAGACTGTTACGTGTATTAAGAAAACATGTCGGAGAAGGAAAACCCTACTGTATGGTGACGTTTTTCTTTACCTTATTCTTCTAGAATAGGCCGCATTTTTCGCATTTACATCGCGTTGTGACTTAGAAATTTTTCAAACCAGGCACGCCACGTGGCATGTTTTGGGGCGGAAAATGACTAACATGGCGGCTTCCCAGCAGATATTTTTCCTACTAGTGGAAAGGCTTATCTGCTGTGTGGATTCCGCACATGGCTTGGCACTTGTACATTATATTTTTATATTTTTTACAAGCATCCTTAGACCTACGATGTTTATGGCAATTTCATTTCAAAGGAAGCGCCGTAAATTATCGATTTATGGGTAGGCGAGCATTTGTTCACATGTTTGTTTACATGCTCTTTTCCCTTTCAGGCTGATGTTATGCTCGTATAGGATGCTTTAAGCACTAACATTAGCTCATTTTAGATAGGATGTCGCATTATATGTCACCTCTTTCTACACAATATTAAGACTAACATATTATGTTTTTCCTTACCACACTTCTTTTAATACTGCTTGCAGTCTTTCAAGAAGTGTGGGAGGTGTGGTTCATCTCTTCCGGTCGTGGACCGCCACGACCTGTTTATCATCTGCCTGGCTGAGGAGGGACATATGGACACCAACTGTTCCTCCTGTAATGGCTTCACCAACCGCACCCGTCGCAGAAGATCTTTGGACCTGGTGTGGTATAAGGAGCGCAAGGAGGCAGGCCTTTCTCTCAGATCGGGTACCCCTCCCCCTTCTAAGCAGAAGAGTGGTAAAGGTAAAACTAATGTTCCTGCCGAGTCCGACTCTATGAGTACAGACTCGGACAGGGCCTCCGGGAAATCCTCTCGGGGTAAGCCTAAAACTAAAACTACTACCAACACACACCTCAACTCACTAATTTCACAGCAGCTGAAGGGGTGTTGGGGGGACCTAGTTTCTCAGAACGTAGTCACAGGGCTCTCTGACACCGTCGATGCAACTGTGCGGCAAGCTCTCGAGCGAGCCATTCCCGGTGCTGGCACTAACTTGGGCAGGGGCCCAGGTGTTGTGCCAGCGTCCGGTAGTCGTATGCCCCCGGCGCCGGGGTCCTCTGCGACGACCACCATACGTGATGACGTGTCTGACCTCGGGCCCGAGGCGACGCGGCAGAGCGCCCCCCCCAAGAGTCTGGCCCCCGGTACTTCGGTGCCGGGGACGTCTTCGGGGTCTGGTACGAGACCTGTTGTCGTGGCGACTCAGGGACAGGGAACTCAAGACATTCTCGTTCCTATACCGAATGTCATTCCCCTTGTGGCCAACGTGGAGGAAACGCCCTCGGGCGGCGATTCCACGCAACGTCGCAAGGAGTCTGATATGGAGTATTCGAGCGAGGGTGAGGACGAGCCCTCTGATCTCTCACTCAACGCAATGCTTAGGGGCTTCCGCGACAGGCTTGTCGAGGCTATCCCGGAGCTTGAGTTGCCGCAAGAACAGGCCCTGGACACAGGCTTTAGGTTACCGGGATCGGCTTTTGCCGCCCCGCCGACCGAGAAGACGCAGCTCCGCATCCTGCCATCAGTGGCCGCGGACGCGATCGCGATCGCTCCCTCCCTTTCGGGTACCCTCTCACGCTACGACTTGCCGGTGCTACATAAGAGGTATCCGTTGGGGAGAGGGGGATTGTTGGACGTGCCATCGGTGTGCAACGATGTGTACATTTCGGTCAGCCCGGAGGCCATCACGGCTCCGGCCCGGCGTGTGCCCCCCTTCCGCAAGGGAGACGATTTTCTCAGACACCTGTTCCGACAGTCGGAGACTGCCTATAGGAGCGGGTGTCAGCAGTTAAGAGTCGCCTTGTACCAGACCTACATCAGTTTGCTGACGGTCAATTACATCTGGTGATGACCCAATCAATAGTGCGACCTCGTTGATGTGTTGGTATATGCTGATACAAATCACGAGAATCCAGAAGTTTGCTGATTTTCTTCACAGTTGAATCACTGGTATTATCCCAGTGAAAGTTAAAATCGCCAAGCAACATGATATTATTCTGCTTCAATTGAAATAACAACATTTATAAGTCATCAAGAAAGATTGACGGTGTTATGTTGTTTCTCTTACTTGACAATAAAGTGAGATCTAAAACTGAAACAGATTCCACCACCTCTACGCTCTATCCTTGGCATATGTCTACACAGATAACCAGGAGGTGTAGCCATGTTTCAGTGATAAAAAGTAAATCAATGCCATTCTCAATGATAAAGTCAAAAATGTCCATGCAATTGTTTAGGGGTAGGGATGGGGTAAAATCAATGCATTTGTTGAGGGGGAGGGATGGGGTAAGTCAATGCATTTGTTGAGGGGGAGGGATGGGGTAAGTCAATGCATTTGTTTAGGGGTAGGGATGGGGTAAGTTAATGCATTTGTTAAGGGGGAGGGATTGGGTAAGTCAATTAATGCATTTGTTAAGGGGGAGGGATTGGGTAAGTCAATTAATGCATTTGTTAAAGGGGAGGGATGGGGTAAGTCAATGCATTTGTAAAGCGGGAGGGATGGGGTAAGTCAATGCATTTGTAAAGCGGGAGGGATGGGGTAAGTCAATGCATCTGTAAAGCGGGAGGGATGGGGTAAGTCAATGCATTTGTAAAGCGGGAGGGATGGGGTAAGTCAATGCATTTGTAAAGCGGGAGGGATGTTGAAATTTGTCAACTTGTCTTTGGTGTCCACATTACAGTGATGTTATATGAGTCATTCTCAAAAAAAGGTGCAATTCTGGACACAAAATTTTAAAAACATTTATGAAACATTTTGGTATTTAATTTTCGCAAATGGGTAAGGGTATATCAAAGACATGTGAAAAATACAAAATTAATGCTTAATGATGTTCAGTAAGTCTGTTGCTGATTAATTAATTAGTGTATGTGATCATGTGTGTCTTTCCTGTAACAATACTGTTTTGACCAAGAAATCTGAAATTAATGTTATATCTTAAATTTTTCTATTTAGGTCAATTTATTTTATTCTTTTACACCACTTGCAAATAATAAAACTTAACATTAAACTACTTTAAGGTTTAGATTAAGGGAACAACTGTGTTCATATGTAAACAGAGGACCAGTTTACACTTTCAAAACCTATAAATGTCAAAATAAATGATTTAAAGAAAATTATTTCAACTGAATTGGACATCTACTTAGTTAAATTCCATTTCAGGATATTGTCAACATGTTATCATTATTAATTAGGGCCTTTTTAAAAGAATTATTGGAGTTACAGGAAAGACATTCATGTTATGTGAAAGACATTATGTGACTGGAAAGGCAAACAAAACAAAATATTTATGAAGTGTACTGATATTTCAAAATATTGTGTAGTTGTATTAGTTGAGAACATTTGATTATTGCAAAAATTTCTCATGATATCCTTTAGTTATCAATAGAGTGTGATTTTGAAAAAAAGTTATGTCGCCAATAATTGTTACAGGAGAGACATCAAATGTTACGAAAGATATGATTAATTAAGTTTATCCATTTTCAAAGTGACAGCATTGATAATGACATGTAAGACTACCATAATATATCGAAGAACCAATTCAGAAAACAGTTTGTAATCAGTTTGTATCTTGTTTGATGGTAAATATGGTAAATTGCAACTCTCAGTATTTACAATATATGCAGAAATAATGTTAAGTCTTTACCGTAACAATAAAGTCTTTGCAGTAACTAAAATCAATTATTATTTATGACCCTTAGACACTGACAAATAATAAATAATTTATGCTCCTTTTCTTTTTGGGGTATTTCTACTATTGATTATCAGCTTATTAACTTCAAGATTTCTCCTCTTTGTATTTTGACACCAGTAATCATGCAAATTTCTTTACTGTAACGGAGTCAAGTCTTTGCAATAACAAGTTCTGATATAAGTCCATGTTGTGTAAATATATGCCTTCTATCTTACAATATGAAATAATGAACATTAAACTAATACTTAATGTTTTTTAAATATGTGATGAAAAAATAAATGTTAAGTTCTTGTATTCATTAAATTAAACAAATAGTGATGAAATGTCTTTGCTGTAACAATGTTATCTTTCCTGTAACATACTTTTTGTTACAGGATAGACTGTTACATTAAAGACAATATCTCTTTGACACTACAATTAAAGATAATGACTGATCCCTCAAGCGAGCCAGACTTAAGGCTTGTGTTGCTTTCGACAACCCAGATTTAATGAACTGGTGATAAGTTACACAAACATAACAACAGTTTTGAAATATGTGTTACAGTAAAGACATCGGCAATTTCTACTCTCTAAAATCTGAACTTCAACTAATTTTTTTATAAAAAGTATATTGTCTGAAGCCCAGGTTAAAGTGTTAGCTTTGTCAATCAGAAACTAACATTGAGCATGACAATAAATATATTTTCCAGAAATCAAGGGATCATGATAATATGGTACTGTTACAGGAAAGACAGACATAAAAAGTGAAAATTAATATGAAAATTTACTCTATAAGGTTTGATTAATGTAGGGAATATCATAATAGATGTTTCTATCAACAACCAGTGGAAAAAGGTACATCTCAAACTCATTCACCAAATGACAGACTCTTGTAGGTTTAAATTCCCTCGCTGGGACATGGGAAATTACCTCTTCTGATTTTGTAAAATCAAATAAAAAAATAGATTGAGCATTTATTTACATTTGATAGTGTTCTTTTGTGTATCAAATATATAAGCTTCAATCTGAAAGTGAAATCTTATCAAATTTAAATGTTATTTATTAAATAAAGACGATAGAAAGTGGCGGACAGGAATTGTCCATACTTTTGAGAATGACTCATATATGTTCATTTTCTTTTATTCTTAATTTTAAAAATCTGTTTATATAAGATAGCTTATTATTCAAGCTCTGAGTTCCTAACTTGTATAGGTTAGCACCTTTGTCTTATTACTTGGATTATTTTTTATACTAATAAGATAAATTTTTCAAATTTTGATTGGTCAGTAGCCATTGCATACAGAGTCGTGTAATCAGAATTGTCAGGGTTTACAACCTGTATGACCCGTGAGACAATGCCCAAAATTCATGATTTATAGATAATTTGATTAATGGGTCCTAAACATAGAACTGCCTATAGTGATGCCTTTTCAGTATTTTGAATAATAGTTAGATGATATATTAAGTGGAAGGGGGATATAGGTTTGGGCTCCGTCTGTGCGTCCTTCCGTCCGAGTTAAAGCGGACAACTATTTAGGATAGGTTCACCAAACTTGCTGTGTGGCTTCATTGTATCAATACCTTGATGGAGTTTGAAAATCAGGACCGCAAAATTATTTTTTATGGAGTTATTGCCCTTATTTCGTGTTTTTGGACTCTGTTTGAGGGTGTCGTCAAAGGGGACAATTTTTCTCAAAAACTATTTAAGATAGAATAACAAAATTTGCAGTGTGTCTTGAGGGAATCAATACCTTGATGGAGTTCAAAAATGAGGTAAATGCAATACTTATTGCAGAGTTATAGCCCACTTAGGAAAATATTGGGAGCTTTTATGAAAACTTATTGGCAGGGGATGTTGATGACCATGTCTTCTTGTTTCTATTCATCTTATTTCATCAGTTGTCTCTCCAAATCATGTTGCATGACATTATCTGTTTATTGTTATGAAAATGATACAGTTAACCATTTCATTCATTTATAGATTTCTGTTGTAAAGACATTACTTTTACATTTTAATGAGACCATCAAAACAACCCATCAATGACAAATATGGCCATCATTCTGTTTACATTGTTTTACAGGCATAAACACTAATTTCAATAGATAATACTACTTTTACCTCGACCTCGTTCAGCTGTTATGTTGAGGTGAAGATCATATGTAAATGAGCGCTTCAACAAGTCAGCAGACTTGTGGTTGCAGACTCAGAGGGAGAGTATCATCAAGGCTTGACCCAGCCCCTCCTTCATCCACGGCTTTGTCTCTTACAGTGTGTGTGGTGCACATTCCCAAGCCAAGAAAGACAACCCTCCCTCCACGGAGTGCCATTTGCATCTCGTGTTTATCCTCCTTATGTAGCCTGTTCAGCAGGCCGCTGATAGACCTGTTTGCTATGAGGCTCAACTGTCAGTTGCCGACTTACATGTCTCCATTCCTTGACCCAGGGGCCTGAGCTCTGGATGCGCTCTCTCGCAAGGGTATGGACGCCTATGCTTTTCTTTTTTTAAGTGGTTGCGAACTACAGTCTACCAACAAGATCAGTCCCTTGGTTGCCAGCCCGGTCATTATTTGTTCCCCTAATGATCTGCTCTGGAGCAGTCCAAGCGTCCTCGTACACAAGAACTCTCACTTTAAATCTGCATGCTTGGCTTGTGTTAAGGCAGGATTGAGGCCTAGCGGTGATGTCTGGAAAATGAAATTAATGGTTCCAATTGAAAGACAATGTATTTAAACTAAATGGAGCAGTAATAATTCAAGTATATAACGTAAAGTTAAGCCATGCGATTCCTTTTTCTTACACAAAATGAATTAAAGGTGTTCACTCAAAACTGCCGCCAATGGATTTTATGTGAATTTTCCTCTGACTATGGATGATTGGCTTGTGCAATGATATTTCTGACACTGTCAAAATAATACATTTAGCATTGACTTACAATTATCAGTGAAAAAGTGCCACTGCCCCTTTAAAGAGTGTCTCTAAAACAATTGCTGAGGCTCAGTGTCCACATACGAAGAATTTCTACGATTTCCAATGGCTTCATTTTGTGAGGAGCAGGACTTTGACGCGGGGGCTAATACCTCGGCTCAAATAGCCTCTTTAATCAACATTAACATAGCAGCAATTATGTATGTTATGCGTAAACGCTTTCTGGGATTTGACATCTCAGTCTTAAAAGGGTTTATCAAAACTTTTCGCCAGGTTGATAATCGGTGCAAACCATACCCCTGGAATTGGACCTCGCAGTAGTGCAGATTTCTATTAACCCCTATCCGAAACAATTCTCATCCATCTCTCCATGAAGACTGCCATTTTGGTTTCGATGGCCTTTGCTGCTAGGATCTCGGGAGTGCACTTGCTCCAAACAGATCTGTTCTTGTTCCAAACAAACATGTGTTTTTTTAACACTTTTTATGGAAGTTAGACAAAACGTTTGGCCTATCCATTTTTTGTAAGCGAAGCTTGAAACATTGATTAAGTAAGCTGTAATATTAAGGTGTTAACACTATCAGTTTTACTCACAAAGAAATAAATATAAATTTTGGGAGCCCCAGTTTACCCCGCGGTACAACAAAGGGCGGTATGTTTGAAGTCCATAGTTTCTATTCTCTTTCTAAAAATACTATCCAAAATACTACTTTTCATCTCTTTTTTGAGACTTTACAAATAAAATGCACAGGAAAAAAGTGTTTTCTTGAAACTATTATGACGACATGGTTTGACGAATTTACTTCCTGACCATTTTATCAGACATCTTTTCTCAAATAGATACAATTTCTAGCTGATTTTAGAAAATACATAGTGAAACACTAGACCTCCTTTTGATAGAAGAATAAATTCAAATAAAGAATTTTCCAGAAAAAGTCTCGAAACCGTTTTATCATATTATCATAGGATAGAAATTACCAATATTGATAAGCAAATTCATATCATACATATTAATACATTTCATAAGATATATTTATTTATTGTGAAATAAATCACTTCAACTTATCTGGAATAAGTAAAATAAGACTTGATATTCAGTCACATAGATTATCTTTATGCATTAGCAGACATCTTATACACATATCCTTTTATTATCATTCTTATGGCAAGCTTTAAGCCCTAAGGCACTCATTTAGACACTTCGTTAATCCTCAAGCTTCTAGACATGTCAACACATAATAACAATGCATTGTCAACTACTGTTTATCTACTGCCAATTTAATCAATTCATGACTGAGAAAAACGGGGTGGAAGGTTTGAGCCCACAATCTTATCATTAAGGCCATGCGGCTGGAACGTTTGGAGCTCAAAAATCCACCAAAGTTCTTGAGATCTTCTAGTGTAGGTGGTGCTCTCTGTGTCAGGGTTTTGTTTGAGTTGAGTGATGATTTTGTAATTCAAGTCGCTCTTACAGTGGTCAGAGAGGTTGAAGTGTAGAGATACTGGTTTGTCTCTATTGTGGGTTATATCTGCAAAGTGTTCAGATAGACGAATTCTAAACTCCCGTTTAGTCTCCCCTATGTATTGCTTCTTGCATTTTTTGCAAGTCAGTAAATAAACAACGTTGCGTGATTTGCAATTGTACTGGCTGCATGTGTATTTACGGCCTGTTTTGGAGCTATGGAAGTAACTCATTTTATTGATGTTTATGCAGACTTTGCAATTTTCTTTGTTGCATAGATTGTCGACAAATGTCACTTCTTTGCCACTGATTTGTGGTTTTCTGGGGGGGGGTATGTGATGCTAGCTTTGACTAGCATATCCCGGAGTGTTTTATTTCTCCGATAGGCAGCAATGTGTGGGGAGGGGAAGATAGTTTTGCAGGTGTCTGAACCTTGGAGTAGGTGCCATCTATTCCTGATGATTTTATTGAGTTCCATGTTCATGGGATTGTAGTCGCACAACAGTACGGGCCGAGGGATGTACGGTCGTACGATTGGTATGGGGGACAAGAGAGTTGTCCTGTCATTCAAATCAGACTTTGTTTTGTTCTGTTGTATTATCTTACGGGGGTATCCCCTCTTGAGATAGTAGTTGATGAGATTCAGGCTGTGAGTCTCATATTGTGTCTGAGTGGAGCAAATGCGTTTCAGACGTAGGAACTGGCTCAAGGGGCCTTTAGGTGTACAACAGATATGAATGTGTGTCTGTGGGTTTACTGTAAACTGTGAAGTCTAGTTTGGTTGTATGATTCACGTT
This sequence comes from Steromphala cineraria, assembly GCA_916613615.1. NCBI lineage: Eukaryota > Metazoa > Mollusca > Gastropoda > Trochida > Trochidae > Steromphala > Steromphala cineraria. The sequence goes on from OU744724.1 coordinate 46,351,626, forward strand.
TGAAGCCCAAGTGTCTAGGAATGATACTCGTTCACGTGAGAACTCAGCGGTGAACTTGATAGTAGGATGGGCTGAATTGAGATATTGAATGAATGTCTCAAGTTTAGCTTGACCTTTTGACCATATCATGAAGATGTCATCGATAAACCTAACATAAAGGTCAGGTTTGTCGGGGGCATTTTGTAGAAGGGTTTCTTCTAGTTCAGCCATAAAAATATTTGCATATGAGGGTGCGACTTTTGTCCCCATAGCTGTACCGCCGACTTGTAGGTAATTGTCTCCATTAAAAACGAAATTGTTTTTGTGGAGTACTAGTTTGAGTAGGTTGAGTAGGCCAGTGGGAGATATTTGCCAGTCTGGTTTGTATCTTCTAATGGCTTTTGCTATTGAGCGTAGTCCTTCGCCGTTGGGGATGTTGGTATAGAGTGAGGTGACATCCATTGTGACTAAAAGGATGTCTTTGTCATTATCTACGTGATAAGACTCTACCTTTTGGATGAAGTGAGTGGTGTCTTTGATGTAGCTAGGGTATTGACAGACGAACTCTTTAATGTGTTCGTCTACGAAACTACTGATTTTTTCAGTTGGTGTGTTGTTGCCGCTGATGATTGGGCGGCCTGGTATCTTACCAGGTGTAAGACACTTGTGTATTTTAGGTAGGAGATAGAATCTCCCAGCTACTATGTCTTCCGGTAAAAGGCCGGCTAGACATTTTTGGCTTATCTCATCTTTGAGATACAAATTTGTGAGTTCTTTAGTTATTAATTGACTAAAGTCGGGTGTGGGATCTTTAGTGAGTTTGCAGTAGAATTTTTCATCAGATAATTGTCTGAGAGCTTCTTTAATATAGTCAGTCGTGTTTTGAATCACGACAGCTGACCCTTTATCTGCCTTTTTAATGATGATTTCATTATTATTTTTGAGTATCTTCTAGTTTGAAGAAATTGTTTGTGACTGCTTTAATGAATGACTCCAGGCTGTGGTCATAAGAGTAGGGTGGATTCCATTTGCTTTTTGGACCAAACTTTTTGTCCAGCACCGGGGTGGTAGTTGGATTTGGAATATCATGAAAAAAATGTGTTATTTTCATTTTTCTAAAGAACGACTTTAAGTCAGAAAAAGTTTGACTTTTGTTACCCCTTGCCGGTGTGGGACTAAAAGTTAGACCCTTATTGAGCAAGTTGATTTCACTTTCATTGAGTTGATAATCTGATAGATTGACAACAAAGAGATTTTTGGAGTTTGACATTTTATTTGTTCAAACTAATAGCATATCTTCTTTGTCACATTTTTTGGGCCCCCCCTCTCACAGTCCTGAGAGAGTAAGTGGGCCCCCAGCCCGTTATTTCATAGATATATCGGGCTCTCTTTACCTGACTTAATTCCTACATTTTAAGTCATTCTTTGGTATTACCATAGAACCTTGGTTTCCATCGATCATCTTTTTACGAATCAGTATAAAGAACATCGGTCTCTTTTAAACCTAAATAGACATTATCCTTAAAATTTAAAATCTATCTTTTAAACAGAAAACAAAACACGTCTTCATCTGGCTGGATCTCGATCTTTTTATTCAGCTAAAGCACACTGCCATCACCTACAACATATAAACAAAACGTTTATACATAGACAAAATACAGAAAATGGTCACTTTAAGTGTGAAAAACAACCAAACACACACTCTCGCACAATCAGTAGACCCCTACATAGAGTATTACACAAACCGGAAACATAATCCCGCCGTTTCCGGTTATTTCCGCCGCCGCCGGTATCACCGGAACCGGAAGTTACCGACCGGAAGTCACCGCCGGAAACATTTTTCCCATTACCGGAAATGGTCACCTGAAGTTCACCCGCCACGCCCGTGGCGGAAACGTCATAAGTCACGTGACCTACCCAAAGAGTATATAAGGAGAGACATTTCCATTGCTACTTCAGTCTGACGAGTCCCAACTTTTTAAAATAAGAGTCTGACGAGTCCCAACACAGCGGACGAAACTAGTAACTCTAGCAAATTCTTGCCCCTTAGGCGATTGTTAGGCCACCCCCTTGTCTTACTTTAATCAATTCATGTATCAGCTATATAAACTGACCAAATGTTAAAACAAGTAGATTTGATTTGGGACCTCATCGAGGTTGGATCTCTCATCCTAGCTCTGGCTTGGAGCTGGGGTGATCCAAAGGAGTTGCAGTTTGGGAATCATACCTAACACATCTCACGACTACTCCGGGGGCTGAGTTACTTTTTGGATTTTCATGCCCCTGGAGTGGAAACCAACTGTTATCTACATATTGTATCTATGTTGTTATGTAAGCCATTCCTGTAAATAAATGTGTGCATATCTATTCCATGGACTTTGGATTTCTTCTGCCTAGAGTTAATTCCCCGTTAAAACTGGACAGTTAGACCATCAACCCGGAATATCAAAAGTTGGGGCAGATGAGGATTTCCAGGAACCCTGCCTCAACCGTATGATAATATAATCAATGTGTAATATGTAAGACAAAATTTTGAGGTTTGAACGTGATCATAAATTAGTTTTGTTATCATTATTTTCTATTATAATGAAGTTATTTGTTCTAAACATGTATTAATTTACTTTTATGTTTTCAATCAAGGGACAAATAAGATTTCTTATTATTGTATTCATGAATAAAAAATACTTTCTTGTCCCCTGTTTTGGCTCAAAGTTTAAAATGGCAAAATTTTAAATCTGCATTACTGATATAGACCTATGATATACTGTATGTTTATATATCATGACAAAACTTTTCAGATGAGTTCATAACTTTTGATCTCCTCACCATTACTTTAACACAGCAAGCATTTTTTGAAAACTTGGCCTTTACGTGTGATTGGATAGCAATAAACCTTTGATATTTCACATGTGCATCTACGAGAGGATATCAAAAAGTTTCAATTATCACAAACACATGTCAAAGGTACAATCTTTATTTTGTTCTCATGTTTTTAAGACTTCTCTACATAGTCACCATCCAGAGATACACATTTTTCCCATCGCTTCTTGACCTTGCGCAGATGGTCTGAAGGCCCCTGATTTCATAGAAAACCAAGCCACCACCTCTCGAATGATGTCATTGTTGTCCTCAAAATGACTTCCACAGATACGCTGCTTCATTAGCCACTGCGAACAAAAACTGTGGTCATTGAAGCGTGTCTGTCCAAACTGCATTGCTATGATGCGTCAGAAGGAAAACATATTTCACCTAATGATCATTTTTCAACGTGTCAAATTGCTTTTTAACTGTTAATTTAACACTCAAAACTTCACCAACATGACTCAAATTTTGGATTATTCAATAGCTTAGATATGTGTCTCAATAGTTAATACTTTTTATTTTAAGTCCATGGTTAATGTATAGAAATGAAGTATTGTACATTTTTAACGCATTGTTAATTTGGTGCCATTATGGCTATACATGTATGTTTTGGTGATAATCTGAAGCTTTGTTGTTTGCCCAATCTTCCATAACATAGCTGGATTATAATTTTTGACGGTGACAATTAACAATCAATAATTCATATCTCTCTGGCTTGTATAAACGTAATAATTAATAAGATATATGCAAAGTAACACATAAACACAACCAATCGCACAGTGATTTACGCGAGACAAATTATAAAAAATAATTGAGTATTATAACAGTATAAAGTACATGAAGTATTTAAATTTGCATTCACTAAAATAATATACATCAATGTTAATGGTTTCTGTGTTTTGCTTCTTGCTAAATAGCCTTAGACATGGTCGGTAATTGTGTCATTAACTCTATAAGCTATAAGCTCACCATATAGTCCGGACTCTCGTCGTCCAGTATGAAATCTGTAGCCTAATAATTTATGAACCTGTTAAATTGACGTATGTTGTATGTTGCTATTTGGTTGCCATGGAATTGTTGCTAAGTATGATGCTAAAATATGATTGAAATCTCAGTTCAGCAGGAGATTGGTGAGAGACTCGTTGAAGACTACAGGCCTGGACACACTGGGAGCAGCACGACGGGGTCTTCGGTATGACTCTGTCGTGTACCCGTAAGATGTGAATGTAACACCGGCCTGAAGAGTAATGTACCACCTATAATAAAACCAATTTGTAAAACCCAGACATGGCCTTCTCTTTGGATTTGTGTGCTGTTGTGCTACACTATTTTTCCTTTTAAAAAGTATATTATAACAGGTTCTGGCGGTGTTATCTGGGTTTCCTAAGACATTGATAAAGTCTGGGGAGAAGACATGTCAGGCCATTTTTGTGTACATATATGTAGGACTCAGATCTGTGGCGGGTCTCTAATCCATGGTGGATTTCCTAATCTATGGCGAGTTTGATTGTTTGATTGTTTATTGACGTCATGTTAAGTGACGTCATTGACGGATGACGTCATAATCGCTAACTGTTCGCGTCACCAGACGAAACCGCTGCTTTTCATTGGGATGGCAAGATATTTTCCAACAGAGCCTAGAAAAGAATTCAGCCGCTTTTCCCGTCCGAGATAGCATATAATACCAATTGCTCTATGTTACTCATTTCCGTCATACTGTCTATTTAAGCCTTGGAAAAATATCAGCTCTCCATTGTAGCCCTCGAATGCATTGCAACTGTCTTCTATAGTCATAAATTTGCTGAAACTATCTTCTTTAGCCCTTGGATTCATACTAAATATCTACTTTAGCCCTTGGATTCATATGAAGGGATTTCTTAACGGTTAGGGTTAGGGTTAGCGTTATAGGTTCACTGTACAATACGTTTGCGACTTTATCTCCAATATACGTTACCGACCCTTACACTAGACAAACTAACCCTAAAACATTGTCGATACGGATCCAAGGGTTAAAAAAAGATAGTCAACGAATATCTTACTGCTAAAAAAGTCAGTCTAACGAGAATCCAAGTGTTAATTTCATAAAGATATTAATTTAGTGGCGAACATATTGTTGTCCCGATTGCATTACTTATTTACCAATTGCAGATTTTGGCCTAGAAAACAGTTAAGTACATGTAGGAAAACACATAAATTTAATATTGGTAACTCAATTCTAAAAATGTCTAATCACAGTCAATTCAAAATCCGCCACAGCTTTTGATAGGTACGGCAATTTTCCATGCATTTGAAAATCCGCCACGGATTTGAGGCCTGCCATGGATTTGAGTCCTACATATATTTATGAGATCCATCCAAAAGATAGGAATTAGTTTTCTTACAACCTTGTCATTTTTGGTAAAATAGTTATTGTCTTAAAAGATACATTACAAAATTGTTCTTTATGTATTATAAGGGGCAGTAGCACGTTTTTTGATAATTTTATATTTTAAATAATCTTAAATTTGTAAGTTAATGCTAAATGTATTATATTGACAGTGTCAATCTCATTACACAAGCCAATTACCCTTAGAGGACAAAGTATGAGGATTCATATAAAATCTATTGGCGGTCATATTTTGTGAACACCTTTAATTCATTTTGTGTGAGAAAAAGGAATCGCATGGCTAAACTTTACGTAATATATTTGAATTATTACTGCTTCATTTAGTTTAAATACATTTTCTTTCAATTGGAACCGTTAATTTTAATTTTCCTGACATCACCTTATATTCCCCCGAAAAACGTGCTACTGCCCCTTTAAGGATCTCCATGATCAATTTCATCATTATCTCATATGGCCTACTTTTTAAAATGTTCACATTCACCAAAACAAATCTAACAACTCAGTAGCATACATAGATGTGTGCTAATTAAAGTACTCACGGGAATAGAAATAAAATGGTTTTTGGCTTTTATTTCTTTATTACTTGACTAATGTAAGTAATTCTTACAGATGTTTAAATAACTAACTTTTTCCCAAATAGGCATTATGATACCATTGCTATAGCTTACGTCTCTCTTAGCAATGCGTGTGACAATAAACCTGAAACGAAGTTTCACGTGCGTTGCCACAGCAACTCTGCAATTAACAACAAAAGTTATGAATGAACTTGTAAGAATAGTAGTTTGTAACACGCGTTTATGTTTGTAAACTTTAAGTAGCCCCACAGTATTTTTCAAATGTTTTATGAATTTTTAAATCATATGAGATATTAATAGAAGAGGACATACAATATAAAATTATAGTACATTAAAGGATGTATTTTAGCATACGGTACTGAGATTACAGCTCGTTTACATACTATAGCTTACATCAGAAACATACATTTCAACTTTGAAATAAATTCGAGGCGTGAAAATGACACGTTTTTCTCTCCTGTAAATTCATATATTTCGGGGGATTTTACAAAACCTGTCTGAAACAAAAGTTGGGGTAAACCATTGTGAATGGATATATAGAATATAAATAAATAGTTAGTTCCAAATAAAGGGAAAATGGTCAAAACGCATTTTATTTCTATTTCCGTGAGTACTATAGATGACATTGTCCTATTTGGGCTTTACATATATTCACATATACCCACAGGAAGTTGAGAATAATCAGGCTAAAGGAGAGTCAGCCATCGTGTTTGCCGAGTTCTAAAAATCTCAGAAAATTCCCACCTCGCAACACTAGTGGGCTGCTCTCTCAAATACTACCCATTGACAACTTACTTAGGATTCTTGATTAGGTTTCATACTTATTGGAAACCAACAAATTTTGTTGATGTACATACTTTCTCCAAAAAATAACTCTATAGACAATCACTCACTGAAAATTCGAAACACAACTTCCCAAAACAGAAACGGCAGTGACGTCACCACATGAATTTGAAGACCTGAATAACTCTCATTGGTCACTTATATATAGTAACAAAAAATGGCAATATATCTCATAGCCTTAGCTTTCAAACTATTGAAATTTGAGAGTTTTTTGTGAATATTTCTATGTTAAATAGATAGATTTTATGAAACCCGAAAGTGACCATAGCCCATATCAGTCGATCTTCAAGTATTTATTAGTGACATGCATATCTGATTTTTGACATTTCTTATAAGTTTTCCAGATTTTGTGATCTAAGAGCAATCCTGTTCATCTTCTCCATGAGCAATGAACCAACAAAGCTGAAAGCTGAAATCTGAAATGTTACAAGATGAAAACTAATGACCAGAAGGAGCTGATATTTTTTATGCAGAGATAATTGATTGTAGGTTTAAAGGGGCAGTAGCACTTTTTTTGGGGGAATATAAGGTGATGTCAGGAAATTGAAAATAAATGGTTCCAACCTAATGACAATGTATTAAAACCAAATAAGGCAATAATTAATCAAATATATAATGCAAAGTTAAGCCATGCGATTCCTTTTCTTACACAAAATGAATTAAAGGTGTTCACACAAAAATGGCTGCCAATGGATTTTATGTGAATCTTCATAATTTGTTCTCCGACTATGGATGATTGGTTTGTGTAATGAGATTTTTGACACTATCAAAGTAATTCATTTAGCATTCACTTGCAATTATCAGTGAAACATGGAAAATATAAAATTGTCAAAAAACGTGCTACTGCCCCTTTAATGACCTTTTCCTTATTTGAATTTTCTTCTCAATATCTAAATATCTATTTCAGGATTCTCGTGACTGTGTGCTGGAAGAAGAAGAAGTCAAGCAAGCTCTTGAACAAGTAGATAATTCAATTGCAGAATTTGACGATGCCATATATTCAAAAACCAATCCATCTGAAGAAGACACCATGGTAGATGAGTCTTTAAACGGGCCTGAACCACACCCTGACATGCCCATGCCATCAAACTTTCCTGCAGACTTTTCTAAGAATGATGAACTGTCTGTTACATATAATGACACGGACAAGTCTGACTTGTATCAGGAAATAAGTCCTATCATACCTAAATGTGATGATTCCAGTTTCCCATACCCGCCACCTCCACCGCCACCACCACCTCCGCCAACCCCTCCTCTGCCCCCCCCTCGTAGAGGCTCTTCTCTCTCACAAACATCAGCACTAGCAGTAGAGGTCCAGCCTTTCTCCGGTATCCATCCCCTTCATCAGGAGCAAATGGCTCGCGATTCACCAGAGAGTGAAGAGAAGCTGTCCTCTATGATGCTTGAGCAAACCAACTCTATTGATCAGCAGGCAAACATCATCAAAGATTGTCAAAATAATATTGGAGAACAAGAAGTTTTTCATGACATTTTAGAATTTGCTGCTAAGCATTTCAATTCTCATGTCAAAGATTCAAGCGGATCCCTCATGAGAACTCTCAGAAAAAGACGCCCATCTGACATGGTAAGTATATTTTCTCAAATCAAAGTGTCATCAATCTAGTGAATATCAAGAGTTATTGATAAGAATGTGCCAAGACCTTTCAGATTTTGGGATATAGGTAATTTTGTATTTACTCGTACTACTTGAGAAATTGAGAATTCACATAAATTTGTGCAATGAAACATGTATCTGACATGTGTTATTGCAAGTCACCAAGTGAAATATAATCATTTTCAATAAGAAAGTAAGTGATGCTGAGACTACCTGCTCTAATCACATATTGATGGGTTACTTTCTATGACTCTCCCTTTTTCATTGGTTGCTTTGATTTGACCTATAATTCTCACACAGGAAAACAAATTTAAAACTATTTATAAACAAGTCTTGGAAGAACAGTTGTAAATGTGCAATACCATATATTACCAGCTTCAGCCTACCTTACTTACAAGCCTACCCCCTTTCTCAACCACCCAAATTGAGTAAAATCCTAGTACATGTATCTCATGTATTACGGTAGTGCCCTTTGGATTGCACATCCTTTATATTGCTGACTGACAAGTTGACATCTTTATGACAGTTGCATAGAAGAAATATGATGCTTATATGCCCTGAGAATTGAGGTGTCCAAGTGACAAGTATCTTAAACATCAATAAAATGCAACATATGCCTTCAATATGATTAAAATGAAGATTTTCTGATAGCTGAAATAATTCACTGTAAATGATTTGTTGCTTTATCCTTGAGTTTGGTTGCAGAAAGTTAAATCACAATGAAATCAAGTAATTTTCCAATTTGGTATGCAGTCCTTTTAGGCAACTGTAAACAAATACATCTTTTACAAATGTCATTTTCATTTATTTCCATGTCTCGACAAATAATGATTTGGTAGAGACTGTAGTTGCGTGTTGTATAGCCAGAAAGACCAGTTTGGTTGCAGAAGTCTTCATATTTTCCTGACCAAATTATCTGACATGAAAACAAAACCAAATCATCAATTTCACTTTAGCAGGTTCCCTCTTGCACTGTGTAAGATGTAATGCCATGTAACCCCTTAAACGTTCCTTACCATTGGCTTATTCAGTATCAACATTTCTGACAATCTAGCTTTCCTTTTTATTGATTTATGATTGATTTTGTTCTGTTTTTTTTATAGAAACTATTCGTTAAAATTATCTTTTAAAGTCTATTTCTATCAATATTATTTTGCAATCAGAAGGATTTGTGATAGCCAATGACAATCTCGTTGAGATTGCAACAATTTGATTTAACATTTGGAATCATGTTGTACAAGAATTATTATTAGGGATTAATTTGGTGAAAGAATGTCAAAAGTACCTAGCAAGACATGTTTTATAGTAGAAATTGTTAGAATAATAAAGGTCAGTGAAAGATTTCTATCCGTTATGTCAAAAACAATTTGAAAACCTGATGTGTCATGCATGATTGAAAAATGAACACGATAGTGTTCGGTAAGTTTCAAATGTTTTGTTGAAATGTAAATAGAGTAGCCAGGTAAGGTTCAAACATTTGTGATATCATTATTTTTTTTAATTGCAACCAAAGGCTTTTTGAAAATTATGCAATTTCATGGTGACTGATCATTCGCAACCAAATTCAATGGTGTCATGCCATATTCTGTGGAACTCCGATATACCATGGACATGGGAGACATGTTTTCATTCCGCGTCAGACTTACATTGACAACCCTTTTAAGAAATCTTACGAAAATCTTCAAGATCCGAGCTTTTAATAGTAACGTAATATAAACATGTGAAATATAATGTAAATATCATAATTTTTTAGCTCATCAGGTGAAAGGCCTGATGGGCTTATGGCATGGCATGGTGTCCGGCGTCCGGCCGTCTGTAAACTTCGTGCATTTTCAACTTCTTCTCCAGAACCCCAAGGTGTAGAAAGCTGAAATCTTGTGTACAGACTCCTTGACTAGTGATGATTTAAAATAGTAACTTTGGTGAACTAGTGATCCAGTGGATTATAAATAATAACTTTGGTGACCCTGTGACCCCTGATAAGGGCCATGCCCTAAAAATCTATCTTCATCTTCTTCTCTAGGAGCATAAGGCCTAGAAAGGAGAAATCTTGTGTAACGAGGTGAAATCTTGTGTACCGACTCCTTGACTAGTAAAGATTATAAAGGGTCCTTAATGATAAATCACTTTTAAGGAATTTTTGTAAACTTAGAATTTCACTTCATGCCTAGAAAATACAAAAGTATAGAAAAGATAAAGATACATTAGTGGATCTATCATGTTCGTATTGTTCTTCGAGTTAATTAGAAGAGGAGTTTCACATATTGTTAGTTTGCGACGCCTTTTCTGTTTGTCGTAAGAAGTATATAAATTATGATAATGTTACCCCACGAACAATGTACAACCTTCTTAATACTAACAATGATGATGTTATCAAATCTGTTGCTATTTTCATAAAACAATTGATGTCCATTTTAAAATCCCGCGCCAAATCTCTGTCTATGTCACGTGACCAAAATAATTCAATTTGAATTGAAATTGTACTTTGAGCCACTGGGCCTCTACTACTGAATAAAAACTATCTGTCTGATTATAAATTGTAACATAGGGGCCACGCCCTAAAAACCTATTTTCATCTTCTTCTCCAGAAGCATAAGGCCTAGAACACTGAAACTTTGTGTACAGACTCCTTGATGTGTGAGGAACATAATTTATAGCTTTGGTTGCCCTGTGGCCCCCACTAATGGGAGAACCACACTGACCACACCCTATAGCAAAACAAGACATGAAGCCTGATGAGATACAGAGCCAATGGCTTTATATTTTTAAAAGAGAGAAATACTTTATACATGGGCTGTTTTGATTATTATAATAAATATTATATTATATCTATGACACTAAAGTTGGGCATTTGTAACATGCCATATGCCAGGGAAAATTCACTCAATGCGCTGCAATGTGAAAGATAAATTGTTTTTATAGGGAGCATATATGGAAACTATATATACCAAATTTTAAAAAAACATCTGGAATTTTCACAACAATTCTACTTAAAATTTATGTATACCATTATTATTTAGGTTGGTTTCAAATCGTTACACATTTATTTGTTATCACAGAGTTTTGAGGAGACGATAACGGCAAGGGATGATGAATATTATTAGAAAGTTTTGATTTGTTGTGTGGATACAGAATTTGTTCAATTTTCTTCTTTGATTATGTTCCTGTCATTGAAAGTTTTGTTATATTGGGAATTATTTGATTAAGTTCATCATTGCAACCCCTGTAAAATAATGGTTGGTATTTTGTTAACAAATATGGCAGGGAGTTCAGCAACCATGTGAGAGATTTTCCACAGATTTGTGAAGCATTTCCTATTTACGTTACTGATGTAAATTGAGATTTATTATGAAACCTGAGTCAACCATGAAATATTTAATTTTGATTGGGTAAACAAAAGATTGATATCTTTCATGATGATTAATTTTTATTAGCTCATCTGGCCTGTAAGACCCGATGGGCTTATCGCATGGCATGGTGTCCGGCGTCCTCCGTCCTTTTGTCCATCCATCCGTCGGTAAACTTTGTCGACTTCTTCTCGAGAAGCATAAGGTCTAGAAAGCTGAAACCTTGTGTACATATTCCTTGACTAGTGAGGATAAAAAATTGTAGCTTTGATGGCCCTGTAACCTATTTTCATCTTCTTCCCCAGAAATGGCCACAGGAACGTCCTTATAATCTACTTTCATCTTTTTCTCCAGAATTATAAGGCCTAGAAAACTGAAACTTATAGCCTATTTACTTAGTTTTAGGATTGGTGACCCTGTGGCCCCTACAAGGTGGAAACACATTGGCCACACTCTAAAGCATGAAGCCTGATGAGCTACAGAGCCTCTGGCTCTATTTTTAGTAAAAGGAGTGAAATCAAACAAGACTATGACATGAAAACAAATTTACAAACCAAACAAATGTCAACAATGGTCTTCATCGCTTTCAGGAATGTTGTTCCTTCCAAGAAATGTTAACGTTTTCCAAAAGTGGAGGGATTCCTACATCCATGATCCAGTTACATGACAGGGAGAATATCAATTTGTCCTGCACAGTATTTAAGGTAAGTTATATATAAGGCAAATATATCAACCCTTAACATATGGGTCCCCAAATATATTCGGGGCTGCCGATATGTTCGTGCGTAAGCTCTCAAGACGAACCCTGGATTGAGTTGTTTAATTTTCGCGAGAGAGCTATAATTGAATGTAAGCAGTCTAGGTGTGCCCCAGAATTTTTCTCGACCATGACTTTTTTATCACAAGGCTTGTAATTATTTTCCGTTCATCGCTGACACGCCATTCTTCTTATTAAAAGTGGTCTATTTAGTGGATCAGTACAAAGTTTCAATACATTGTGTCATCTATAACATAATAAAAACTCATGAAAACGTTTTATTATTCCCGGAGTCCCTTGGATAGCCTGAGGCAGGGATTACAGAATGGAAAACCACACCTCATTATTTTCCAATGAGACTTCTACTGTGCATATATACCTAGCATATTGCCTATCGTTCCCTTTTATCAACGCTATTAAAAGAAACAAATCACATGACAGTCATGTGATCCTACCAGCATGCGTACGCATCCGTAAGCCTGTCTGTGAGAATCATAATTGCCTCAGCGTTCCCACCAACAGGATCGGTGAACTATTCCAGGTATGTCCTAAGCAGGGATGCAGATTCAAATTTTTGCCAATCGGACATTCCACGTATAAGTCGACGAATAATGATATTTTGTAATAAATTTTGGTGCTTTATCTCACGTTAATACACGATTGAACATGTGGAAATATTTCACAGACTAAATTTAAGTCTAAAATTATTACTCAGTAATTTACTTATTACTATGATGTTTAGGCCTAGGTATGTGAATATGTTTATAATTTAATAAATAATCAAGTTTCAATAGTGTCAGTAAACAAATGCCAGGTGCCCTAGAATCTAATATTAACTGGAAAACAGACGATGTACAGATCTATTTATAGCAACGCATGCAATGCAATGCAAAAATAAAACACTGAAAATACATTACATTGAGTAAAATAAAATTACTTTGGCTGTTTTAAATATAATTCTATTAAGTTATGATGCATATCAACTACTTGACACACACTGCATAAGTTTTTTAACCTGTCAAACTTGCCAACAGATCAGCCTGTTTTCGTTTCCCTATCACTGCAGTAATCCGGCTGTTCCTTTCTCCTCCCTCCAGTAATGAAAGCTCCCAACACTGTGTTAATGAAGTGTTGCTTGCAAAGTCAATGCATGGAGCTTAAATTGTGAAGTTAGTGGAGGGAGGAAAAAGTAACAGCATGTAAAATAACGATGTGAAGTTGTTTGATGTCTTTTTAAAAAAAGTTTGGCCTTAGTGACTTGTTTTACTCAATGCATGACACTGAGATGATCCAATAATTAAAGATAACAAGGTAATTATGTCGTTTGAATGGATTAGTTGTTTCATTGATGACCGGTTCGTGTTTTCATTACAATTATGACCGACACAAGCGGGGCATTTCATCGGCCTTTATTGATTGCTTGTTAGTCAACTCAGGCTTATTTATCTGTTTGTTTAGTAATTCTTTGATTATCTTCAATCGGTCAAATGACTCCTTGAATGTCCGACAGGTCACTTTTTCAATCGGTCAAACTGAATTCCCAATCGGACATGTCCGGCAAATAGACCGATTTCTGCATCCCTGGTCCTAAGTAAAAATTTTTGGCTTCATAGTATGGGCTTGGTTGAACATAGTTCAAACTAATTACCATATGATTTATTGCATTTGTTATTGGTATTATTCCTGTTCATATATTCCTGATATTTTTTGTAACTTGTCAGTTTACTAAATTTCTTGGCCGACCACGTGGTCGTGCATGCTTGAAAGTTTTACTCTAGTTCAAAAGCTTAGAACATAGTTAAGGTTGCAACTAATTTAGATATAGTGAATAACATTCACAATTTTAAAACTTGCCCAACATCTGATATTTTCTATTTTTGTGTAGAATGTCAGACTTGGATGGAGAGGCTGTTCTGTCCTTGGAGGACGAAGAATGTGATGGGTTTTCGCTCAAAGATGTCTCTGTTGCTCAAAAGAAATTTGAGAAGAAAAGAACCTCCAAGAGAGATAAAGTTGAGGAAAAACCGAGATCTAAGAAACGAGAGTAGAAAGTGTCGTTTGCCTTGAACTTAGACAAGCTGTCTGCTAAGGACATTGACATCTTGAGAAGAAAACTGGGGAAAACAGTTTGCATGAGCATGAGGAAAGGGAACATGACTCAACTGACCCAGATCTTACAGTAATGATGGTTGACATAAACAAGATGCCTAAAATACCTTGTGATGTGGGACTCTTCTGAATTTTTGGGCTCATCGACTATGAGTTGTTTAACAGAATTCTAACACAGAACTATTAATATAAAACATGAAAGCATGTCAAAATTTTAATAGATGCATTTTTAATAATCATTTTTTTCCAAATTATTACCTAGCGACTTAATGTAAGTATTCTTGCATGTAAAAGGCGGACTTGAGAGGTCATATGGTAGAGTATCCATTTGAACTTATAGCAAATTTTCTATTATAAAGGAAAATGTTGCTGAATCTTGTTGCACATATTTTCTAGAAATTGAAGCATTTTCCTAACATTGGGTTAGTTCCCACAAGAAAATGTAACATCCTTCCCATTGCTGTTGTAGCTTATTGCTTCCCGGGATTTTCATGAAACTTTCAGGAATCATTGTTAACATTTCTATCTGTGAAATAAATATGTAAGATGTTCAGCTGAATCCTTTTATCATCGCTTGCGACTATATTTAAGGATTCAGCCATAAAGATGCGCAATAAAAAATGCTGCAAAAAAACGAAATCAACGCCATCTTGAATTTTCTGCATTTTTTTCAAAAGTCCGACCCCAGGAACCTTTCAGGATTCACCACTCGGCAACTGCTGACACTAGAAAGCAGAAACTTACACATAATGTAGCTGAGACATTAGCCTATAAAAAGATTGGTTCAAAATGAAAAAATTTGAAATTGTTTTTTTTTATAAAAATGTTCAAAGTTTGCACATTTTGCAATATTCAAGGGCCGATAACTCATAAACCTCCCAGACGAGTTTGATGATTTTTGCATGAGAGTTAGACATTGGCATGGTCTTCAAGATAAAAGAATAAAATCGCTCGTGAACAGTTATTTCCGGTAAGGAGCAGAGGTCAAACATTGCATTTTGGAAATGTGGTGTTTCGGTGGGTATGATTAAAATATCGTAGCGAATCAACGACGTACGATAGCGCATTGTTCTATATATCATATGAAAGCCTATAAGTCTATAAAATCTTTTAAAAATTAATAATAAATTCAGATATTTTTTTTACATTGAGTTACGCACCTTTGAATTTTGTCAACTCTACTTTTAATGCATTTGATATATGTATGTTTCCAAAAATCGTAGCCCAGCAAAAGAAAAGCATAAGGCAGTGTTTATTATATCATTGGACAGCTAAGAGATTGCAAAACTCTGAAAAAATTACAATAAATTTTTAACCAACCTAAACTTAGTTAAGTTGCCACTTACCCTTCTCATGAGAAGAGAGACGTTTACCGCGAAAACTCACTGTGTGTAACCAGAAGGGCTGCTCCCAGCCCCATGCACATGAGCGGGAAACGTCACATCCTTTGTAAAATTCAATTCATTCTTTCTTATTCATCACATGAGTTTGCATGCGTTTTTTCACTGCTCGTAATCAGAATCTTCTACGGTTTGATTTTTGTGATTCTTCTCTTTTAATATCATTGTAGTTATTTCCTGCTGCTCCAACACCATGCACATATTTTTCACTTTTTGTCACGTTTTGCGATCTTTTTGCAATCTTGTACACTTTGAAAAATGTCTTCGTCTCTAATGCATTCTACCTCCATTCCCTGGCTGTGTTTTGCATTTCTGCACGTATTTTATGACCCTGGGTCGGGTTAGATTGCTAATTCTTCCCCATCTACTTCAAATTCCCTTTGATGTTTACAATCGCCCCAGGCCAGGTTTTGACTGCTTGCTTTCTGCACGTAGACACATAGCCTTGCTTCAGGCTCTCCAACCATTTGTTTGGTTTTGGTCATCCCTTGTTTGCTTCATGCTTTCCTCGTTTTACGTTTGCTTCTTATTCCAAATGTAATTATACATTATATTTAATTATAATTCTTATTTTAATTAATTTAAAAAATAAAACATAAAAAAAAAATTCTTGTACACATAATTTTTTTTATAAAAAATAAAAATTTAAAATAATTTTAAAATACACATTATTTTTCACATTTTATTTCCTATTCATCGGCAAGCTATTCATACCATTTTATCAAATTTATCTGCCCATATTTTGGGTATTTAAATTTCTTACCTTTTAAAAGCTTCCTGCTTCGCCCCACATGTTCATCCTGTCACAGGGAACGAACGTTCCGCTAACTCCACTAATCTGTACCCTGGGTTCAGAAGCTAGATTCGCTTGCGCGACCTGACTTTGGGATATAGCCAATCAAATCATTTTCCCGTTCAAATTTTATCGAGAAGGTGGCGAGAAAATGCTTTGATTGGCTACATCTCAAGTTGGGCCGCGCCAACGAATCTAGCTTCTGAACCCAGGGTACAGATTAGTGGAGTGAGCGTAACGTTCGTGCCCGGAGACAGGATGCACATGTTGGCATGTTCTGTTTCCCTTTACAGTGATTTATGCCAAGAGTGTTTTGTTCGGAGTGTCGGCCGCCAAGTCGGCGAAGGACCCCCATCAACATTGTCCTGACTGTCTGCCGAGGACTTGTGTCGTCGACGCCCGCTGCGACGGGTGCCCTCAAGATTTCCAGCGCTTCCTGTCAGCCTGCAAGAAGAGGTTTTCGCAGCACCTACGTCGCAGCATGTATGACCCTACTTCCGAGCCCCCTCCTATGTCCCCTCGACCAGCGCCTTGCTTGACGACCCGCCTACGGAGGACTCCCGACGCTCGCCTACGCCCCGTCTCCTAGAGAGCCGACGCCTCCTCCTCCACCGAGCGCCTCTCACCCTTCCGGACTTGCAGCTCTTCATGACCTCCATGTTTACCAAGCTGATGGCGCACTAGGACCAGCACCAGGACTGCTACAGACCAGCGCCAGGACCCTCCCCTGGATCAGCGCCCAGACCAGGGCTTCGACCAGCGCCCCGACCAGCGCTCCCGAGATCTTGACCAGCGCCAGCGCCTAGACCCTCCTCAGCGCCCGGTCCGGCGCCAGCGCCCCAGCCGCATGATGTCCAGGTCCCCTCAGCGTTCCAGGAGCCCTTCTCCCTCTCGGCGTCCGCAACGTCACAGACGTTCTCACTCGCCGTCCCGCTCACGCAGCCCTCGCTGCGGACGCTCTCGCTCCTCATCCAGGGACAGATCTTCGTCCAGACGCTCATGTCGCTCAAGGTCTCCTCCCGAAGCTGTTGCTCTCTGTTGCGTCCGACAAGACCCGGACCTCAAGCTTCCACCTCACCCGGACGTCCTGGATTGCATCGCAGCCTTTGAGGAGGACTTCAAGAAGTTAGCCCTCTCCTCTTCCTTCAAGACTTCGAAGCCTCCTGCAGCCATCCCTGTACACTCCCTCAGCCGCTTTGACAAGGCAGCGACCTTGGATGATGCCATCGGACGCCTGGCTCCCAACCTGAACCACACCTACAAGGTTTCCGACGCCAAGCTATCGACTGTGGAAGCTACGCTCAGGAGGACCGTCCGTCCTCTCTCCATCCTCCTAACCGCCACTGACGCCATCAAGTCCGACCTAGATCTGGACAACCCGTCGCGGCTGGACCACCTACACACTCTGATGGAGTGGCAGCACCGCAACCTGGTGACTGTCCTGGACAACGTGAGGTGTGGGCTCGGCTCACTGACCCACTTGAGATGCTCTGACCTACTAGACCAATGATCCTGGAAGACGGAATTTAAGAAGACTCTCTTGCAAGCTCCCCCCCACTTCTTCCACCCTCTTCGCCGATAAGATAACAGAGGTGTACCGGGAGCAAGCCACCGTCACCCAGACAGAGGTAGCCTTCAAAGCCCTACAGTTCGCCAGCAATATCTCGTTCAGGCGCCCGAGCTACTCCAACCAGCGTCCCTACTGGCGTCAACGATCCAGTCATTCGCCTCTTCAGCTCAGGGAGTGGCAGGCCCTGCTAGGTCTCCTTACGTCAGCACAGGCCCTCATGCTTCGGGGCAGGCTCATGGTTCGTCCTCTAAAAGTCTTTATCAGCCCATACATCCAGCGCACCTCAGCCAGTACCTCCGGTGATGGACTCAGCCAGCGAATGTCTGCGAAGGCGTCTCTTTGCGAGAGTTCAGACACGACCAAGAACTCTTTCGTGGAGGCTTCACTCCAAGGCTGGGGAGCCCACCTCGGGGCCCAGACGACGTCGGGCGTATGGACACACCCTCAGATGACCTGGCATTCCAACAATCCAGAGATGCAGGCAGTCATCCTGGCCATATCTCACTGACTTCCGGTTCTCCAAGGCGCCCACCTCCTCCTGGCCTCCGACAACTCCACAATGGTCTGGAACATCAAGAACCAGGGAACAACAGGCTCTCCTCTGCTTCTCGACCAGGCCCTCAAACTCTTCCGTCTCCTGGACGACAACCAGATCTTGATCTGGGTTCGCCACATTCCAGGCTGCAGGACGCCCTCTCAAGACCAGACAAGCCCAGGTCCACCGTCCTCTCCTAGACCTGTTTGCCACGAAGCACAACCATCCGCTTCCGGTCTACGTCTCTCCTCTACGCAATGTCATTGCCGTGGGAGAATCTGGACGCGTACACCTTTCCACCGCCGATTCTCCTACCCAAGGTCGTCGCCAAGATCAAGGACACGCTTGGCCTCAGACTAACTTTGGTCGCGCTCTACTGGCCGGCGAGAAGCTGGTTCCCCGATCTTCTACTTCTCGCCGAAGGAAACCCTCTTCCGCTTCCGCAGTGACTGAACCTCCTCCTGCACCCTCACAGTCGCCAACTCCATCCGGATCCAGGGAGGTTTGATCTACACGTCTGGACCATCTGCAGAGATCCCTCCGCGCCAAGGGCTACTCCCACATTGTAGCCAGCGCTATCTCCAAGGCCCACAGAGTGTCCACAAGGTTGCTCTACGACGACAAGTGGCTCTCCTTCGAGAAGTTCTGCAGGGATGCTGGCAGTGATCCCATGCAAGCGGATCCCCAGTTCGTGGCTAACTTCCTCCTCCATCTTCGTCGCAAGCGTCATCTCAAGGGTGGGACCATCTCCACATACCTGTTGGCGCTCAACTTGGTCTTGGCTGTTAAGACCGACAGGAAGTTCTCCAAGGTTCCTGAGCTGGTGGCGCTTCTTAAGTCTTTCAAGCTGGAGGACCAGAAGCTCAAGTTCCGTTCCCCTGCTTGGGACCTTAACGTCGTTCTCCAGTACCTCCCAGAGCCCCCTTCATACCACTGTCAGAGACCTCCTTTCAAGACCTCTCCAGAAAGACGGCCTTCCTGTTGTCCTTTGCTACGGCTGCCAGAGTCAGCGAGCTCCATGCTCTGGATGTCACCAGGGTGCGCTTCGAGTGATCAAGGAAGGGCTCCGTCCACCTTGGCCTCCTGTGGGACTTCGTGGCCAAGAACCAGCTTCCGGGCCAACCAGGCAGGACCTTCACCATTCCGCCGCTCTCCAAGATCGTCTCCTCTGCAGAGGTTGAAGAGCTCTCCCTGTGCCCAGTCCATGCCCTCCAGGAATACATCGACCGCTCCGCCCCTCGACGCGGCACTAGGAAGAGACTCTTCATCCCCTTCTCACTTTCCGCCAAGGGCGAGGTTACCAGGAACACTCTCTCGTTGTGGCTCCGACCGTCATCTTAGCTGCCTACGACGCGGCGAGCTTGCCTCACCCTGTCGCCAGCAACCCGCACAAGATTCGAGCACTTGCTTTCACCATGGCCTTGCATCGTAACTGTTCCGTTCCAGCCATCATGGAGGGATGCTTCTGGCGCTCCACGACAGTCTTCGCTTCGCACTACCTCCGGGACCTCGCTGTGGAAGACGTGCAGGGACTGCAATCCTTTGGACCGTTGGTGGTAGCCCAACAGCTAGCTGCCCCAACGTCTCTTTAGGGTAAGCTGAACGCTTTAACTTCGTTACTTCTCACTGATGCCCCTGTTGAGTTGTTTTGTTGTTGGCGACAACTTGGGGTTCACTGTTTGCTTCTCTGTGCAGCTGCTGTGCGGTCGCCCCTCCGGGAGGATGTTTCTTGACTCGTCCTCCCTCCTCCCTGCTGTCGGATCAGTGGCAACTTAACTAAGTTTAGGTACCGTATATTACAGTCTATAAGGCGAGTTTTTTATACCAGAAATTTGAGGATCAAAGAAGGGGGTCGCCTAATAGACCTGTAACTGGACCAATACGGAAAAACTTGATTAAAAACACTATAGGTATGTTTGAACAAAATCTTTACTCATCAGTGACAGACGACAAATCATTGTTCCATGTATCATTAGAAAGCCAAACGAATACAGAATCTTTTAAAAATTAACAATAAATTCAGTTACTTCATTTACATTGAGTTACGGACCTTTGAATATTGTCAACCATGCATGCGGTTTGAATCCATTTGATAACTGTATGTTTGCAAAATGCGTAATTCATCAACAACAGAGCATTAAGCAGTGTTTATTATATCCTCAGACAGCCAAAATGAGATAGAACCTGGGAAAGTTTACATTAAAATGTTAAATGTCCTTTAACGTTGAAAAAAAGAACTCTAGATATTGTCAATTGTGAAGGGTTTTCTCATTCCAACCTATAGTATTGGCTGATTCGACTCGGCATGGGTGTGACTTTCTCAATTGACTCTTTTTTCCGAATTGCCTGTCCCCCTTTTGGACTTTGAAATGTGCATTTACTGCCAGCTGGATGCTTTTCACTTTGTGGTTGTAGATATTTCGATTTATGTCACTAAATCCTTACACATCACCACAGGACATCGGAAAAAGTAGCTCCAACGTTTTGTATACTAAGAATACTGCTAAAATCGCTAGAAATCGTATTTTCGACCTAAAACAATCAAAAGGCTTCAAATGGTCACAGGAGCTCATATTTATGGCTGAATCCTGTTATTATTGTCACCTTGCGACTATATTTGTTATTATTATTATATTATTATTATTATTAATTGATGGTAGATGTCATCACTGCAAATAAAAGCAATTCCAAAGTTAGACTTAATAATTCCTGCTGAAAATTTCATTATTTACTTGACAAATTCATATTCAAATTTATTGATACACAATAACCTCAAAACAGCAAAGTTATAGCTCACCTGTGATGTGCTTGCTGGCTTTTTCCATACTAACACTGCTAGCTTGAGACTGTGTGCAGGCCTGATGGGCAAGACGAAATCCAGAAAAGAGCATGAACTCTTGAGCCAAGTCACATGATCATGACCATGCCTCAGTCATCTAGACTTGAGTAAGGCTCTTATCGTTCAAATAATAATTCCTTTTTTTAACAAATGATTTTTGTTTTTTATTTTTGGAATTAAAAATACATAATTAAAAAAAGAAGAAATTCTACTGTTTGATTTTCTTTAACAAGATTTTTAAAAAATGTGAAAATCAGTCTGGCTTTTCATTGGCTAAATTATTTAGGTCAACCAATCAGCAAGTCGGTTTAAAAACGATATACAAAACAGACAACATGCTCGTTATATTTTTATGACAACATTTTGTCGATACAATATTAAATGTGTAAATATACCAGAATTTCTTAAACACTTTCTTATATTTTACTTTTCAAAATTAACATGAAGTTAATTGAAATTTTCATGTACCGTATATTTCAATGTCAATGCGACCCCCTTTCTCAGCCCCCCAAATTGCTGCCATAATCATATATCTCATTAATAAGGCGACCCCCCCTTCTAGCAGGTCGCTGAAACAGTCGACATGACAGACAACGTGTTGACAAGATTGCGTAAGGGTAAATTTAGGTCGGCAATTTTTAAGCGAAATGTCATGTGTAATTAAAAAATAAATAATTTACTTACGGTGTTTGTTATTTTAATCAATGATTTATCATTTGCTTCTGATAACAAGCAAGGCTACAGTCAACAAACTCCCATTACTGTGTCATGTTTCGTTTTCATAATTCTCATTCAGAAATCTAAACAAACGTTCAGTCAACGTACTGGTAATGCTATATTTGTTTCAAGCTTTTTCATTCGTCAAAAGAACGGAAGTTGTAATAGTGCACCAATCAGAAAATCTAACACAAATTGCATATTGAAAAAGCCCAACCGGTGTAAAGAATAATTGCTGCCTAGTAAAAACTGAGTTATACATCGCCTTCATAATCACTGTGTATAACCGTACACCGGAACTAGCGAGGTGTACGGCGGAGAAATGTTGCTAGCGAGGAGCCGAAATCGAAAGTTAGGAAATGTTTTACTTCATTACTTTCAAATAATCAACATCATGTGGTTATTTTAGCACACATACTTAGTAAAATGTATGTGCTTGTCATTCTGTATCCAAGGGACAGTAACAATGACAGTTGCGAGTAATGCTGTTGTTAGTAACATATTTGCTAACTCTGAGTATGAACAGGATATGACATTAAATAGGTATGTCTCGGAAAGCTATTGACATGATAATAACATAGAAAAAGTTGATGAAACGGCGATGATTGCTTTTTAAGTGATCTCGTTTGCGATCACGCTCCTCGCTAGCAACATTTCTCCGCCGTACACCTCGCTAGTTCCGGTGTACGGTTATACACAGTGATAATTGATAAAATAATTTGGGCAGCATAAGTTTTGTTAAATATATGCATAGAGAAAAATATTATCACAATATCAGTCATCAAAACAATGTTAATTGATAAATTAATCATTATAAATTTATTGTTATCTTTAATTATGTCAAGTTATTTCATCACGAGGTTCTATCTCGTATGACACCGACACTAACATAACATGTTATCGGCAAGCAAACACGTGTTGAATATTTCCTTTGGTCCAGTACATGGATAATTTTTATTGATAAGTTATTTTGAATTTTCATTCTTATTTCTCTCTATATTTTCATTTAAAATGAACAATTAGACAAAGGTATTTTATTTTACAAGATTAAATTTGAGATGACATCGATGATTGTGTAATGGACATCCGGTGTAAACATTGACTCGTTTGACTTGTTGGGTTGGCAGATACCCCTCACTTGGCCTCTAGTTTTTTACCTTGTCTATTGGGCGACCCCCTTCTTTGACCCCCCAATTTCTGGTATAAAAAACTCGCCTTATAGACTGTAATATACGCCATAATACGGTATATAAAATTTGAAGAATAACAATCAGAAATATAACCATGATCACAAAAGTTTATAAGGAATGTTATTTGTCGTCACGAAATTAAGATTGAGATTCAAAGTAATGTAAAACAACGTGCTTTCATGAGTGTGATTGAATTTCGATAAAATATGATAAATAAGTTTGGAAAGATGTCTAATTAAATCTTTATAAAGGACAACAAGCCTTCTGAAGTGATAATTCTGTAAAATATTATGGAAAAACAGGTTTCAATTTTGATCACGGATACGAGTGAAGCCACATCGATCTGCAAAAATCTAACAGTACGTGAAGGTTGCTTCAATATTTCATATTAATACATAAACGTCTCTTGTATATTTTCATTAAAAACAACAAGATAAAAGTATTTAATTTTACAAGTTCAATGTAGAAATGACATCGATAATTGTGCATGTTGTTTCCTGTGTAAACATCGACTCGTTAACTTGCTGGGCTGACACATACAAGTGCCGACCCCCCTCTTTGACCCCCTAATTTTTGGTATCAAATTCTTGGCTTATACCCGGTCATGTACGGTAGCCACATTATAGAATTCATTGAAATAGATTGTAGATAATGGAAATAAATATGAATATGCTTATAAGTGTATTTAATAAGCATTTTTGAATAAAGATATAATATATAGACATGCTTATAAGTTTATTTTATAAACATTTTTGTAATCAAATTAAAAATAATTATGTTTTAGCCTTTTCACTACTGTAATTAGGATAACCAGATACAGTTCTTGGCTCTCTGTCCGTGATCATTGTATTTTGAGTATTGACTAATCAACATGAAATTGTACCTTTTTGGGTTTTCAACTTTCTAGAAGTTTCAGTTTTGTTAATATCTTTGGTTACCCTTTTGCAGCATGAAACCTCACTTAAATGTGCCTCTTATATCCAAATGCTGTCCAGCCCTTTCATTTCTAAAACCAACATTGTATCTACAATTTTACAGCCAGAAATATTAAACTAATAGTACCTGAAAACCGACTTATCGACCAAAAAACTACACCACATGCACAAATACGTATCTATCGCAGAGTAATTTGTTCACTTCCCGTTGTGTAGCAAATTCCAGGCTTACACGTTCCTACAGTGTAATGTTTGTGTGACAATCCTTTGAATTGATCTTTTTAAACAATAGTCAAATGAAAACAGGCCAAAGATTGCTGAAAATATGTTCCCTACTTCTTTGATACCACATTACTATGGTTTTTTTGCACTATTTTGAATGATATTTACTGTTTTTTTGTTACAAATTTGTTTTGTTTAAATTGAAATTCTTTTCTATCACTTGCAGGAACTCACTCGTGTTATGCGAGGTGATTTGAAAGATGATGTCACAATGCAAATAATGCAAATGATTGTGAAAGTTGGTATATCACACATTGAGCTGCGTGATGAAATATTCTGCCAGTTGTTGAAGCAGACAAATGGAAATCCGGAGGCGGACAGCCTTCTTGTGGCCTGGGTCATCTTCTGTCTCTGCACTGCAGCCTTCTCCCCCAGTAAGAGTTTCCACAAGGTAAGCACCATTCTTCATATCAAAAGGGTCTTCTCATGTAAGCGTTAAGCTATTTAAGCCTGAAGGCTTAAAGGCATGTTATGGTGTCTGGCTTCTGTCCGTCTATATGACGGTCCATAAACTTTGTGAATTTTCAACTTCTTCAGAACTGTTGTCTCTATAATGCTGAAATCTTGTGTATACATACTCCTTTACTATTGAGGATTATGATTTAAGGATTTGGTGACTCAGAAGCCCCAAATAAGGGCATGGTGAACCTTTGGATCTTATACCCTAAATTATTAATTGCAGATTTGGTAGCCTTCTTGCTCAATTGAGGGCCACTCTGTTACATATTTTAAACTTTTCTTTGAATGTAAGAGCAATTTCAATTTCTGACTTGATGACATGTATCTGAAATTCTACTATGAATGTGATGAATACTAGATTCTGATTGGTTCTCGTGGTAAATCAAAAGTGATCAATTTTGGATTGAACGTCCTCTGATTTCTGATTTTCGTAAATCAAACGTGATCAATTTTGGATTGAACGTCCTCTGATTTCTGATTTTCGTGTGTTTACGGGGGATGACCAAATTGTTTGAGGTAGATAAAGTATTTTCTTCAAAATAATAAGTTTAATTGGTCAATAAACACCACACACAACGGCTTCCTTCCTCTTTACGGCAACAATACACTGACGTCATTTACGCCAGTGCTTATGACGTCATAATCTTTGGCAACGTCATAGTGGTTTTCTGTTAGAATCATCTATTTGATTGAGGTCTCAGTCTATGTTGTCAACAAGTATTTGAATCACATGTTTTAAACGGCACAATAATAATAGCTGTGTTGAAAGTGAGAAATTTATATATTTGATAGACACGCAGTGATAGATTTTACCTTTGCTCACGGCTAAATGTATTTCAAATACCAAGGAGCAAAACCCATGGCACAGAAAAGTTCATTTTTGTTGCTGGAAGTAAGGACATTTTACAAAGTGCAATTCGCTAAGACAAAGAGTTCACGATTAAACTGGTCATGGTAGAATAGATATAAACCTTGTGTGTTTGAAAATCAGAGACATGTAATACTGGATTGATAGTAAGTTCTAAATTGAAACCTGCGCGTTTGGTTTCAATTTAAAATTTACTCGCTATCAATCCAGTATAACATGTCTCTTATTTTCAAACATACTAGGTTTATCTCCTAATTACATTGCCTACTGGTATATGTTTAATTTTAGTATTGCTGACCATCTAGCCCCCACTAAGGGCCAGGACCTCCTTTTACAAAGCACTAAGGTGATCGTAAGTCACTAAGATAGCCTTAGTGTACTGTTAAAGGATGGGAGTTAAGGTTAACCTTAGTTAAGGTTGCTTTGTGAAAGGAGGCCCAGGGCCTTAGTGTTGTGTAGAGATTCCACAGGTAGCTGGAATTCTGAATATTACATTTGGTAACCCTGTGGCCCCTAATAAAGGGGAAACCACATTGGTCACACCCCAAAGCAAAATTGAATATGAAGCCTTTTTGAGCTACAGAGCCAATGTCTCTCTTTGTTTAATGGCTCTGTTTATCATTTTGATTATACATATATGTCCCTATCATATATTCTATTTTTGATTCACTTGAAGCATATTACAGAAAAAAAATAGACTAGTATCATGGGATTGTAATACTCAATATACTGCTTTAGAAATTCATATAATACATATTAGTTGATTTCATAAGATATTCAAGTGTAGTAAAGTATTATAATAATAATAATAATAATAATAATAACTAGGATTGACGCGGCAATACTTAGGTCTTCAAGATTCCTGTTTGACCTTCACACAGTGTTTGACCTTCACATGACTTTTTTTTAAGAGGTAATCAGTAACTAATACATTGTCAAAATGACCAAATTCCACTTGATATTCAGTGTTAAAGACTTTTCAGAAAAATTCATCATGGTGGCCAATGTCAGCTATGACATCATTCTTCAGAGAATATTATTCCTATAGAAGTAGAAAAAAATTTGGTTGAATCATCTATCACAGTTTTCCAGATACATGTGATTTAACGCTGTAATGTAAAGTTGACTGTTTCTGACCCTTGTATAATGTAATGAAACCTAACACTTTAACTATTGATATTATACTGATAAGGTATATCAGAAACAATGTGGGTCTTGTTTATCCACATACAAAGATGTATGTTTTGCTTTGATAACTTAAATAGTAATGGAGTAATGAATTTTGGAACTTTATTGAAAACACTGAAATTTTAAGATTTTTAGACCCCTACTCCATGTTGGTCCTTCTAGCTCCTTAACTATCAACATTTTTATGATAATTAATTAAAGTACAACATAGCAAAAGTTGTGCTTGGAATAGCGCAAGTGAAAATACAATCAATTTAAAGATATCTTTCTTAATAAAGAAACTGCGGAACTTTGAAATGTGCTAAAAATGAGGATTTTCCAAAAATCGTGATATTCAAGGACATGGTTTGTAAAGAAAAACATTTATCATGACCTGTTGTTATTTTTTATATTTTACTGAATTTTGTTTGTTTGTTTTTTCAACATTTTATTCATCCACCCCTGTTACATGAATTGACCTTCATTCCAGGGAGACAAAGGTCACATACAATAAGCATTTCGTTATACTGTATCGATTATTGAACATAAAAACTAGATACGAGATTTTACGTAGGTGGGATTTTATACAAAGATAGCACACTCACTCACACACACACACACACATTCAAGCACAATCCCCCTTTTTATTATCTAACAAGACATAAGAAAATAATTCTTTGGTCTTTATGGCAAAATAATACAGATTACTTGTGCTGCTCTTCTGAAGAGAATAAAATATGATACATCATCCAAGACTTATAGAATTTATCAGCAGTGCAATTGCTAAAAGCTATGTATTTTTCTATTTTATATCTGACAAACAGTTCTTTTAAAAATCTCTTGAATTGTGGTTTACATTTCTGATATTTACATTTATAAATGAAAAATTTTGCAAACAAGAGAATAAAATCAAAGATTTTGTCTGTTACTTTATTTTCCTGTACACCAAATATTATTAATTCAAGGCTGAGGTTCCTGTTACAAACATGTGAACATGTCTTTATCCAAGAGCAGAAGTCATTCCAAAATAACTGAGAAAAGTTACAATCCCATAACAAATGTGTAATTGTTTCATTTACACTTTGACAAAATGTGTACAAATCATTTTCTGTATATTTGAGTTTAAACAAATAAGTATTGGTTGTAAGAATTCTATGAATGACTCTTTACTGGAACCAGCGTAATTTAACTTCCTGTGTTGTTTCAGTCATTTTAAAATAAATGCTGTTCCAATTCAAATTATGGAATTGTGCCTCCCATTTTTTCTGACCTTTTGTTTTTAGGTCAGAACAGATAAATAAAGAATATATATGTTTTGCCCCTGACTTCTGACTATGAAGTTTTTGTAGCGTACATCTACAATCTAAGACAGTATCAGCTTCACTTCTATCCAGAGAGAGAAACTTTAAATATTGCTTGATACTTTTAATAATACCATGGAAATCCAAGAAGTTGGTGGAAGTTTGGTACATTTCATTAAAATCTTCAAATGATAAAAATTCTTTACTTTCATCAACTAAGTCTATAATCTGAGTAATGCCTTTCTCCCACCACTGTCTTAAGAAAACAGGGTTATTATTAACTTTAATATGTGAATTATAAAATATTGGTTCCGTTAAAAAGCCACTAAATGAATCTGGTTTTACTTTCTTATCAAAGTCAACATAAGAGGTCAAGCAATTTTTCCAAAAAAGGTTGTCAACAGTACTTAGTTTCTTTTCGACATAACATGCACCAAATGAACTAAGATTATCCATGAATGGGTTTGTTGCTTGAAAAAATTGCTTCCATTTTGGATTTTTTCCACTTGTTAGCTGTCTAATCCAACACACCTTTAGGGCCTTAGCATACATGAAATATCTACCATACCCAGACCACCACTTTTAAGAGGTTGACAAGCCTTTACTCGCTTAACTCTATCTCTCTTTCCACTCCATAAGAATTTAAAAAGGATATCATTTAAGGAAGCAAAAAACTTCCTTGATGGATCAGGCAGTGACAACAACAAGTAGTTTAGTTTAGATACCAATAAAGATTTGATAATTGCTACTCTGCCCATAGGTGTGACAACTCTTCTCATCCATCTATTGATAATAATCTTTATTTCAAGAAGCTTATTCTGAAAATTGAGTTGCGTCATAGTACTTAAATCAGTACAAAACTTAATGCCTAATATTCTAAACATTTCAGGATTCCACATTATAGGTCGATCTGCCATGAATTTATCCTTACAGCCCTTCTTACTGCCAAGCCATATCACTTGTGTTTAATTGTAAATAATTTTAAGCCCTGAAATCTTAGCAAAAAAATCCAAACAAGCAATACAGGCCTCAAAGGAAGACTGGGAGCCATCAAGAAGAAGTTCTGTGTCGTCAGCATACTGGCTCAACAAATATTCCTTGTCATCGATTAAGATACCCTTTATATCCTTATTTGACCGAATCAATTTAGCCAAAATCTCAGCACAGAGAATAAAGATATATGGGGACAATGGGTCACCTTGTCTGCAGCCACGTTGAACATCAAACCATGATGATACCTGACCATTGATAGACATACAACTCTT
Organism: Steromphala cineraria; assembly: GCA_916613615.1. NCBI lineage: Eukaryota > Metazoa > Mollusca > Gastropoda > Trochida > Trochidae > Steromphala > Steromphala cineraria. The sequence goes on from OU744724.1 coordinate 46,381,420, forward strand.
AATGTTTTTGTAACAAGCTGATATATAATTCCTCATCTTTTCTCCAAATCCCCAGAAGGTGAGACACTTGTCAATGAAAGACCAGGCAACAGAATCAAAAGCCTTCTCAAAGTCAATAAGTAGTAGCAAACCAGGAGTGTTATGTTTCTCTGTATAAGCTATAACATCATATATCAGACGAATATTGTCGCCAATATATCGACCACTCATAAAACCTGTTTGATCTTCAGTAATCAAGACTGATAGTTTGTCCTTTATTCTATTGGCTATGCAGGCTGAAGCCAACTTATAAGCAGCATTAAGAAGGGATATTGGCCTCCAATTAGTCAAGAACTGTTTGGGTTTGTCTCCTTTAGGAATACAGACAACGACACCCTGCCTTTGAGTTACAGAGAGTTCACCCGAGTTTAAACCATAATTTAAAGAACGTAGAAGGAATTGCCCTATATCTTTACAGAAAAACTTGTAAAATTCCGCAGGAAACCTATCAGATCCTGGACTTTTATTGTTTACCATTTTCTTCAAGGCTTTAGCTAATTCTTCAAGAGTAAGCATACCTTCCAACTCTTCAACTGCCCCCTCACTCATAGAGGGTAATGTGTCTCTATCAAAGAGGTCATTTAGATCTATATCCTTAATCATGTGTTCTCTACTTTAATTAATTTTGTACAATTCCTCATAAAAACAATCACTGATAATCTCCTTAGATTCGGTGATTAACAAACCATCACTAAGCTCTAACTGAGACATAGACTTGCTGACAAAGTTGTTCTTTTCAAGATTACAAAAGTAACTGATAACTTTTTCACCTTCTACAATCCATCTAGTTCTTGAACGAATTGCAACTCCCATCATTTTATGTTTTCTAATATCTTCCAATTGTTGCCTCTTATTATCCAAGTCATCAAAGTTAATATTATCTGAATTCTCCATAAGTTCTATCTCTTGAAGCAAGACCTTCTCCTTTTAAAGACGCTCCTTATTTTTGAAAGAGGAATAAGAAATTGTACGTCCTCTAATTTCTAAAAGAAGGGCTTCAAAAAATAATTGGTCACTTATTCGAAACTGAATATCTTTGTCAGACTTATCAGATACTTCCGAAGTAAATGCATACTGTGATTTAACATCATGAATAGCCTTCTTAACAAGCTCTACATAAGTCTTATCCCTCAAAAGCGATGAATTAAATTTCCAATATGCATTACGTTTGGGATTGTCCTTGAAAGCTATTGTTAAATCCACCATTGAATGATCTGTCCTGTAACCTGAGGTGATATTAGCTGTAGTGACAAAAGGATATAAATTTTCTGAGACAAGGAAGAAATCCAATCGAGCCCGCTTTAACCTTCCTACGCCAAGTATACCTTTTTGTTTCTGGATTAAAATCCCTCCATACATCAACTAAGCAAAGATCACCAATAAGTTCTAGAACCTTTTCTCTAGCTAGAGGATTGTTGAGATTCTGATAGTTACACAAATCAAGATTTTCATTTAACACAAGATTCCAATCTGCTGAGAAAATATAGTCTTCATTTCCCATACCATGAGCTTCAGCCTTCACCATTTCATAAAAATCTGGAGAATCTTGATTGGGACCATAGATATTTACCAAAGTTAATCTCTTATCAGCTATGGTTATATCTAAAATAATAGCATTACCATTATCATCCATAAACTTTTTATGAATTGTATAATCAACGTTTTTATTAAAGAGTATTGCAACACCTCGAGATTGGCTGTTTTTATAGTTAAAAATACAATCAAATCCCCACTGAGCTCTTATTATCCGTTCTTGTTCTTCGACAAAGTGAGTATCCTGTAAAAGATAAACCGAGTTTTGCTTCGAGCGAAGAAAGTTCAAAACATCCTTTCTCTTCTCAACATCCTGCAGGCCTCTACAATTAACTGAGCAGCAACTAAATCCAAACTTAGCCATTATCAAACAATGTACTACATTCCAAGACCAAATAGGAGATTGAAAGATCACTCATACCATGCATACACAGACATACAAATAGAGAAAAGCTTGAAAGATAAACTTTGAAATATAAAGACACAACCATAAAAACAAGTAAGGCATCAAACAATGGAAACTAACGCCCAATCATGGCAGAAGTAGCCTATATGGGAAACCTCTCTTTGAGGGAAAGAATAGAGAGAAAGAAAGAGAAAAAAAACAACAGGTTATTAAAAGAAAATATATTTATAAAAATATGTTTAGATTAATATAGAAATTTATATAGAAAATATTAGAACTGTTGACTGTAAAGTCTAAAAGATAATATGATCCTTGAAATAATTCTAATCTCTAAAAGATCGCTGAGGCCATACACTTGTAAATTAATCGCAAATTGTCTGAACATAAATTCAATCATATAAAAAGCCAAAGGAAATCATGACACTACACATAGGGTCATAGTGAAAATATGCAAAAAGAATTAAGATAATAAAAAATTACACACAATATAAATCTATTTGAACAAAGATTGTCTGTTCATAAAGAAAACAAATGTATTGAGTGGTAGACAATAATGTAACACAGTCAATGGATAGCTGCTGACATTTCCGACAATATATGGTATAAATACAAGTCCAGTGACTGAAGTTAATAGTTATTAGCAAAAAAGTTCTTGGCTGGAAATGCTATTTGTACTAGTGTTTTTCAGCGCCTATTTAAAGGGTATATTTGACATTTGATTTTAGAGCCTTGAGCAAATAATATGTCAGCATAGGTTGTGATTGACATTCACTTCCTTGCGTCTTAATGATACAATTGCATATTTCAATAGCCCTAAGTGATTTACAATTACGGTAAGCATTGGAAAATTACAGAAGCATATACAATAATAGTGTTATAGGTAGGCCATTGCCTAAGGCAACATCCTTAGACAATGGAACAAGGCAAGATCCTAAAACAATGAAACAAAGTTTCTGTTGTGGTTTAACAAATTTACTTGAAAATATTGATAAACTTATGGAAAGGAAAATATGAAAATTATGGAGAATATACATGTATATACATATATAAGCACTATGATAATAACAATAGGTCTTCAGACTTTCGTCTTGAAGACCTAATAACACTTTATTGTCCTCAGTACATGTACATTGGAAATTTGATTTGTGCCCATGGCACCCGGCAGCCACTGTGCAGCGCCAGTTAATGCGTTGTTCTGCCTTTACAATGCTGAGTGTCAAGCAAGGCAGCAACAACTCCCACCGTTTTTGGTATGACGCGACCGGGAATCAAGTAATCTGTAATACAATAGAACAAAGATATAACAACAATCATTCTAAGTCCCGTCAAAAGCCCTATATGATTATCAACATTATTATATCCCCGCTACGAAGTAAGTGGGGGGGGGGGGGGGTATATTGTGGTCATTCTGTCCTTCTGTCCAGTCAATTATCTAAAAAAATGTTAGGTCTAGATCAATCAAACTTTGCACACTTGTTTATCATAACCTTGTCTAAAATGTTGCCCAATTTTGAATTTGCTGGATTTTGTTCCATGGAAACGTCACTTTTTTTACTTAGTTATATGGGGTACAATGGGGACAGATTTTCTCACAAACTATGACACCTAGATGAATGAAATTTTGGTTTTGGATACACTTGATGATACTCTTGATTGAGTTAGAAAGCTATTTCCAAAATTTTATTTTTGAAGGAGTTATTGCCCTTGATTGGGCTACATAACCACCAAAGCTATAAATTATAATCCTCACTAGTCAAGGAATTTGTACACAAAGTTTCAGCTTTCTGGGCCTTATGCTTTTGGAGAAGAAGTACCCTCACTCATTTTGAGGTTAAAAATGATATTGTGACACTTGTCGCAACACTTGCTGCTTCTATGTTTTTGTGCCTGCATATACAAATGATATATGTAAATAAAGACAATTCTCTCCTCTACATGACAGTGAAAAATATCTCTAATGGTTCGTGAGATATGAATGCCGCTAGGTGGGTACCCTCAATCATTTTTGAGAAAAAGTTTGATACTTGTGACAGATGTTGCGGCGCTTGCAGTTTCTTTGCTTTTTCGTGTGCATTTACAAATGACACATTGGATTGAAGCTTGTTCTTCGACCTTTACAATGATATAATGGATTTGAAATTTTGTCACCCCGTTCAAAAGATATTTAGTGCTAAAGAAGGGTGGGGGTTTATGATGCGGCTCTAGTTGAACTTTCACAGACAGCTCTCTGTCTCTTTTACGAAATAAGAAAGAATAATTTATTTTATGAAATAGTTTTACAAGATATCCAACAACAGCATATAACAAAAATCACCTTTATTGTTGCGAAGAACAATCTTTGGGACAAGGTTGAGAGTACACTGTCCACACTTTCATCTCTTTCTTCTTTCTTCAATTATCTTGTTCCTGTCCATTATCATAATCTTTCTCTGTGAGACTGATGTAAGCTCTACAGTAATCTTGTTGCGTGTGGTAGAGTCAGAAACATGGTGTTACACACAAACAGACACTGCATTCTACACATTCGAATGAAGATTCTTTTCTTGTTGTTTTCTTCTTTCGAACTGACTGGTTGGTAGCTTGTGCTGCTCATCCCTGAAGTTAGCTGAGTTAACTTAGCTTGAGACGCAAGTGGAAGAAATCCTTTGTCGCACTTTCGCGCACTTATTACGACTTTCGCGCATGAAAAAACTACTGAAATGTGTTCACTTCACTAATGCCTATCCATCGGGCTCATTTTCGCCCTTCAAAACTGAAGACCTATATAATTTTAAAGCCATCAAACTTTCAGTCGGAGCTTTGATACCCGAAGCGCCATTTTGAATCATGTGACGTCGTAAATACCAGAGGATTCCCTTCTAAAATTAGATCTAGCAGCGTGATGCACCAAATCTGAATGTGAAGAAAACGAGAACTATATTTGATATTTTTGATTAATGCTTGATAAACTTTGAAATTGTTTCAAAGGAACTATTACCGACATCAAAGACATAAAAAAGATTTATGCACTTGGTTATATTTCCAAAATGTATTTATTTTACTTTACAATGGTTTAAACTGTTTTAGGTGTAAATGAACGGTGTATAATTAGGTGGTATAATTGATCAAAATATTTTCAGTTAACTATGACTGACTATAAACATCTCTTTTATCAACAATGAATTAGGATTGCTAAGGCGAATTTTGACAAACTTGAGAGACAATGAGATATTCACGCGGCCGAAAAGCAATCATTAATTATAGGTACAAATTGATCGCGGAATACTATAAAAATTACGTGAATGTTTTGTCAATTGCTATGAGTAAGTGTTATTTTTACGGAAATGATATAAGAAATGATTAATGAAAAAAACTCATATCAGATACAACGTGTAATATTGTTTTGATTTTGAAAAGATAGATCATTGAAAACAGTTACATTTTGTTAAATCATTATTAATTTATCGTATCTTAAGTAAATTGAATCTTGCTTGAATCTTAGTAGGGTAAAATGAATATCAACCATAAAAGGACCACATTTTGCATATGTCTTTTAAATTTTCCAAATCATCAACAACATTATATTTCTAGTAATGACATGCAAAGAAGAAACTTAAAGAGGTGCTGTATAACCTTTTTTAAAAATATTTTTCATAAGATATTGGTCAAATAACTATATAACATAAATATTAGGCCAAAACAGTAACGATACACAGTTTCTCAATGAAGCTACAGCTAAGTAAACATTGCGTAACAAGGCGTTTGCTTGTCGCCGTCCAGCGACAAACCAAAACAAGGCTGAGAGGCCACGGGCAGGGGATACCGGAAATGACGTGGCAGTAGGTGAAGCGTTCGTCTGCTTATATGGAAAATGATAGGCGAAATCCGTAGTTCTGCGTTTTCCAAGCGATTAACAGTATGTCATATCATTGTGTTGCTGTCAACTGTCCTAGAATATCACCTGATGAAGTTTCCGTAGACAAATTCCCATCACATTGATCGTTTCACGCCAAATTGACCTGCTGTGTTAGGTCAAACAGAGCAATGTGATAATCTACATCGAACTCACGTGTTCCGATCACTACACCGATTTTCTGTTTCAAACTCGCATTTTCACTGAATGAAAAAAGAGGTTAGTAAAATATAAAACATAGTACAAAGTTTTTGGCTGATTTATGGTAATAATCCGAATTTACAAAATGCTCACATTTAGAATTGAACGTTGTGTAAAAAGGTTGACTAAACAATGACATTGGCCTGCAGGTGTTATTTACTTTCTTTAGATCAGATACTCACTTATTACACAAAATTACTTTACTGTCTATCGTATTTCCTGTCTGTTTCCTAATTAAAAGCTATCAAATGATGGATTTCGCCTATCATTTTGAGGGAAAGGTATTTATATAAGCCATTTGGCTTGTTTACCGATCCCATTCAATGAATAAAATACGTTTAAAACAAATGATGACTATAGCAGGTAGGTTATATAATGCACAATCATCAACACTTGGCTATTTTATGACATCAGCTAATTAGGTAGCATCAAATAGCAATTGTATTTCTTAACGTCCCTTTTTTCTCCGATTGGTAAATTATAACCTGTTGAAATTAGGAATACTTTTTTTGCTCTATCTGATAATTATTTTGAATAAGGTTCATTTAATAAATCTTCATTCTGTTGGGCCATGTATCGGGTATTGTTGTGAAAAATATCTCTTCTATGTACAAGAGTGAAAACATTAAGATTGTCAGTGAAATACCCTATTAAAATAATGTTTTAAACAAGACATCAGTCATCATCCAATACATGCCTTTCATTGAGAATTGTAACTTAATCCATCACTAAATGAAATAACTAAGAAAAACGTATATTTTTTTATCCTGTTACAAAATGAAGTCAAAGGCATTTTTAAAAATTGGTTTAAATGTATAAAAATTAGTTTTGTATAATAACATCCTTTCTGCTGTGCTACTAAAGTAATATTCAATAACAACAAACAACTGTGCACGAAGATATAACGGTTCACACGTGAGCAATTGTTTATGACGAAAATACTTCCGGGTTCTCAGGTGCAGTCAACATTGCGCAAAACGAGACCATCTACATGCTGTAGCATTATGCGCACAACTTCGTTTTTAATCAGGGTCTTACATTTTCATCAATACAAATTGCCATTGGAATAAAAAACTACCGATTTATTGAAGGTTTGAGATGTTTGGATGTTGTTTAGGATGTTTAATCGACGGTTAAACATCGAGCTGTACTGTTAGCTTGTGTTGTTTTACATAACGAGGGCACACAACGGGGTATCACATCACCTACTAACACGTCACGAGTCAGTTACGCTTCAGTGCGTTTTATTCTGTTTCTGTTTATAACTAAGCATACACATCGTATAATACACTCGTTCCTACGGTGTGTATTGCAACCAAATGTTTTAATCCTTTGCTTCAGTCGTAATAAGTGCGCGAAAGTGCGACAAAGGATTTCCTCCACTGTGGTCTATGAAGGTGCTCCATAGCCCCACGACAGCGGGGCTATGAATCTTAGCTACCCTGAAGTTCACGTCTGGCTTTGGCACATACAACACAGGTGCTTGATAATTCTTCTTCCTTCCGACAGGCTCAATCTTTGACGGAAAGTGACTACCATGAAGACGTATAATAAATACTATCATCGCTCGTACTTGGCCAACCCCGGGGATGTCTTTTGTTTTCCGTTTCATTCTCTCAGGATTTCCTTTACGACTACCTTGTCGTCACATTTTTGGGGAAAATATCTATTGGTTTCTGTTATCATTCCATAGTCCTCTTCGTTTATGAACAGGTCAAAATAGTGAATAGGTTTTGGTTGCTCTTGCATTTCTCTAAACTGCCCCAACCCAGTCTTGCCACTGAAAGCCAAATCAAAACGTCCACTTGGCCTCGGCCCTACCTTCCATTTGGACATGAAATCACCCGCTGCTGTATAATGTGTGTCCATATCATTGTATTGCTCATCAAAGCCACTGAACTCATCTTCTGTGGTAGTACCATCAGCCCTAGCAGCTCCGCCGGTAGCAGCTAGTATATTTCTTATATCTGGACATCTTTCCATGTCTATACAAATCAGTCACTAACACTCTCATTGTCACTTTCATCTGTAGTTTCCATATCAGAAGCTTCGTCAGCATCATCCTGTCTCAGGGTAGGAACATTACGTTAACTCCACTAATCTGAACCCTGGGCTCAGAAGCTACATTCGCTGGCTGAGGTATTTGTAAAGAAAACACAAATTTTCTATTTATTTTATGATTTAATCGTATTTCTAACAATTGAAGTGCTTTTATGTTAATCCTTCAGATGCATCTAAATTTTACTGCTCTTTGGTGCTTCCTGCCGCCTCAAACACAGGAACCTGATATAGTAAATAGAATGTAGGTAAAACATGGGTAAGAAAGACCCGTCCCCTCTATGAAATAGAGTAAAGGAATAAACACATCCATCTTGCCGATCTCGACTCGCTTCCGATTTCAGTCAAAATTATCGCTTCAAATTGGTGACATCCCATACACACACACAAGAACCTCTCAGTTATCCATTTCTCTGCAAAACTTAGCTTATTTCCAACAGATGTCACCCTTCAAATAACTTGAATAGCTATTTAAATTCGCAAAACGACCACAGAAACCTCTTGGGTGAACGTTACTCCACTTTAATGTAGACCAACATTGAAGGTAAGTGACCGCTGATTGGTCAATGCAAGGAAGTAACTCTGACCTTCTTTTTCACAACTGAAGCTTGCGTAATACAACCTCATTTTTAAGCATCAACTGGCGTTTCAAATTCTAATTAAATTATTGTTATAGTGAAATAAATGTATTGAAAAAGTTCAGGTAAATAGATGGATACACGTGTAGATGTATTGCTTATCGTATTATAAGCAAAAATGTATTGATGCATTAATACATTCGGGTATCGTGACATCTCTGATAGATTCAAGTACGTTACCAGGTATATCATTTTGTTAAGAAAACTGAAAGCGCCCCTAAAAACCTATGGTAGGGAAACATACCTTACATGGCTATTTATTCATTCATGCCAATTTTGTATTCATCATGCTTGGTCACATTATCGATATCTTCGTGAGTTTGACACTTTGAACCCTTACTTAAAGCATTATCTGTAATTATTCCAACTTAAGCTCTTTACTGAAACTATTATATTTGAGATATATGTAAAGTGAAATGAATCTGTTGTCGCTTGCGACTATATCAAAACTTTCTATTAGCAGGGTGAATGTCTTCTATGAATTACAAGTGTTTGTATCAAACTTGTGTTAATTCTTTTCATCCTCTCAGTATTTATATTGTAAGCATCCAATTTATCTTCCAAAACTAAAGCAATTTTATTTGAAAACTGTTGCAGTACCTTGTCACATATGTGAAGCTGAACTGTTCTGACGCCCTGATTGGAAAGTATGCTCTGATGTGTCACAACCATCTCAAGGTGTCTCGAATTGCAGCTCGGAGGCTGCCACCTTCAGCTATAGAAATCATGGTAAGAGAAATATTTGTGGTATCTGTAATAAAGTACTCATGGAAATAGAAATAAATTGATTTTTGGCGTATATTTCTTTATTCCTTGACTAATGTAAGTAATTCTTACAAATAACTAAGTTTTTCCAAACTATGCCTTATGAAATTATTGCAAAAATATATTTTAAAATGCCTTTGTTCAGGTAAAACTGGCCAAAATTTGCATATTTTCAATACATTTCAAAACCTGCAGCACTATCAGCAATGCCTTTGACAATAACCCTGCAACACTCTTTTCACCTGAATTTGCAGTTGCGAGTGCGTTGCCACAGCAACTCGGCAATTGACCCAAAAATTATGAATGAACTCGTAAGAAGAGTAGTTTGAAAACTTTTAGGAAACCGCATTTTTTTTCAATTATTTTATCAATTTTTAAATCATAAAAGATATGAATAGTAGAGGACATACGATGTATGATGTATGAAACAGACGGTACTGGGATTACAGATCATTTGCATACTATAGCTTGCATCAGAAACATACATTTTGACTTTGAAATAATTTTGAACCGTAAAAATGACATGTTTCTCTCTTGTAAATTCATATATTTCGTGAGATTTTACAAAAACTGTCTGAAACAAAAGTTGGGAAAAAAACATTGTGAATGAATATTTAGAATAGAAATATCAAGTAAGTACCAAATATGGAAATAATCAACCAAAAGTGTTTTATTTCTATTTCAGTGAGTACTATAGTATTAACACTGAAAAAGTTAACTGTTAAATCTCCCACCACTCCTCAGAATGTCACATGTCTGATTACCTATTACCCTGTATGGGAGAAAATTTGGAGTTATGAAATACAGTAAATATTGAAAAATTTAAATTTAGATTTAAATTTCAGGGATTTGGACATTTTCCTGTTAACATAACGATAGCTAAAGGATGATCACATTTTGGCATAAGTCAGAAAGCGCTACTTGCTCAATTAAGCTGTCATAGCTTGTCCTTCAACTGCTCAAATTAGACAATACTCTACATCCATATATATACCGAATATTACTTGGTATAAGTTCACCTGCTGGGGTATAAGGCCATTCCCTTTCTCAGCCCTAAAATTGCTGCCAAAATCTTATTTCTCAGCTGTACGGTAAGACATACACATTGTTTATATATTTGATAAAATAATTTCTGCAGCATAAGGATTAGGAAAGATATGCAAACTCCCGCTCTAGCGACACTAATTAGCTCAAAGCACCCCTCATCTCCCGACAGGGTAGCTGTTAAGTTCTGATTGTTTTATTGATTCATTGAGATCAGTCGAGAAACAGACAGGTGTAAATAAGGATATTAAACAGAGAACACAAAGACGTTATCTGGTATTTTTCACCATTGATGTTAATTTCTGGGGACTTGTCTATCTTTAGTTTATTGACATATGAATGAATGTTCACTAGTAAATAGATCTTAAATTGTTTCACATGTGATTGCCGTTGTCTACATTTCTGTAGAGCAAGTCCTGTCACTTCCCAGCTTAGTCAGATTTACCCGTTGTAGTCAAATCCATATAATTTTGGCCCTTTTTAATTCTGAATATGATTTAAGATATGTATTTTGTATTGGTACTGTCAGTTCCTATATGATGTGAGACAAAAGGATAGTTGATATTTTAACGGATTGAACACACAAACATAATTTTAACAAGTAAATAATACCTATTTGTAAACTAAATAGCGAATATGTCAAATGCAAGGCAGTGTTGCATCCAGGCCGCGCGATCGCAGGATTCATCCCTTTTTAAATATAGCTCCCGCAAAAAATCAATAATGGTGGGGGAACTGTCACGCAATTTATTTGTCATTCACGCATTCTGGAAGTTTGACTGAGCGAAAATTTAATAAAAATGTAAAATGAAAAAGAAAATGTGTAGTTTTTTTATCTAAAAATGAAGTAATCTATAATAGAAAATAAAAATTAAATCTAAATAAAATCATATCGCTATTTCCTGGAATTCCATTCACTGTGCAGTAAGCCATTTTCATAATTGCTATGAAACAAGGCAACGTCAATTTGGTTAATTCACACAATATGTCAAGAAACGAGAGAATTCCAAAGACAAGCTTGCGTTCAAAATAACGATTTTATACTTGATATTAACCGCAGCGTCAAAAAAACATGAAACCGAATGCTGTAATTGTGGTGAATATGTTATATCAACCAAATTTTGTATGACGATAGAATAATGTTTGTATGACAAGATACAAGTTGTTTTTCCAAAAGAAAAACACAATTTTTAAAAATATTTTACTTTAAAGACTACAAACCCCACACAATGAGATCGGTTCTTTTCAGCGATTCTAATATGTTTGGGGCTTTAAAAACAAAATTCTACACTTTTAAAAATATTTTTGGGTTGTCAATCTAATTTTGGTATGTTATTTTTCAATCATAACAGAGACTTTTGACTTGAAGGTCTATCGTATGAATGTGGTCCCTATTATCGTTGGTCTTATTGTTTCACAGGTAATTCTCTACAATTAAGTAGTAGATTAAGTACAGTCTAAAAAAAATACACAAAAATTCTTTGATAATTAGTAATTATTAATTGAAAATTAAACAGAAATTATGAGGTTGTAGCTAAGATGATTTGTTACAAATTTGCAAAAAATGAACAGAATCCGACAGAAATTATATGTGTGAAAATTGTTTATGAAGAGGCTGCTAAATGAGCGATGCTTATATGTGGCTTTCGCGAGTTTGATCAGCTTAAATTGCCACATATATATGTAGGACTCATATCTGTGGCGGGTCTCTAATCCGTGTCGGTTTTCCAAATCCATGGCGAGTTTGTTTGTTTGATTGTTTCTTGACGTCTTGAGGATGACGACATAATCGCCAACTGTTCGCATCGCGAAACCGCTATTTCTTGAGGAGGCAAGATATTTTCAGAACAGAAAGAAAATAATTCAGCCGTCTATTGCAGTCCGAGATAGCAAAATACCAGTTGCAATATGTTACTTATTCCCGCCAAACAGTCTTTTTAAGCCTTGGAATAATATCTACTCTCCTCTGTAGCCCATGAATTCATTGCAACTATCTTCTTTAGTCCTAAATTCTGTGCAACTATCTTCTTTAGCCCTTGGATTAATAGTAAATGTCTATGTTAGCCCTTGGATTCATATCAAGGGATTTCTTAGCCGTAAGTTAGGATTAGCATAAGATTTACTTTACAATATGTTTGCCACTTTATCTGCAATACGTTACCGACCCATACACAAGACAAACTAACCCTAAAATTTCGTCGATGCGTATCCTAGGGTTAAAAGATAGCCAACAAATATCTAAGTGCTAAAAAAAGTCAGTGTACAGCGAATCCAAGGGTAAATTCCCTAAATATTTTTACTTAGTAGCGAAGATATTGTTCTATTGATTGAATTACTTATTGACTAATTGCAGAGTTAGGCCTATAAAACAGTTAAAGAGGTTATGTAATGTATTTTTAGCTCATCAGGACTGAAAGTCCAGATGGGCTTATGGCATGGCCCGTCGTCCATCCGTCCGTCTGTAAACTTTTGACACTTTCTACTTCTCCTCATGAACCATACACATTAGAGAGCTGAAATTTTGTGTACAGATACCTTAGCATATGGAGATTCTAATTTGTAACTTTGGTGACCCTGTGACCCCCAAATAGGGTCACAGGGGTCACAACTTTAAAAACCTATTTTCATCTTCTTCTCCAGTTCCAAAAGGACTAGAGAGTTGAAAGTGATATGTGCAGACTTCTTGGCCAATGGGGATTCTAATTTGTAACTTTGGTGACTCTGTGACCCCAAATAGGGTCACAGGGGTCACAACCTTAAAAACCTATTTTTATCTTCTTCTCCAGTTCTAAAAGGACTAGAGAGTTAAAAATGTTATGTGCAGACTCCTTGGACAATGGGGATTCTTAATTGTAGATTTCGTGACCCCATGACCCCAAATAGGGTCACAGGGGTCACAACTTTAAAAAACTATTTTCATCTTCTTCTCCAGTTCCAGAAGGACTAGAGAGTTAAAAATGATATGTGCAGACTCCTTGGCCAATGGGGATTCTAATTTGTAACTTTGGTGACTCTGTGACCCCAAATAGGGTCACAGTGGTCACAACCTTAAAAACCTATTTTTATCTTCTTCTCCAGTTCTAAAAGGACTAGAGAGTTAAAAATGTTATGTGCAGACTCCTTGGACAATGGGGATTCTTAATTGTAGATTTCGTGACCCCATGAACCCAAATAGGGTCACAGGGGTCACAACTTTAAAAACCTATTTTCATCTTCTTCTCCAGTTCCAGAAGGACTAGAGAGTTAAAAGTGATATGTGCAGACTCCTTGGCCAATGGGGATTCTAATTTGTAACTTTGGTGACTCTGTGACCCCAAATAGGGTCACAGGGGTCACAACCTTAAAAACCCAATTTTATCTTCTTCTCCAGTTCTAAAAGGACTAGAGAGTTAAAAATGTTATATGCAGACTCCTTGGACAATGGGGATTCTTAATTGTAGATTTCGTGACCCCATGACCCCAAATAGGGTCACAGGGGTCACAACTTTAAAAACCTATTTTCATCTTCTTCTCCAGTTCCAGAAGGACTAGAGAGTTAAAAATGATATGTGCAGACTCCTTGGCAAATGGGGATTCTAATTTGTAACTTTGGTGACTCTGTGACCCCAAATAGGGTCACAGTGGTCACAACCTTAAAAACCTATTTTTATCTTCTTCTCCAGTTCTAAAAGGACTAGAGAGTTAAAAATGTTATGTGCAGACTCCTTGGACAATGGGGATTCTTAATTGTAGATTTCGTGACCCCATGACCCCAAATAGGGTCACAGGGGTCACAACTTTAAAAACCTATTTTCATCTTCTTCTCCAGTTCCAGAAGGACTAGAGAGTTAAAAATGATATGTGCAGACTCCTTGGCCAATGGGGATTCTAATTTGTAACTTTGGTGACTCTGTGACCCCAAATAGGGTCACAGTGGTCACAACCTTAAAAACCAAATTTTTAATACTTACCCCACTTCAGATATTGCTTATTACCTATACTTCCGATAAGAGATTGGAAAAAGTGTTGGTATATGTCATCTTAACTCTGTATTGTATACAAATGGATCATGATGTATACCAACGCGACATTGTACCGGAAGGGACAAGTCCAATCCGTCACATGACCACGTTAGAAAATCACATTCCATGCTTATCGCTTCGCGATTGTGGACGTGTTCTAAGGATTTCATACTTTCGTGGTTTCTATTTCTAAGTTAACTTTTTTATGTTCCTGTTGCCTACGGTATGTTTCCTTTTGTCATCTTTTTGTGTGAATAAAGAAGTACGGTAAACCTACCTGTTGAATTCGGCATTTTCGACGAATTTCCTTGTTTTTCACACTTTGGTGCACTTCAAGTTCTTCTTTGTGTCGGATATTACCTTAGTATCCTTGGTAATATCCATTTATATCACTTTTGCACCCTAATTATCCCTAATTTCACTAGAATTCACACCTCCAAATTCTTTGTGTTTTTCTTCGAGTTTCGCACTTCTGTATTCATGCGCCCCTCGCACGTGCGTTCAAATTTGACACCGAGTTACGGAGGACCATTAAGCCACTGTCTGCCTTGGCTTCTTCCACGGAGGCTCTCTCACAGGACCTCAAGGAGATCAACCCGTCTCGTCTTGATCACTTGGCCACCATGTTTATGTGGCAGGCGAACTCGATTTCCACTATCGTCAGCCATGTGCGGGCAGCTCTTGCCCATACTTCCCTCATCAGGAGGAACGGTTTGCTAGCTCCATGTGTGTGGCAGGAGGAGTTTAAGAAACGTCTGATTCGAGCTCCCTTGTCTTCGCCTTCACTCTTTGCCGAGCGGATCCCTGAGATTCACAGGGAACACACACAAGCCACTCAAGCGGAGTTTACATTTCAAGCTTCCAAGTTTGTTACGGCCTCGTTTCCGTCAAACCCTACCGTTGGCAAATCCTACACCGCACGCCGGATTATTACTGGCCTGCCATAATATACTTCACTTAAATTTCTTTATTTTGAAACTGGTTGGGAAACTCTACAAGAACGTAGGAGAATACGGAAACTAGGTCTAATGTACAAGATTCAAAATCAAATTGCTCCTCAATACCTTGCTGATATTCTCCCACAGAAAGGCGGTTCAAAAACTAACTACAATTTAAGAAACTCTCAACACACTTGCATACCATTCTCGAGACTTAAGCATTCAACGGAATCTTTCTTCCCTTCAACAATAATTGCATGGAACAATTTACCACATAATGCACTTACTGCACAAAATATTTCTGCTTTTAAAACATGTATTACTAAGAAATATGTCAATGCACCTGGATATTTTTCATGCGGAAAAAGAAATTTGAACATTTTACATACAAAGTTACGATAGTTACGTAAATACTTCTTTCTTTTCTTGCTACTTACTTTTCTTCTTTTCTTTTCTGTTTAGTGTCTGTCATCTTTTTGTGTAAAAATGTAATCATATATTGTAAATACCATGGAGAGGGTGTTCTAAGTTGGACAACTTGTTCCAAATCCTATTCTTGTGAATAAAATATGTTTAAATCAAATCAAACCTTATATATCTTAAATACATCAACCACTGGTAAATATAATGTATGTTTAATTATTTTATTCTTGCTATGTGTTGTAAAAATACAGAGATTGATCATAACTTACTATAGATTATCCACTGTAGCGTCTATCTTTTCATAATAGAAAAATATCATCATAAATAACGTTTAATGTTCACACTTTTTCTTTCCTTTCAAATTTTCATGGTAAAATTATCCACCGTCTAATGGCCTCTTTTGAAGATATATTTATATCGCAGTAAACTTACTAAAATTTAACGATATGTAGCTATTCGATTGTAAAAATATTCAGTAACGATTTGTTATTTGTCACCGTCGAAAATAATAGTTAGTGCATGTTATGTAAGATTCAGCAAACAACAGACCATCAGATTATCACTTTAAACAGACATGTCTAGCCACAACGCGCCAATTTAGCAAGGCAGTCTATCAAGATGAAGCCTTGTTGTGTCATTTGATAGGGTTTTCAAATATACAATACTACATGTTTATACAACAATTTTGGCTTGAATAAACCGTTATTGAGCTGTAGGATATCTAAGCTATCGGAATATTAAAAAATGTGTGTTAATTGTGAATATTTGTATGTTAAATGAACGATTAAAAAGGTGTCATTACACATTGAAAAATTATCATTAGGTGAAACGACTCACCTTCTGCTACGTCATAGAAGGTAGACTTGCTGGGGACACACTTCAGTGACCACAGATTCTGTTCGCTGGGGCTAATTAGGCATTGTATTTTAAAAGCCGTATTGAGGAAGGTTAGTCCGATTTTGAAAATTCAAAGCAAGCCCCTTTTTATGAATCCTGAAAGTGACCATAGACCATTTCAGTCCCTCTTTAAGTACATGTAGGAAAACACATAAATTGAACGTTGTTAACACAATTCACCTAAAATTCTCTCATCATGATCAAAAAGCAATCCGCTATAGATTTTGATAGGTACGACAATTTTCTACGCATTTAAAAATCCGCCATGGATTTGAGGCCTGCCATGGATACGAGCCTTACATATTTATATATGTGTCTCTCGGAGGTAATAGTTAATGGATGAGTGAATCATAATAAGTTTATAATTATGTCAAGTGTCACTGTTGTTTTTTCACAAGGTTCTATCTCGTATGATTGATACCAAAACTGATGTACACATGTTATCAATGATATTGCCAGCAAACATGTGTTGAATAATTCTTTTGGTCCGGTCAATGAATAATATTTATTGAAAGTTATTTGGAATTTCATTCATATCTCTCTCTATATATTTTATAAAAAAACAATAAGATAAAGTTATTTTATTTTACAAGATAATTAGTGAAATGACATCAATGATTATGCGATGTACAACCGATTTAAACATTGACTTACTTGACTCACTGGTCTTTTATCTGAAACATAGACCTTGTGTGTAAGACGACCCCCCATTTTGATCCCCCAATTTGTCAAAAACTTGCCTTATACCCAGTAATGAATGGTAGTAATTATGTATGGTTATCTCATATAAAAAGTATTTTAAATACTGACATATGTATTTGATAATTCTGGCTGTGTCTGTAAACAGCGTTTAGTCTCTATGGTAGAATTCACTCTTAAAGATAATTCTATACAACAATGAAGGAATGATATTAACAAAAGTTCAAGGGATACTATTTTAAACTGTTCAAAGATTTGTCTTCCTTTGAAAAATACTTTCTGTTACCATACTATTTCTCTTGTCCTATAATGTCATTCTGGAAAATATT
Organism: Steromphala cineraria; assembly: GCA_916613615.1. Classification (NCBI taxonomy): domain Eukaryota; kingdom Metazoa; phylum Mollusca; class Gastropoda; order Trochida; family Trochidae; genus Steromphala; species Steromphala cineraria. The sequence continues at coordinate 46,399,283 of OU744724.1, forward strand.
GAATCATTAACCAATAGAGACTTCCCGCTGGATAAGATATACTGTGAATGAATAAAAATCTTTGTAACTCGTCAGCGATAGACGATGAGTATCATTTCATATCAAAATGGACAACTTGCATTATGTTCACATTTATTACAAATAAGGTTGAAAATAAGCAGTGACATATTTTCAATATATATGAACACATGTGCACACATCACTTTTGCCAATTTTTGCAGCTCAAGTTCAATTTTTTTTGTCTGTGATGTTATAACATCATTGTTCGTGACGTCAATTTTTGGATATTTGTTGTTGGTGGACAAGCTTGTGAACACAGGAATGTGCCGAACTATCCATAATCAGCACAATGCGTTACAATGCATTTGGATACTTTGAATGTAAAAGTATAAGACAGAAAAACATCTTCAGCTCCTACCAAAATTATGTAGATCATCCCGTATCTGCAACACAAAACGTCATGACGCCTCTGACAGAAAACCCAACTGGTGTAGGATTTCTGGAATTAATATCCATGAGAGTTGACAATGTACTGTTTTCATGAAAGAATAAAAACCTTGTGTTCATAAAATCGTCCCCAAAAGTCAATAATAATCAATGACCTAGGGAGATATCAGATATCAATCTTTTATGCCGTCTTCAGACCCCATAACATTTATATGGAAATGTTTTTAGATATTACTAGAGCCGAGGATGAGTATATATTATGATTTTACCTAATGTTTGACGTCCCTAAAGGTTGGGTATCTCATAATTCGCAAGGTCGATATCTAGATATCAACCTCCGATGATATAACGTCAGGTTTATATAGGATATAACCCCTTTAGCTGTTTAATGTGCCATATCACCGCTAGGTGTGTATCTACTGATATCACCCTCTTGAGCAGGGTGATAAATCATTTATACCCACGCCGCCATACAAAAAGCATGACACAGATTGAGCATCTTGAAATGTACACTGTGTGTAACATCCAACACAACAAGGTTACTATTGGTCAAACATACATTGAAGTAATTTGCAAGCTATGCAAATGCGAAAAAAAAAAAAACTTACATGTATATTATCTAAGATTTTGTCTTAGAAATGTTTTTGTCGAAAATCATACAATTTCTATATTGTGTTGCTGCTATCTTGAACATTACATGTGACAATATTATGACATTATTTGTTATGTTAGAACTGACTTACTATTGTCGTTGTAGTTTTGCAGGGGATTGTTTGAAATGATGCTTCAGGAACTTCAGAGAGCGAAATTCCTTTGACTAGGCAGGGACAATTACAAGACTGTTGACTCGTTTTCAAAACACCACTTGTGTCTCGTGACCCATGACCCTTGACTGCTGACTTTTGACATGACCTCTTACTATTGAACAGTCTGCTTACACAGGTTTTGTTACTTTCTACTTCTATTACGTGTCATGTTATATGTATTTTGTTTAAACATTTGGTTGGATGAATTTGTTATACCTTCTGCTCGTCGCATAACACCGAGCAAGAGGCTGATATATCCCAAATTCCCTATTGTCTGAATGGTATAACTTATATTATACAAAGTTGAGGCACTTGACGTCCTGTCTAAAAAAAGTTAAGGTAGGGGTAACATCATGAGGATCCACTTAAGGATGCAAAACCCCCGAAACATGTAACTGCAAAATTCAGCCCCTCCTGTTCCTTCGGCAGCTGACTTCATGGGTTGATGATGGTTATCCCCCTCTTTTTTTATATTATACAATATTTGCTGTTACCAAGTGATCGTTATCTTTCTGATTCACATATGTTTTGTATTGTTTCTCTAACTCATTTGGTGGTTTGTTGGAATAAGGCTTGTAAAAAATGTCATTTCTCTTACACACGTTCATGCAGCAAATGTTGAGTGAACTTTTTACAAACACAAAATAAGTGAACACTTATTAGAAAATATATTATTGTTTATTAGACCAGACCAGAGTAGAACAAGTTTCAAATGTATTTTTATCATCATCACCTTTCTAGGCACCTTCCATTATGTCAACTTCTCATTAAGCAATGGAGTACTGTAAAAGGGATCGGCTAGATTAAATTTTCATTTCATTGTGACATTTGCAGAGTGTGCGAGCACTGAGCCCCATCATTTGTAAGGTGTACTTTATGGACGGCAAGACGAAGGCTGTGAGCATCCTACCATGTGACACAAGCACCGAGCTGCTGCATAGACTCAGCAGGAAGATCGGCCTCCACAGCCCTGACGGCTGGGCTATCTATGAGGTAATATCTGGCCTTTTGCAAACATGTGTGTACTGTAGTATTATCCCCAGCAACAATAAAGTTGCAGGGGGTATTAAAATTGGTACCGTCCGTCCGTCCGTCCGTTACACTTTGTGTCCAGCTCATAACTTTGTAACTAATGAACCATTTCAATTCAAATTTGTATTGGAAATAAAGAAACATGCAACAATGTGTCATGAGTAACAATTTTGAGAAAATCTACCTGTATAAAATATTAGGATTTTGGAGAAAAAGTAGTAAATTTGTAAGATATCTGTTACAAGTCCTGTCCGTCTTATATTAACTTCTTAACTAATCATAACCTTTTGATCCAATTTGATATGGAGATACATAATCAAAAAGGGGTGCCATAGATAACAATGTAAAACGATTAGTTATTGCGAAAATCCTTATCTAGAAACAACATTGACTTATATCTCTCTTTCGGAGAGATTGTACAGCGCGTGAAAATAAAAAATGTTATTAGTGGTGTGCGTGTTGTTCTTCCCTGATTATCTCCCCTGAATTACCTCCCTTGAAATTCAAACTCAGCTATCATTCTTTTCTCTGTGCGCCGCGAGATCGGTCGTACTTTGTGTGAGAGTTTCTTGAGTTCACTCAAGTCTGGATTTACCTTGTGTTTTCTTGTGAAATACTTCAGTGTTCCTACAGATTTATTGTGAGTTCGCATCGGATTACCTGTGTGATTCTTATGGATTACCTGTGGGAAATCGATGAACTTTTGACTTGAGTGAGATCACTCCTTTCTTGCATGTTTTTGTAGTAATCTTCTTCCCCATAATGGCTTCTGTTCAGAATAAATGTATGGAATGTCAGCGCTATTTGTGCAAGGGTGATCCCCATTCCTTATGTTATTCTTGTAGTGACAAAATTCCTTGCTCCTTTGCTTCCATTGCTTTGTAATCATCTAACTCTTGACGGCAAATTATGCATCATAATCGCATAGTCTAAGACCCCTAAACATAAAGCTGTGCCTAAATCTACTACTCAATCTACTAAAAAGTTGAAGCAGAATACAAACATAAAAGTTCCGCCTAAGACATTTGAGTTAGACAAGATCAAGCAGATGATTGCGTCCCTCACTTCCAAAACGACAGGGAAACTCCGCTGTAGTAGGCCATGTGGGCAACCCGTCGGGACCTCTGTCCAACATCACGTCCAGCCATATGCAGCCAGCCTCCCTGATCCTTGACTCAGTGGAGGGGGCATTCGGCTCAGCTCCTCTGCCTTGCCAAGGAAGCACAGGTCACGGGCTCAATGCTCTCCATGACGACCATCCGACTCTCATTCTCGTGCTGATCTCATTCTCGTGCTGATCGCCGACAGATGGGAAAAGCCTCAGAATCCTTGACTAGTGAGGGTTATGAATTGTAGCTTTGGTGGCCCTGTGGCCATCCGTCCGTAAACTTTGTACATCCGTCCGTAAACTTTGTACATTTCATATTCTTCTCCAGAAGCCCAAGAAAGCTTAAACTTTGTGTACATACTCCTTGACAAGTGCAGATTATAATTCATAGCTTTGGTGGCCCTGTGGCCCCTAATAATGGCCTCAGGGACCTCATCTTAAAAATTATTTTCATCTGCTTCTCCAGAAGCTTAAGGCCTAGAAAGCTGAAACTGTGCGTGCAGATTCCTTGACAAGTGAGGTTATGACTTATACCTTTGGTGGCTCTATGGCCCCTAATAAGGGTTACACCCTTAACTCACCCCTGGACATGCTTCACAGCTCAACGCCTGGACTCCTTGTCAGTGTAACTGCCCGCTCTAGCGACGCTAATTAGCTCACAATACCCCTAATCTCCTGAGACGGCATGAAAGGAAGCTGTGTTGCCTACCATAAATATATATTACAAGGTAAATGTACCTCTACCTTAAATGTGGGCCCACCTGTCTTCCTCTGTATATAGGTCTTAATTATGTGGGCCCACATTTTAAAAATTGATGGTATTGATGGGAAAGGATCATGATAAGATATAGTTTCCATCAAGGTGTCACATATAGACATAGTCAAGGGATGGGAAAGGATCATGATAAGATATAGTTTCCATCAAGGTGCTACATTATACATAGTCATAGTCAAGGGATGGGAAAGGATCATGATAAGATATAGTTTCCATCAAGGTGCCACATTATACATAGTCATAGTCAAGGGATGGGAAAGGATCATGATAAGATAGTTCATCAAGGTGCCACATACATAGTCAAGGGATGGGAAAGGATCATGATAAGATATAGTTTCCATCAAGGTGCCACATACATAGTCAAGGGATGGGAAAGGATCATGATAAGATAGTTTCCATCAAGGTGCCACATACATAGTCATAGTCAAGGGATGGGAAAGGATCATGATAAGATAGTTTTCATCAAGGTGCCACATACATAGTCATAGTCAAGGGATGGGAAAGGATCATGATAAGATAGTTTCCATCAAGGTGCCACATACATAGTCAAGGGATGGGAAAAGATCATGATAAGATGGTTTCCATCAAGGTGCCAAATACATAGTCAAGGGATGGGAAAGGATCATGATAAGATAGTTTCCATCAAGGTGCCTCATTTGACCAATGACAGAACATTAAGTACTAATTAATATTCATGAGCTGTGTCCTACTTTTCGCGGGTTATTTGTATTCGTTTCTGAGGGGAATTAAAACAACATGATAGTATAATCATGTTTATTTTCAATAAGAACATCAATAATCACAACAGAGAACATGTTCATGGACAATTTGGAGCTTTTGGATATGCGACATCGGCGGTTGGTCGCGTGGGAAAATGTGGGCCCACTCGTTCTCGTTACTATATAGGCAGCGGTATGATGGGCCCACATTTCGGTTTTCTCTAAAAGCTACACTGTACAATGTAAAACGCAGCAACGTTCATATAAATTATTTAGTGAATTTTTCACTCCAATTAGATAACTTTAGAGCTCATCAATCGTAGGTATTTACTTGTAAAGTGATGGATACGAAACTAAAATGGCTAACTCCCATTGAGAATTCCAGAGTTGCTTCCCTTTGAGAAATCGATCTTGCCACTGATAATACTGTATCGCCGTGATTTTGATCCAAACCTCACTATCCTTATCCTATTTTTCTCTGATGTCCCAGCTGTAAATTCACTCTCGGGATGGATTTGATACAACATGTAGCCAATCCCTTTGCTGGAGGTGTCAACTCCAAGGTGAAATGGTAGGCAGAACCTTGAAAAAGCTAGAACTTGAGATTGAAGGAAAGAAACTTTAACATCATCAAAGGCTCTCTGTTGTGCAGATGTCCAATCAAATCTAGTGTTCTTCTTCAAAAGCCTGTTAAGTGGTGCCAGCATGCTGCTGTAGTGTGGAATGAATTTCCTAAACCAGTTGAAAAGTCTGAGAGCCCTTCTAAGTTCATTGCTATTTTTAGGTACAGTATATTCTTGCACTGCTTTCTGCACTTCCTCTGAGCAAATGTACACTTTTTGGGATTAAGCCTTAAACCAGCTGTGCGGAAACGTTCAAAAACTTCCTTCAGATCACGAAGGTGGTTCTCAAAGGTGTCAGAGTACACTACAACATCATCTACGTAACACAATGCAGATTTGACATTTCCTTTCAGTACCTTGTCCATCAACAACTGGAAACTGTTTGGAGCTGTAGAGAGGCCCATAGGTAGTCTCTTGAACTTGTAAGTACCAAAACGTGTTGAATGCAGTGTACCTTTCAGAATCTTCAGAAATCTTCATCTGAAAGAATCCTTGTGATAAGTCAAGAGTTGAAATGTAATTTGGAGTTCTCTCTGTGAATGATTCTGTTAGTTCTTGCAAGTCAGAAATAACATAATGAAACTCTTGAGATTGAGAATTTACATATCCAAAGTCACAGCAAAACCGATACAAAGCTAGGCTTTCTTCCTTTGTACCAGGTGTCAGACCTTCCTTAGTTTTGTTACGTTTTGACACAAGAACTATCGGACTGGTGAAGGGTACATCTTCTCTTTCCTCCACCAACGTGATGATTCCTTGATCAAGTAGTTCCTGTAGCTGATGTCGGAGCACTTCTCGTTTATCAGGTGACAGTCTGTAAGGTCTCTGTTGTCTCGGAGCGTAGTCTGGTTTCAGATTAATCTTGTGTTCAACTAGATATATAAGCCTCATTGTAGGATTTTTAGCTGTCAAAAAGATATCTTTGTTATCATACAGACACTTGGTAAGGGATGATTTGTGTCATTCATCTAAATCAGAGGTAACCTTGAAATTCTTCATGAAAGATTCTACATCATTATCAAGGTTCACATTTGCACAAACAAGTTTCTTCTCATAATCAACACAGGTAATATCATAGTCAGAGTCTAGCACTGAAAACAATCCTAACACCTGTCCCTTGGAAACTGTATCATCACTGTCAGTGTAGTTGATTAACTTGAGAGGCACTTTATGATCACTTGGACAACCAACAACAGATTTAGCAACAAGTAGTCCAGTATCTGCAACACGCTTCACCACAGTGCAAATACCCTGTACACCATATCTGACCTTGGCAGATATTTTTCCAAACACAAGCTTCTCTGAGTTAGCTGGAACAACAAGTTTTACGTCTGATTTTAGACCTCGTCTCACGAATGCAGTGTTTGCTGAAATCTAAAACAATATTTTTAGCTGAGAGATACTCTGTTCCTAGAATAAAAGGATGTGCAAGATTGTCTAGAACATACACAGATATGAAATGCTTACCAAAAGGTGTTTTCACCTTAAGTTTTGTGGTACCACACACACACACACACACCTTCTTACCACTAGCTAAGGTAACATTATTGAACAAAGCAGGCGAAATTGATCTCTTTAAACTTGGAGGTATATTATGGTAAAAATCTTTTGAAACAATGTTAATATTACTACCAGTGATGAGAATTCAACAGGGATATACATGAATTGTTTTCTATTTGTAGAGGTAAGTTCAGTTGTAGAATTAATGTCAGTATCTGAATAAACACTGTCACTACCACCGCTATCATTTCCAACATTTGAAGAGTTCCCATTGTCATCCTTATCAATGAAAACAGTTACATGTAGCACCAGCACCGCAAGCTGAGTCCCCTAGACCTGGTGCTGACTTGGTCTGGGGTTCTACTGGTTTCCCTTCTGTCTGAATGTCACCAATATACAACACTTTGCAGAATGTCCAACCTGCCTACACACTTGACATGTAAGGTCACGACGCCCTCTCTCTCCATCCTGCATGTTGCACTGTGTCGGGTCATGTCCAGGTGAGTGACACTTTCAACCAGTCCACTGGCCTTGAGTCTGCTGAGGACGCTGATGTTGTTGCTGTTAATACTGTGGCTGTGTAAAGTTGGGTCTCTGGTTTTCCTTCCATGAGTTCAGCTGTAAACTTCTAATCGCCTCGTTCAGTGCTTTAACCTGTTCCTTCAGCTCCAACACAACTGACTCTTCTGCTTTCACAGAACATACCACAGGTGTATCAAAGTCAGATGGCATTCTGTATCCATAAGCATCCCCCATTTTGGCTGATGTTAGGGCTGCTTTGTGTGTGTTGGGCCTTCCAGTTCTGACATTAAATGCTAGCTTAGAAGGTAAACCCTCAATGAACTTAGCAATTATATCAGCATATGTTTTCCTAAGTTTCCTCCCCTTTTCTACTATGTTGGCATGAAACACTTCAATTGGTTGACCATCTTCTAGTTTAAGCTGGTTATACAGTTCAGATTCAGCTACAATATTTGGATTATCTTGAGGTTCAAAGTCAATGTATTTAACTGAAAATGCACGGGAGAGATGGTGCAAGTTTTGCTTGTAGCGGTCCGGCAGCTCTCGGTACCATGTGGAGGCAGGCCCCTCCAAGTGGAGTATGAATGCAGCAACCTTACGACAGTCGTTCGCAGGACCATTTAATTGTTTCAGAGTGCTAAAGGCCTAAAAATCAGAAAGAAATCTATCGCCATCTTCGCTGGAAAGTCCTTTGAACTTTCGAAAATTTAGTTCATCAGACATGACTGTTCATATGGCCTAACTGTCAATATCACAATGTCATAAATCAGCAGCAGGAGGGAAACACGTGGTTTCACTTGTACGTTAAAAAAAAGTCAAACTTTGCACAAAACTGCAAGAGGTACCCAGATTCTCCACCATGTAGAGAGCACAGAAGTGTTGATGTTGTTTGGGGACATGTCTGAGAACCAGGATCGAACTACCATATATTCATTAAAACATAAAAGGCTTCTTGGGTTCATTCTGGTTTATTTGGTAGCCATTTTTTTCCACACCACAATCGGTGACCTCATCAATCATTGCGTAACACAAAAACTATCTGACATCAAGACAAAACTAATTATTTTGGTTTCATTATTACACTGCAGTTATCTACTGGCTCAAGTATTAAATAAAATTTAATATATCTTTCCCAAATACACTATCATGTTTACGTAAATGATTAACAAATAGTTTTGCTGAAGGCAATTATAAAAATAAACTGATTTGCAAGTTTATCACTTATTCTGACTGGGTGCACGTATTACCACATTCATTGAAGCACTCATAAAATATATCAAATTAGCCTGGATATAACCCTGTTATATTACTCAACAAAACGTAAAAACAAATTGTAACTATTTGACCTGTTGAAATGTTTTGAACAAACAAACATCGTTTTAACAATTAAATCAACTCTTTTTATAAACTAAACAGAATGAATATGTCATTATGTAGAATGTCACATTATTACACATTAAACATTAACCTTTATGATACTTTTTCCGTCCTTAAATCTCCACTAAATCAACATTCAAACTTTACATGACAGAATATCACATGCAAAGAGTATATTGTGTACAAAAGACAAATATTATTGAAAAACGCAAGCAAGGGCCGGGACATGGATTATAATAATGATAATAATAAGGGTACTATTATCGGGCAATACTCCATACCACAAAGGGGTATGCTCAATGCGCATACACATGTAAAATGTCAGACATTAGCTAGTTAAAACAAAGTAGGAAAAGGGGAAATTGTCAAAAATTTGGGAACTTTAGAAGTCAGTTTTTGTAGCGGTTGAACAGGAAGGTTTTGAGGTGACGCTTGAACACTTGAAGAGATTGTGCAGTACGCAGGTCTATAGGAAGCGAGTTCCATAGCTAGGTTGAAATTAAGGCATAAGAGCGGGCACCAAATGTTGTGAGTCTGAATGATGGGTGTTCCAGCAGGTGTTGGTTGCTGGATCTGAGGAAAGGAGCTGGTGTGTATTGTGTGAGGAGATCACACAGATACGGGGGAGCTGTGGAGTTTACACACTGGTAGGCAAGAGTGAGCACTTTAAAGTCAATTCTTTCCTGAATCTTTAGCCAGTGCAACGAATTTAGAACCGAATCTATGTCACGTAATTGTGTGGAACGGATGACAAGACGGGCAGCTTTATTTTGGAGAGATTGGAGGCGCTTAATCTGAGTTTTGGAGGCCCGTGTGAGCAAACTATTGCAGTAATCCAGTCTGGATAGAATGAGGGAGCGAACAAGCAGAGCAGCAGAATCTTGAGTCAGTTGGTGGCGAATGTTGGATATGTTTCTGAGATGATAGTGAATAATCTTTATAAGGTGGTTAATATGAGTTTCCATGATAGACTGCTATCCAAGTAGACTCCCAGGTTTTTCACAACCATGGAGAATGATATCACAGAGTCACCAATCTGGAGATGATCAAAGTGACATTTCTTCAGTCTACTAGGTGGACCAAACAGAATCGCTTCTGTTTTGCTGTCATTCATCTTCAGCATATTTGCCGTCATCCATGACTTCACGTCACTAAGACACACTTCCATGTTGTGTATGGAGGAGGCTTGGCTAGTCTCTGTCAAATCCAATTTATCCAATAATTGCGAGTCATCAGCATAGAAGTGGCTAATGACCCGATACTCTGATATAAGGTTACCCAAGGATTGGGTATACTTTGTGAAGAGGACGGGCCCCAATACTGACCCCTGGGGTACACCACACTTCAGCACTGAAATTGATGATTGGTACTCACCAATTTGTACAGACTGAGTCCTATCAGACAGGTATGACTGCTACCATTTCAGAACCTTTCCAGAAAACCCGAATTTGGCGTGCAATCGACCCAATAACCTGTCATGATCAATGGTGTCGAAAGCAGAAGAAAGGTCCAACATGACAAGCATGGCAATATTGTTACAGTCAACAGTGCGAATGACCTCATCCAGAACACAATTCAAGGCTGTTTCTGTGCTGTGTGATGGCCTGTATGCTGACGGATGCCTGTCCATCAGCTGGTACCTGTTTAGATGCCGGGTTATCTGCTGTTTCACAACCTTCTCAAGCACTTTTGACAAAAAAGGAAGGTTTGAGACTGGTCGGTAGTTGGAATACTGTTCAGAATCAAAAGAGGTTTTATCACTGCAGTTTTGTAACTGAAGGGGAAAAGGCCCATTTCCAGACAAAACTCATTGCAATACAAGTAGAAGCGACTCATATATGCTGAGTAAAAGGTGCTTTAAGAAAAGCTGTGAGAAACTGCTAATTGAGCGATGCATATATGTGGGTCTCGCGAGGAGGATCACCCTAATTTGCCACATATATATGCGTCTCTCAGATGTAATGAATTAAAAACTATTTTCATCTATTTCTCAAGAAGCTTTAGGCCTAGTAAGGTGAAACTTTGTGTCCAGACTCCTATGTTAGATAAGGAAGATTCTAAGTTGTACATTTGGTGACTCTAATGCTCCTACTGTTAGTGACAATCATAATACAGCATAGGAGACTGGTCTGGACATTGATGTGGCAGATTTAAATAAGAAAGGAGGTTTGAAGACTTTACTCAAAGCACTTGATTCAATTCAATTCTTTTATTCTGTATAAGGGGCCTTAGGCCCAGGGTACAAAAAGTGCAACACATGATTTGGTGAGGATTGACAAAAAACAATATAATTGCATGAGAGCATAAATAGTAATAGTATGTCATAAAAGTGGTAAGAGCATAAATAATGACATACATAATTTGGAATGTGATTTGCATTATATTCTTCCCTTGGGACAGAGTTTAGGAAAACACTGTGTACCATATTGCATATAAGAGGATTATCTCCCTTTCATCAATAATGAACTCCCAGATGAAAATTGAACATGGAATTTTCACAACTTCACTTCCTTCCATTACGTGTTATGAAACTTGCTTCTAACAACAAAGGCCTTGAATATATATTCAGCTAATGATGACTGGTTTTTGCACTTAAGAACATGAATGAACTTTGATTTATTGGACAGATATTGAGGAATTGTTAACAGCTGAGCTGAGATCACTATAGAGTGGGAAGGTAATGAGAAAATGGATCTCATCTTCAAGTAAACTTCTATCAAATACAATCAAACAGAACTTGCACACACTATCTTCTCTATCGATCCCTGACCATCTTGCTGTTTCTACAGCAAGATTATGGTTAACACATCTAAATCTTGTTAGCGCTGTTTTATATAATTTGTATCACATTTAAATATGTTTCCATTTCAACAGAACATTAATATTCACAATAAAGAGATAGTTTGCTGCTCTCTTTTACAGTGGCTTACCAATTCTGTTTCCAACAATCAAAAACTCTTTGTTTGAACAGATTTACGAACAAAGATTTATCTTCAACGCCTTGATTTTCCCACACAATGCCAAAACCATATGAAAAGAGTAAACCTCTCACTGAGGAAGCCCAAGTTTTTCTTCCTACATCATCAAGACCACACGACATAGAATATGTTGCTTGGCATGGCCAGTAGTTTAAGCCAAAAGTTCAACAATCTACACATTTGGCCAACAAAGAGAGGAAATCTTCCAGTTTCACCATATATGACAGCATTGTACTTGATTTGACAGATAGGATTATTTTTACAAAATTTTAAGTGAACACTCTCAGCCAAGTAGGATTCTTCATAGCCCCAAATTTCCGAAGCATAATTAAGTACTGGCACAAACAGAAAGAGAGCATCCTTGGGTTTCAGTCTGAATTTCTTTATAAAACTTAAGAGTAGATACATGGCTTTTTCTGCTTGGTGTGATAGTGTCTTCTGAGCTAAACACCATGACAACTTGGATGTGAAACATATTCCGAGATACTTGTATGAGCTAACTACTTCAATTTCTTATGATTTAAGAAACCATTTTTCATTACTTTTAACAATCCCACCTCTTCTGAAAACAATAATTTTGGTTCTGGTTAAATTGACCTTCATTCCATATTTATCACAGTTGATATGCTTCTGTAGTCTTGCAACACATTTGAAATATCATCTGCAAACATCAGAGAAGTAATATTATTGAAGATATCATTTACAAAAATGCCCTAACACTCTTTAGCCTTGAGCATGCCTGTCAACTCGTTGATGAAAAGTGTGAAGATGAGAGGACTGATCATACAACCCTGACGGGTGCCAACGGTACAGCAGAAATAGTCACACAAGATTTCAGCTGATCATACATAGATGAGATTACTTTAAACAATTTTCCGTTCAGTCCATGTTCCCAAAGAACATATTTCATGAGGTGATGTTGTTCACTGTTGATAAATATACAGTAGAAACGACCCCTTGATTTGGACAGATATTTTTGAGCTAGTGAGTAGAGAGTGAAAATATGATCCACAGTGCCTCGACCCTGTCTATAACCACATTGCTCTTCACCAAGAATTTCACTGTCTTCACACCATGTGACCAATCTATTGTTTAACATTTTTGTGAATGTTTTGCCTATCACAGAGAGAAGAGAAATTCCCCTGTAATTATTAGGACCCAATTTACTGCCTTTCTTATGTAGTGGAAACACAATAGCTTCACTCCATCCTGGTGGGAAAATCCCTGTGTTTAGAACACTATTAAACAATGTATGGAGAAGAGTTCAGCACACCCATGTTTCAAATGTTCATTCAGCACACCATCTGGGCCAGGGGCTTTTTGACTGGTAAGATTTCTCAAAGTGCATTCAATTTCTCTAAGTGAAATTTCTGAATCCAAACAATTGTGAATCATGTAAACATCTTTTTGATCTGCGAATTCTGGACAGTTGACATATGGAATTACACATTCTGAATGCCGAGTCAAAACATCATTTACATGATCATTAAAGTATCAGGTATCTTGAAGTTAGTTTCTTTGAGAAGTGTTTTAAAATAATTATGCCATTCTTCTGGAGAAATTGAGCTGGAGCTATTATTACCTCTTGTTAAATTTTTCAATTTCTTCCATAAATCTTTAGTCTAGGCAATTGATGGGGAGGAGAGCATTGACTGAAGGGTTTTGACTGTTCTCAAACAGTCTTTTCTTGTTACGACAAGACGACTTGTAATTGTTTCTGGTTAAACGATAAGCCAAAAGGTCTTCTTGCAAACCTGTCAAACGAAAGCGGTCCAACAATGAATATTTTTCTTTTTTTAAAGCTGATAGTTCTAAGTCCAACCATGCTGGTTGACCTTGAGGTTTATTGAAATAGGTTTTATTGGTCATTCCACAATGAAGAGCTGCAGAAGTAATACACAAAGTTAATAAACTTTGAGCACTGTTAATTTCTGAACTGTTTATAGCATTTCCAAAAGAAGACATCTCATCAAGATTACATCTTAATTCATCTTTATATTTACCACACTCTCTTTCCTTCAAGAGTAACTTATCCCACACATGGGTATAACTGCTTGTGGATTTTGACTGAGAAGTCAAGTTCAGATTTAGACTACATGATATAGGAAAGTGATCTGATTCATCATTTTGCATAACTTTAAAATTGGAAACTTCTTTGAAAATATCTGTTGATAGTAAGATGTAGTCAATTACACTTTGCCCTAGATGAGAGGCAAACGTGAATTCACCATTTTCATCTCCTTGTGACCTTCCGTTCAGCATATGAATTCCTAAACTTCTGCACATCCAAGAAGGGAATGACCAAATGCATTTACCACCTTATCTTTGGACTGACGTTTTTGATCAAACCAATCACAATCATATTCCACATCAACGAATTTCACTGAATCATCAAATATGAAATCTTGCTTGTCACCAACTCGAGCATTTAAATCACCTGCTATAAATACATCACAGGGCTCATCAATGCTACACAAAATTTGCCTTATGTTGGAATGGAGTTCTTCAACACCATTAGTTTCAAACTTGTCAGCATAAACTTTGGAGTTTTTAGGTGGTAAATAAGCAAAGCAGAAAATTAAAGAATTGTTACCATTAGATTAAATACCATCCTCAAAAGTTTGGTAAATTCTTTTAAAATAATACACAATTGTTTTCTTAATATAAACACAAATCCCCCCAGATCTTCTGCCTTTTCCACTGTAACTTCTAACCAATGAAAAATGTTCATAGCCTGGGAGAAAATCAGAGAAGTCACAAAATGTTTCACATAAATTGATTATATCAAAGTTAGTGCAGAAGACAAGGGGGGGCTGCACTGCGGGGAAATAGGCTGGTGGTTGCCTTGTGAGTGACCGGTTTTGTCCTTGGTGTAGGACTCATCAGACTTAGGAAAATGACCTATGTAGCGCCTTATAAACACAATTTGTCTGGTGTTACTGGAGTTCAATTGTTGTCATAGCAAAGCTGGAGTTATACCAAGTGTCACACGTGTCTGTGACATCATGTTGATTGTGCTAGGTTTTTGGCACTCTGCCAGTCTTATGGGACTGGAGTAAGGCTGGGTCTATTTTGACATCACAGCCATTGTTCTGTCTAAGCGGTCTGCCAGTTTTTAAGTGTGATAACACTTTATTCTATTTTACAGGAATATTAGCTATGTTATGTTATTATTAGCTTTTAAGTTTACTAAAAGCAATTTATGTAATTTATAATTTTAATTCAGAATTATTAATAAAGTATATTAATAATTTGAATATTCATACGAATTTGTATGGTGGTTTTTAAATTACCAATATGAAGTGTCGAACTGACATTAATGTTTAACTTGTGATTTTAAGTTGCTTTAGCGTTTCTGGAGACCCCTGTTTATTAGGGGCTCTGGGGCCTTTCTCACCGGTTTGGTGAGAAAGGAAACATTGAACAACACTCTTGAATTCAGAACAAATTTGTTATTGTGTTTAACAGAAAGATTTGTTAAATCGCAATGTCAGATTTGACAAGAAAGTGATTTGCGAACACAGAAAAAACCTTGGTAGGGAAAAGCATATTTTTTTTTGAAAAAAGATAGATGGAAAATGTTGATTATCATTTTCCGAGAATCCATCACTTCAAAGTCACAGGTTCTGTGAGACTTAGGAATATTGGTATGCTTATGTGATCTTATGTATATCAAAGTTAGTCAAAAAAGATATGAATGATTCATTTACTAGTTTTTTAAGTCCACAAACATTCCATGATAATATATGAATAAGGTTTTTAGAGTCAGATGTGTTTGTACCCTGGGCCGGGCCACACCCCTATTCTTGCGTCCAGTTTGGTAGTGGGTCCTTATCCAGAGCAGAGATGATCCTGGTAGTAGAATCTATAGTGAAGGCTCTGCCGTCAACAAGTAGCTTGTCATGACGCACACTTCTCTACATCCTAGAAGAGTTTATCCTCCTTTTCCCTATGCGTGTTGCACGTTCGATGGGGAAACTCACTATCTTCAACTGCATCGCTGATTTCAAGGTCGTTAACTAGAAAGTTCCTGACCTTACTCTCGGTTTCAGTCCATGTTTCACTCAACTTTCTTCCAGACCCATGATTATCACGTTATTTCATTTCGTGGCATCCTCGAGCCTGTACACTTTTGCCTTCAAGTCCCTATTTTCAGCTTTGAGGGTATTGATGTCCTGAAGTTGCTCAGTACACTCAACTAGCTGCTTTTCAAGTTTGTAAACATCAGACCGGATGCTCGCACAGTTACGATCAAACTTGTCTTCTAAACTCTGAAGAGTTACAAGTACATCGCCGATAGTTGGCTCACTTGAGTTACCTCCCTTGTCTTGGTTATAACCTGGTAGTTTTGTTTGCTTTTTTGAAGTTTCGGTGGACCTAGTGTCGGAGCCAGGATTTCGTTCGACAGAACCACTTATCACAATAAGCAAACAGCACAAAAACGTCAATTTTATAAAGAGTCCGATAGGGACGGGCCTCCGTCTAAGGTTACGAAATATGGCGGACATGCCAGTCATGCTGCCGCCCGCAAACAACCCAATTACAGCCCTCCACTGCATTAAATGCATCCCCATTTCGTAAAGTATAGTGAATCAGAGTTAGTGAATATGATATTTGTGTGGTTTAAGTTTGTTGGCGTTACTTTTCACTCATAAATTCCACTAAATCTACCGGAGCTCTCGTCGACCTAACCTGCCTGCACAGCACCACCTACCGGATAGCACTTGATTCTTTGTACAAACAAGATGAAATAGACTTAGCCTATTCTACATACATTCAATTTGATAGTTATCGCTGGTCAGATTTTACCAGCATGAATGAATACATTATAGAATTTGAGAGAAGAAATGTATTGTGCAAAAGATGGAAGATGGATTTTCCAGACTCAATTCTTGCATTCAAACTTTTAGACTGTGCAATTCTTTCAACTAGAGAAAAACAGTTGGTACTAACAGCTGCTTGTGACAGTAAATATCAGACAGTTAAATCTGCTTTGAAGAGAATCTTCAGCGAAAGCATCACAACTAGAGAAAGTTTAGAAACCAGCATTGAAGTAAAGCAAGAAACAGCATATATGACTCAGTATGAACTGAGAAGCAAACCCAGATTTTACATGGACAATAGTGGAAGACAACAGACCAGTGTCCAGAGGGGGACAAATCCAATAGATAAATATGGAAGAACAACAAGATGTGCTATATGCCAGTCAACATTCCACTGGGTAAGAGACTGTCCCCACAAAGATGCAGAAAAGGATGAATTGACAGAAGACAATAGAAAAGGTGAAGAAACATGCAACCTTACCTTATTCAACAAAGAAGATAAAACAGAAAACCAAGTGTTTATGAAAGAGTCAACACAAAGTAATTTTCAACAATTTATAACGAAAAGTTACATTGCATTGAATACAGGTATACATGACATGAGTAATACACAACCAAGTGGTAGTACATGATAATGACAAACATCAAATTGGTGTAGGGGGAATCCCCATGACAAGCTAGAGCAAAGCAAAGATTACTCCCAAACATTGAGAGAACACTTGAAAAACTTGATCAGCTTACTGCCGAAGAAAAGATGCTTGTAAAAACAATTTGACGAAAATTACACTTAAAGCTTAGAGTTACTGGTTATATTGAAAGGGGGTCTGAATCCTTCTGTGCGTCAGAAGGATTACCTGCCCATGATGATCAGTTTAAGAAACTTTAACTGAGAATTCCCCCATGAAATATAACACGAATGAAAAAGCATAACTAATGTAATGACATACATAGCATAGGTACAATAGACACATTATTGTTCAGTCAGCTGTGACATGGCATGTTGGGCACGGCAAATCTCGGTCTGTTGGACACGTATGTATCGGACATAACAGTCTGATGACCATCGTCCCAAGGTGTTGATCATGTGATCAGGCACTTTAGCTTTGGCAGCTGAAGTTGCTGCACCAATACGGAAGGAGTTTGATCGAAACCTGTTGTTTGTAACACATGTTTTGATTTGACGATAAACTCGTGTCTCGAGAGAGGCTGACCCCTCACATTGACAAATAAAGGGTCTGAACTAGTAGCACCAACCTCCAATCGCTTGTTGAGATAACGTCACATGTTACGCACTGGACATCTGCATGCAACACTAATTGCACGAGGAGACATTTAGAACGTCCCTTATTGATAATGGCTACAGTTGTGGTATTATCACAGAACAGTCTGATACACTTCCTAGACCACAGATGACCCCATAGAGCTGCTGCCATAGCTATGGGATATAGTTCTAAGAGAGCAATAGAAGGTTCACCGTCCACATACAGATCTTTAGGCCATCGTTCAGCAAACCACTTCCCTTGAAAAAATGCACCATAACCTACAGATGCTGCTGCCTGCTCGTACGATCTGCATAGCAAAATTTAGGTGTCCAAGTACGCTGAGGATAGTATGCTTAGATATTTTTCTCTTGTCCTGAATGGAAGTTATCAGGGCAATAATCCTTGCAACTTTCTCTACAGGAAGTCTGGCTTGCATCTTCTGAGTGTCTAGAATAATTCCCAGATATTCAAGGCATGTAGTAGGACAAATTGTCTTGTGTGGTGCCAAAGGTATGTTCAGTTGTCCAAACAGGTCAAGTAACTTCTGCATAGCAGCTTTGCCACTTTCGGGGGAGGCATCAATCATGAGAAAATCATCCAAGAGGTGAAGAATGTGGGGAATGTTGTAGATATTTCCTGCGATCCAACATATAGCTTCAGAGAGAGTGTCAAATATTTTTGGACTAGATCTGCATCCAAAAACTAATCTTGTTTAAAAGAAAAGTTCTTCTTGCCATTTGATTCCATGAAGGTGCCAAATAGATGGATGGATGGGAACCAGCTTGAAGGCATCAGTTATATCAGCTTTACATAACTGGGCATAAGCACCTAACGATTTGATAATGTCTATGGCATGGTCTATTTTGACATATGTCAGGGAATATTCTTCTTTGTTGATTAAAGAATTCAGACTAGGATGGTTTTGGTTGTCATGTGGGTTAATTCTATGTACTGGAAACTGAGACTGTTTAAAAGGTCCTATTAGATAACCCCGCTCCTTTTCCCTCTCAAGCAAGGAGGTAACGTCGGCAGGCGTTTTAGAAGTGGATTGGAGATTCTTGCATACCTTGGTCTGCATTGGTGGGTCTGTGATACCTGTCAGAAAACCCTCTGAGACTCCAGTAATGAGATGTTGCACAAAGGTCTTGTCAGGATGGCCATGGAGGAAGTAAGTTAAGTTTCCTATATTGATAGGAGTCGTTGAAGAACCTAGTCAATTGTCTTTGTGCTTTCTTGACGTTCTGCTGTCTTTCTTTCCACATGCATAGGCAGGATGGGGTTGATGACACTCGCGGCACACATGTTTAAAACAACAATTTTCATGCACGCATCTGTCTGCATTGTAGTTGTTGCAAACTGGTGTTCCTTGATAGAAGCTGATTGGTCTGCCATATCTGTCATGGTTTTTACGTTGTGTGGTGTGAGACTGACGCTTTTCCCATCCAGCTGACTGTGGAGTTGTTACCAGAGAGCAAAAGTCAGCAGTATGTCCGATGTCATTGCACAAGTGGCACAATTTTACTCGAAGACCAGTGAAGTTTTGCCCAGTTCAGCTTCCAATTTTGCTGTTCAAGCAAAGCCGATGATTTGGCCGAGAAGCGACGGTGATAGTGGTAAAAATGCTGTTCTCCATACTGTGCATGCATTTCGATGATGTTCCTCTGATATCTATCCAATTCCTTGCTTCTTTGCGGCCAACGAATGGTCATGATATCCTTGTAACGACTGAAAGCTGTTATGAACATCTGTATGGACAGTGGTTGTCTTAGTCTGGCATCTTTTGGAGACTTGAGAATCACTTGAGTATCGTCCATCTGAACCGTGCGGGCTGTTGTGGTACTTCATCCGGAATGAGAAGTAATGCAAGATTCACATCACGTCCGTCCCATATCTGTTTTCGGAGATTCAAGGATACTATTTCCACATCTGGTTCTGACTGAATGTCTCCTTGTGCTGGATTAGAAGGAAAATTACCAAGCAGCGCCATGGGGTCATCATTGGCAAACTTCGAAGTGTATAGAGAGAATGGATCATGCCTAGCATTATGCACATATGGTTGAAATTCACCTTGAGGAAGTTGAGCATTTGCTGTGGAATTCGTGTGTGATGCACTAGAAGATCTTGTGATTGGTGCTGCCAGTAAACTGACTCTGGCTTGTAGCGATTTCACCTTCTCTATCAAAGTTGATAAGGTGGGCTGCTGTTGTTCGAGACTGTTGAGTTCGATTCCATTTCCGGGTTGGTCTGACGGCAGTGAAGAAGAGTGCGTGACCCCGGTGTCATTTCCGGTCTAAACTTGAGAGGTTCGTTGTGTTGTTTGATCCCTGTGATCCAAGTTCGACGAATACAGCTCTTGATACTGCTCCCTTAACAGTCCAGCTGGGTGGCGGATGTGTGTGATTTCCGAAATATAGTTCATAATTCTTGGAATCGACCAATTCCGAGGAAAAGTTGCGTAAGGTCTCGTATTACTCGTGGATTGCGCAAGCGCAGTGTCGATTTCATTGTCTTCATTGTCTGAGGACAGGAGAGGTTGATAACGACTCGAAATTGTCCTAGAACGCTGTCTTCTTGACAAAGCTTCGGCGGCATTTTAAAACTTTGATACTTCTTACACAAGAAACACTTGTGATAAACGTTCACGACACCGTTTGTTATGAATGAAAGGACACGATATTTCGTTGCACAGCGCCAAGCTACATGGCGAAAACTTCACAAAAAACAACTGCGCATGCTCAAACTACCGGAAGAAAACGTATTGACGCACATGCGCACATGACCGGACGATCTATAAATAGTTAATAAACAGTAAGAGACCGGTTTTGTCCGTGTCAAGATATTATTAACTTCTGTAGTTAGTGTGGCAAGTATATTTAAAAGCTGGTCTTAGATTACATATGATACGAACGTGATGTAGATAACTGGACTAATATAGCAGATGATTGCAACTGTATCGTCTTTCACAAACTAAACAATAAATGTTTACAATTTATGACAGAGGCATTTAGATGTGCAGTTTTAGACACAGCCTGTACAAGAACAGTGTGTGGAAGACAGTGGTTTGATAATTTCATGCTGAAATTGAATCAGAAAAACAAGTTAGAAGTCATCATTGGAAGTAGTAAGAAGGCGTTTAGATTTGGAGATGGAGTGAAGATGGTGTCATCAATGACAGCTACAATACCGGTAACAATTGGTGAAACAGATTGCAAGATTAGAACAGAGGTGGTGGATGCTGACATTCCAATGCTTTTGAGCAAAGAATCTCTGAAGAAAGCTGGGACAAAGTTAGATTTGGAATCTGATAGGGCTGAAATGTTTAAGAAGCCAGTAAGCCTCAACCTCACATCTAGTGGTCACTACTGTATGGATATATCAAGAGACAAGACAGGAAGTGGCAGACACAAAAGAGATCTGGAAGTTTTTTATATTGAGCAAACACAGAGTGTAGAAGACAAGGAAACAGACCCACATTACATGCATGAAGATATGGGCCAAGCAGCAGAAAAGCACCAAATCCACAACTTCAGAAAGCAGAATGTCTCAGGATCAGAAGAGGGCCAAATTCAAGATATGTTTTCTACACAGTGCACAAGAACCATCAAAGAAACAGTAAATGACAAGCCACTTGAAGAATTGTAAAAAGACAACATGTGCAAGCTGAGGAAAAGTATCTTTGGCATACGACATGCAGCTGGTAAATGGTACGACAGAGGGAAGCAGATATTGTCAAGTCACAAAACAATATTTTAAGTGGTTGGGAGTGAAAGGAAAAGATGATCAGAATGAAAGTATCAAAAGAAAACTTGTACAAACTATTGCTTGTTCACTAAAGAGTTATACTTTGAGTATAGAGAGATTTTTGGAGGTACTAACATTTTTAGAAGTGAAAGACTGAGAATGAAAAGTATAAGTGCTAATTAAAGAGATAAAACAGAATTATGATCAAGAAATTCAGTGAATGGACTTCAGCTTAAAGTTATCAGTGAGAGACAATTCTGATATTCCTGTTCCTTTCAACTTAACTTTGTACAAAGTTTTAATATAAGCGACTTGCACAAAAAAATAAAAAAGAGAAGGAAAGGCAATATGGATTACTTTGAGAGACTTCTTATCCTAAAGCCTGAAGTGATTTTAAGGAGATGTACAGGCATGTAGATCAATTTTAATTTATTCATTTGGTGCTGGATTTTAGAGTTACGACAAAAGAAAAGAAGAGTGAATTTGTTAGGGACAATAATAATACAGCTTAGGAGACTCCAAGCACACCTGTGCTATGTATAATTGAGAGACACTCCAGCTTGGGTACGATGATATAACAGCCTATGAGGTAAGCTGAGAATGAGTTGAATGAGGACCTCAGGAACAAGGCAGTGGTCATATCACTAAGGTGAGATAATCAGATTTACACCTACTTTGTGGGAACCACATTTGCAATAACCCAAAGCAAAATTGATATGAAGTCTGATGAGCTACAGAGCCAATGGCTATATTTTTCTTTCATCTGGCCTGAAATGTCCATGTGCTTATGGCATGGCATGACATGGTGTCCGGCGTCCGTCCAAACATCCGTAAAGCATAAGGCCAAGAAAGCTCAAACTTTGTCTGCAGACTCTTTGACTAGTGAGCAAGGATGCAGATTCAGACATTTCATTTTTGACCAAAACCAGGGAACCGGAGTGGTTTTTTTTCGAGAACAAGATACTTAGAAAAATTTGTTCTCCCATTATTTAAACATTAAAGTAACTTAAGAAATGTTTAGAAAAGTGTTAGTTAAGATATTTCCTCATTGTTTTACTAATGAGTCATGTTAACATTGAGATACAGCCATTCTGTTATTTATTGTGCTGATGTATGGTGTGCATTCTTTACCTCACAAGCTCTGTGTGAAATTGAATTGAGGGGTAAAGAATGCACAACATACAACCCCAAAATAACAAACAGAATGGATTTATCTCCTAATTTCTCCTGCCTTTACAAGATAATTACACAATTGAATAGCATGGGAAAGATGATCGGTCATTCCCAGTCACGAGTTGATTATTGTTTATATTACCCATATGATTATATAATAAAATTGATACTCACTTGCCATACCCTTGCTCATGACTTAATTACTTATGCATGCCTAAATATCCCTTGGAAAGTGTTTTACAAAAAAGTTATACAAAAAGTTACCATCAGGTTGCTGAATAGCTCCAATGCCAATTTAGCCTCCGTGGCCGATTTTTCCAGTCCCTGCTTGCTACCATTATCTGCTAATTAACAATACTTGCGAAATATTTTCATGAACAGTTACTTGGTTTATCCCTACCTGTCAGGTATTTGGTATTGATATCAAGGTAAGAGTTTTACAAATATGCTTTATGCAAGCTTTTAACGGCAAGATTGTCCAAATTTGAAACTGTCTCCTTGATTCTGTTGGTTCATCACAGTGAGAAAGGGTCCAAACAGAGTTATCTTCTCATCTTGACCTTCCTGTCAAGGTTACAACAAAACTTTGATATATACTCTTGTCAACAGGATGTCACAAGTTCCATTTGTAAAATTACCATCAAAACATTCTCCACATTCCATAAATAATTCCAGTCTATTCCAGAAATATTTTTGTTACAGATTACAAAATATGAAGAGAGATATGTAAGAAGATATGAGTATGTCAGTGACATCCTTGCTGAGTGGGAACAGTGAGTAGTATTGACTTTGTTCATTATCAACAGGGTCAACAGACCATATACCAACATGCTCCCATTCAGATTTTCTCAGTTTCTGTATATGATGATGTGATAATTATTCATATGAATAAGTCCAACATGATTTTCTTACATTTTGTGTTCTTTAGGGAGAATTTAACCGAGAGACATGTATTAATATCATGTTTATGCATGTGCCTTTGAATGATGAATCATTTCAACATGTCCAATTGGTTGGTTTATGAGATTTCCAGAACGATTTCAATTTCATTCTAGCAAAAGTTTTAGTTATAAAACACATTCTCACAAATAATTATATTTTTCTGTCAACAAGTTAAGCATTTACAGAATTTTAAACCTTAGTCTTTGAACAATGACTGGGGTTGCCATTTAACAAAAAATATGACATCAACGAAACACCACAAGAAATTGATGCAAGTAGCTTATATTATAAACTCCGTACATCTCTGTGCAGTGGAGTTTTCATGCTTTGACTAGAATTGCTAAATGTGTGGGCTGCGCACTTTGTTAAGTAAAACATCATTGAGCCTACAGAACGACCCTGAACTATTATTCAACAAGCAACTATGACTAATATGCAGTTTTGTCTAGTATTATTAACAATATGAATTATCTAAAAATAAAATAAGAAAAACAAGAAAGAGTATGATATTTTGTCGTCTGCGTTGTATATTTTCTGATTAAAACATGGTACTTAATTCATGTTTACCTGAAATATGTTGCCGTACTGTACAAAAAATCTTTTTTTTTATCTAAGATTAACATTTTCAAAGTAGAAAACGTATCTTTGAAGTATGATACAAAAACGTGCATGTCAATGATATACCTGTTGTATACATACTATCTATCACTATGACTTTTGCATATCATTTTGTATATCCTTTCCAAAAACAAGAAATATTTTTTAATGACATTGTATTTTCTCAGAGTTACTACAAAGGTTTTTTTTATCTGGTACTCTTTCACTATAATCTGTTGATTTTCAAAAGCCTCTTGTCAGTCTGAAAAGGGAAAAATGATTGTAATCATGAATGTGTTTGAATCATTGTATCATTATTAAAAATCTATAAAAGGAGATATTCATTTAAAACATATACATAAATAACTTAAAAATAGTATTTTGCAAAAGGTTTTGAATGGTTAAGAGACATCATATGTTGTGATAATTTGTGCAGATCATTAAAATCATAATTTGTGCAGATCATTAAAATCATACCCTTCTGTTCAATTGAATAAAAAAAATCATAGTTCAAATAGTTAAATATTCTATTCATTCAAACACATATAATAAGAACTCCAAACAAATATGGATTATTCAGCTACATCATTGCAACTTAAATATAAAACACTCAATGATATAAAGAAATTTTGTGAGTATATTTGTTATTCCTTACTTATGAGTTGATAGATCTTTAATATTATTCAAAACACCATTTCTTGCTGATCGTTTTAGTATCCTAATGATATATCATAATTCCATTTTAATTTGTTTACATATTGATTAGCAGAGATATTTTTTTTAAATAAAAGAAAAGAACATACTTTTTATGGTATCTGAACATATCAACAATAATCAACATTATCATTCCGATAATATTTCATACAGCATCTATGCCCAGTGATTCATAATCAAATTTGGTTTCGTACCGGCGACAACTAAATAAATAGAAAATATTTTCGTCCTCAAACAAGGCAAGATTTATATAAAAAAAACATGGAAATGAATGAGACAATAAGAAGTCCATGCCAACATAAAAAATGCCATCTTTCAAATTAATCAGTCGTGTTTTGATTAATATGAACAATTTCAATTTGATTACGAACCAACCACAATCATCGTAGATTTGCTTTTTAGGATTCGCTTCGACAAGATAAAGTCAGTAGGTAGGGGTCTTAATGAATAAGTAAATATCTTCTGTTACATTTAGTGTGTTTCACAAATGTACTTATTTCAGTAATTTCACACTTTATTTCAACCTAAGGTATTGTTTCTCTAGCTTTTAAAAATTTTAATAAAATGTCAGTGTTCAAACCTTGTGAAGTTTTGCAGCAGTCTGCTGGTCGGAAATGTTTATTTATTGCTTTGGGCATCATAGAAGTAGAATCTTCTGGACCCGTCGCCGACAGTTGTTGCGGGCTCATGTTTTATGGGCCGTCACCGACCACCATTGAATCTAGCGGTGTCTCTTAAATTTCGTGGTATCTAGCTGACGTCATATTCCCGCTGTTTTCTCTCTCGTTACTGTTCAATATAGCAATATGGCGTCCCCCATCGATACCAGTAAACTTGATGTTTGCAAACTTTGATTTTAATTACAGAATTGGTGATTCATCTAAACATTATTAACCAAAGTTGAAGGATGTATCAATAAACATTGTTTTAAATGGCTCTTTTTTTATTTTTTATTGTAATTTTCCTTTAAAACTGAAGTTTTAGCCATTTAACTGGATTTTTCTTTCAGTTTAGAAAAGCATTCTTCCAACGAAAATCATGTCAATGATAGACCACAACCTCTGGACTTCAACTTTGAAATGGACCTTAGCTTTCCAAAACTTCTGTTCAAGAAAAGAGTTTACAGACATGTTCATGACATTGTCAATGATCCGGTTGAACATCACCTGCTCTATGCTGAAGCAGTCCACAAAGTGGTGCAGGTAAGGATGAGTGAATCTCTCTTGCATCTCTTTTTCTGTCAGGTGTTATGCTCAACGTTTTTATTGATTACAGCGAAGCTGATTTGAATTGTCATTTCAAGGCACTGGAACATAGAACAAAAATGAAACTGAGAAATGAAAAATATATGTTACCCAAGACATCCCTACTATTTATGCACAAAACTTGGACATGCACCAAAGAAGGATTAGATGACATGCCAGCCTTGCAGGAGTGTGTAAATATATCACCTGCTGTGTTTTAAAAACTCAAGCGAGAGAAAGGTAACTTAATAAGAATTTGTTGACATGAGAAAGGTAACACAAACATTTGAGAAAGGTAACTGCTAGGTTAGCGAGAATGTGCTGTTATTAAGAATTTATGTATCTTTGTTTGCATTAGCTACTGCATTGGGCAATGACGAAATGATTGAATAAATCATTTTAATTTTTTTTACCCAGATGGCATTTCTTTTAGATTAACTGGTAAAACGTCCCATAGTCTGACAGCATCTTGAAAGAAAGACGTCTTGAATTTTGGGCAATTTTGTTTAGGTCTGAAGATTCGAGTCATAACAAAGATTTTAATCAGTATTATCTTATGATTTTAGGTGGTAAAAGATTACTGACCACAGTCAATTTGTGTCCGCCACATCTTTGACACAATGGTTCACAGTTTCTTATAATGGCATGTATAACAAACAATACGACTTTAAGTAAAAAAAATAAGATTAAAAAAAGAATCAGCCTGTCATTTTGTAAGTTGTCCCATACATTGCAGAAATAATCAAATGTTGGTTATGTGAAAAATTTGTTAATACATTTCATTGTGTTTCGGTTCAGACGGTATTTCATGCAGTTCATTATTGATTCAACTTTTTAGCTCATCAGGTCTGAATGACCCAATGGCATGTCGTTCGGCATCCATCCATCCGTAAACTTTTAACATTTGCGACTTCTTCTCTAGAACCATTGAATCTATAGAGCTGAAATTTGATTTGCAGACTTCTTGGCCAATGGGGATTCTAAATTTTAGTTTTCGTGACCCCATGACCCCAAATGGGGTCACAGAGGTCAAAACCTTAAAAACCTATTTTCATCTTCTCCAGTTCAAAAAGGTCTAGAGAGCTGAAAATTGTGTGCAGACTCCTTGACAAATGGGTATTCTAAATTGTAGATTTCATGACCCCATGACCCCAAACCTTAAAAACCTATTTCCATCAGAAATCTGATGAGCTACAGAGCCCAATATTGGCTCTAGTTTTATCAACTTTATGTTACAATGAACACAAAAGAATTGTTGTTATTTCAATATAAAATTTGTATTTTAGCACGCTAAAATAAAGGAATGGTAAACGATGCGCCAACTGTGGCAATTATCAAACTTTGGCTGAGGGTAAGCCGCTTTTATAATTTCTGTATTTCGAACCAATCAATGTATTTTAAGCTCATCTGGCCTGTAAGGCTCTATGGGCTTATGGCATGCCATGGTGTCCGGTGTCCTGCCATCTGTCCGTAAACTTTGGACATTTTCGAATTCTTCTCCAGAAGCATAAGGTCTAGAAAGCTGAAACCCTGTGCACAGACTCCTTGACTAGTAAGGATTAAAAATTGTAGCTTTGGTGGCCTTGTGGCCCCTAATAAGGGCCGTCACAACTTATTTTCATCCTCTCCTCAAGAACCATAAGGCCTAGAAAGCTGAAACCTGGTGTACAGACTCCTTGACTAGTGAGGATTAGAAATTGTAGCTTCGGTGGCCCTGTGGCCCCTACTAAGGGGGAAACCACATTGGCCATACCCTAAAGCAAAATCCAATGTAAAGCATGATGAGCAACAGAGCAAATGGCTCTATATTTATAATTTTTAAATCATCGTAAAGACAACAGAATTATCTCAAATCTGGTTTATAGTTTGCATATTCGCGATAAAAAAAGATGTGTAGCGAGACACGACAAATACCGCAAATATGTGATTATCAAAGTCTGTTTTCAATAGCTGATGGTACCCTATATATACTCTTATTTAATTTCTTCTGAACCTAGCTATACATTGTTACATCAGTTATATGATCATAAAGAGGAATAAATGCCCTTCAATCCCAGTTCAGTTAGCTACATGAATCCAATTGTCAAAGTCTTCATAAATACGATTTTTTTTCAGGCATATTTTTTTTCAAATGTGATGAGGGCAGTAGGACTTTATTTTCACTTTATACTCATCTCGCCTGAAAGGCCCGATAGGCTTATGGCATGGCATGATGTCCGGCATCTGTCCATCCGTCCGTAAACTTTGTGCATTTTCATCTTATTCTCCAGAAGCAAAACACCTAGAAAGCTGAAACTTTTTGTACAGACTCCTTGACTAGTGAGGATAATAAATTGTAACTTTGAGGGCCCTGTGACCCCTAATAAGGGCCACACCCTTAAAACCTATTTTCATATTCTTCTCCAAAAGCAAAAGACCAAGAAAGCTGAAACCGTGTGTACATACTCCTTGACTGGTGAGGGTTATGAATTGTAGCTTTGGTGCTTAAACCTAATTTCATCTTTTACTAAAGAAACATCAGGTCTAGAAAGCTGAATCTTTGCGTGCATATGCCTAAGTTCGATAAGGAGGATTCTAGATCGTACATAATGTGTGGCCCAAAGAAAGGGGGAACCACATTTGCCACACGCTAAAGCAAAATTGATATGAAGCCTGATGAGTTACAGAGCCAATGACTCTATTTTTGAAGGAATAAATATTGATGGAGGAGGCAAACAGTTAATTTTTGTCATCTGAAATCAAGATAGCCTACTCAAGTACATAGTATTTTTCATGCTATCCCAATATAAATTTCAACAATGGAGTAAACTACAAAAGAAAAAGAATAAAATTACATGTACTACAACTGTTTCAAATATATAGTTTCCCTTGTCATAACAGTATTTAGCTGCTTTTACACTCATGTTTTTTTGGTTGACAAAGGATGATTTGTTGAGAACTAATCATGCGATTAAATCAAAAATATTTTTAAAAATAACAATAAACACATACAGTTATGCAATTAATAAACATACCCCGTATCTAGAAATTTCTAGAAATTTCGAGTTTTTACATTTTTAGCTCATCAGGACTGAAAGTCCAGATGGGCTTATGGCATGGCCCGTCGTCCGGCGTCCGTCCGTCGTCCGTCCATCCGTAACCTTTTGACACTTTCGACTTCTCCTCATGAACCATACACATTAGAGAGCTGAAATTTTGTGTACAGGTACCTTAGCATATGGAGATTCTAATTTGTAACTTTAGTGACCCTGTGACCCCAAATAGGGTCACAGGGGTCACAACCTTAAAAACCTTTTTTCATCTTCTTCTTCAGTTCTAAAAGGACTAGAGAGTTAAAAATGATATGTGCAGACTCCTTGGCCAATGGGGATTCTAAATTGTAGATTTCGTGACCCCATGACCTCAAATAGGGTCACAGGGGTCACAACCTTAAAAACCTTTTTTCATCTTCTTCTTCAGTTCTAAAAGGACTAGAGAGTTAAAAATGATATGTGCAGACTCCTTGGCCAATGGGGATTCTAAATTGTAGATTTCGTGACCCCATGACCCCAAATAGGGTCACAGGGGTCACAACCTTAAAGACCTATTTTCATCTTCTTCTCAAGTTCTAAAAGGACTAGAGAGTTAAAAATGATATGTGCAGACTCCTTGGCCAATGGGGATTCTTAATTGTAGATTTCGTGACCCCATGACCCCAAATAGGGTCACAGGGGTCACAATCTTAAAAACCTACTTTTCTCCATTAGATGACAGTCTTTTTTTCTCCTTTAATATTTTAGTGTGGACTTCTTTCACTGTCTGATATTGGCGATCTAGAAAGTGTTGAATAATAATAAATCATTTGGGTATGGAAATTTATTCCGAAATCGTTGCATTTGTTTTGTAATTTTTTTATAGGTTTTCTTGCAATAGGTAACATCAGTTTCATTTTTTAGCTCATCTGGCCTGTATAAAGCAAACTTGATATGATGCCTGATGAGCTACAGAGCCAATGGCTCTATTTTTTGTAATAATGAAATATTTTTACTTTTTTCGAAATCCCTGTCTTTACTTTCCGTGCTGTGAAATTTTCAACATGATTCAATTAATAGAAAGGGAGATAGATGATATTTAATAACAGATCTTCCTTGTTTTAACGTGCCTCTCTTCACTGTACATGGGCCATCTAAATATAGCACACATTGCTTTATGGCACCTCTCTGATCAGCGCTTATTAGATGTCTCGTCAGCATGATGCTACTAGACATGCTGTTTCTTTCCGTTGTCACATTTGTAAATAATTAAGAAAGTAAGTAAGTAATATGAACATTGATGAATAATATAATGATATTGATTATGATTAATATTGTCTGTAAAATCATAAGCATGGATCCCTTAGCCGCGGGCAAGTGACAAACAAATCTCATAAAATTATTTGTCAGTCATTTATAAAATGAATATGCTTATGAACTTTCAAATTGATAGGATTTCATGATAAAATTATGAATCAAATTCAATAAATTATGTAGGTAATTTTTGTGAGACATGTACATCCCCGCAATATTGTATTACATCATTAAAGTCGATTTCTAAATTAACAACATTCAACAAAGCAATTGTCTCACAGAAGCCTAAGCCATTCATGAGCACGCTGAAACTCTATTTCAAGATGTCATTCGGGAGATCTTCACCTCTGCAGACACTTAAGACTATAAAAAGAAATATGTACATGTATAACTCAATCCATTCACTAAAGAACCTAAATCATTAGAATGTCGTCCACGATCTTCCAATATTTCTTTAAACAAAGGTATAGCTATGTTACATTACAAATATTCGATATAAATTGGTCTGTACATACAAATAGTCAATGCAAAATTTTGAAAACGTTTGAAAAAAGAGCAGCAAACTAGTACAATAGCATTAACTAACTGTTGATGTACACTCGGTGCCAATGATATTTATTTTAGAATTATCAATATATGAAGACAGTATGAAATCCATTGTCTGCAACTGACCACCGTGGTCAACGGGTTAGCTTACTGGGCTTGAAACCAACTGGTGTATTTAGTGATTGTCTAAATAATTCCAACTGCAAAGCAAGATGCATACTTAAATGAATTTAGGAAATCAAATTTCACTTTCAGACAATGATGAACACATTGGCACGCGGAATCCTCGGACAATATGAGTTTGTATATTAATAATAACTCGAACATAACAGAAAAAGAATATGGATATCTTTATAACTTTGAATATGATGGACAGCATAACTTTACATCCCACTACCACTGCGCAGTAACAAGCATGTCCCCCTGCCATAAACTGAATTACATAATGTAGTTTTGCGCTATCATCTAAGGAAAAGATAAGCATTTCTGTCCCCCTCTAGAATCCGAATGTGTATTAAACTTACACTGTTTATTGAAACTTATCTTTTGATCATCCCGACCTACTTGTCTATTACACATGAGCGACCGCTGGCGTGTTCAGGAGATACGGTTCGCTGAGTTAATTGCATTTGCCATTATCTGGTAACCTAACATACACAATATTATTGATAAATGTCTAATGAATTTGAGATTGTTACCGAAGAAGACGATAGAAAACACAAAGAAGGGCTGTGGATTATATAACAATTAAAATTGTCATGAGGATAAACGTCTGATAAACTTTTTGTTCTTAGTTTCACTGTCCAAACCCAAGGACAAAACTAAATCGATGACCACCAGAAGAAACGGTAGTATAGTCTTTATTTCCTTTAATAACGTATTTCAAAGAATTTAGAAAATAATGCTTATTTCGTTTAAGTTTCCCTTAAAGTCATAAAAAATACTGATTCAATTTGGAAAATATTGTATATTTCATGTACATGCATAGCCGACATTTATATGAGTTTGCTTTGTGAAATATGCAGTTTCCTGCGTAAGATCTTTTGTTTTTCTGACACAAACATGTTTAAAAAGTTTTGCTTGCTAGATAATTGTTTATTGTAACATTACTTTGGTAAATACTTGTTTCTGATTGGTTGATTTGAAGGATTTCCCAGTGTTAAATGGCAATGAACACCCGCAAGTTGGCTGAGGCGAATCACTGCGAAAGGATACATTATTTGTGCCCGATTCACATTTTACTGTTGTTGTTGTCATTTTCTAACTTGCGCATTCCCGTAGATGCCAAAAATCCTTTCTATTTGCTTTAGTTTTATGTAACTAAACTTTCTTAAGTTTCTAAGTTTCTCCTAATTTGCCGCCTTGTGCCATGCGGCCGGTTTCTTTGGAATGCCGTTCCCATGGCACAACGTCACAGAGGCCAACGGTTATGACTTCATAATAATCGCGTCACCGTCACAATGGTCTGGGCGAGTTGAAGATATTTGTTCAGTCGGGTTTGTTTGGTTGGCTAATGAAATATATAACTGTTTCCTCTCTCAGAAATTTCACAGTGAAAACTATAAGATCTCATCGTTATGAGTGCAACTGGTTTGCAATATAAGAACACTTTTTTAATGTCTATAACACTGGAAATTCCTTCTTCTTTATTTCTGCGAACACCTTTAACAATAATGGATCAGTCGTTAGATCCTTTCAGCTCAGAGTTCCCTACGCAAAAATAGAGTTTGCTCTTAAAATGCTTATGACTAACGGTCATGTTACAATATCGATAAATAGTTGCGTTTGTAAAATTTCCGGGATTCATTGTTATTCAACACCCGCAAATTTAGTTTAAAACTCACTGAGACTGAGGTGTTCATCTAACTTAAACCAGAGGTCGAGGTTTGTGACTATTTTGCACAGTAACTCGGCGCATGAACATCCGGTATGCCTGATGAACACCTCGGCACATGCATTTCATACGCAATATGAGATAGTATGAAAAATAGATACTCGAACATAATAATGGCGCTTGTGTGTAAGGTTTGTTTTTCACTCAGCCCTCAAGTAACTGTTGACCAGGCGAACAGTTTAATAACGGTTTCAATGAGTTGATATTCAAACTTTTGACAATTCTAGTGGCATTTCCAAAGTCCGTTCATACATGTATGCATTTTATCTGCATACCTTTACAACAAGTGTAAACAATACGATAATAGCGCAAACATATTTAATGACCGTCTTATTTCAATAACTCTAAAAAAATTCAAATTTACATATAATTGTGGTCTATCCCTCTAAACATTTTAAAGTGAATGTATAATAAAACATCTTTCTTTGCTATCACTATACCCGAGATGTGACGACAGTAAATTGTGTACTAGAACCTGTAATTATTATCCCCCGCAACAACGAAGTTGCGGGGGGTATTAAAATGGGTACCGTCCGTCCGTCCGTTACACTTTGTGTCCGGCTCATAAATTTGTAACTAATCAACCATTTCAATTCAAATTCGTCATGGAAATGAAGAAACATGTAATAATGTGTCATGAGTAACAATTTTCTGAAAATCTACATAAAATATTAGGATTTTGGAGAAAAAGTGGTAAATTTGTAAGAAATCTGTTTCAAGTCCTGTCCGGCTCATAACTTCTATACTAATCATCACATATTGATCAAATTTTATTTGAAGATACATAATCATATGAAGGTGTGTCATGAAGAACAATTTTGAAAATATTTTTATAAAATTTTGCCTTTTTTGGCAAAAAATGAGGACTCTGTTGGGAAACTGTTACAAGTCCCGTCTGGCTCATAACTTCTAAACTAATCATCACATATTGATCAAATTTGATATGAAGATACATAATCATATGAAGGTGTGTCATGAAGAACAATTTTGAAAATATTTTTTATAAAATTTTGCCTTTTTTGGCAAAAAAAGAGGACTCTGTTGGGAAACTGTTACAAGTCTCATCCGGCTCATAACTTCTATACTAATCATCACATATTGATCAAATTTGATATGGAGATACATAATCATATGAAGGTGTGTCATGAATAACAATTTTGAAAATATTTTTATAAAATTTTGCCTTTTTTGGCAAAAAATGAGGACTCTGTTGGAAATCTGTTACAAGTCCTGCATGTCTATCTCACAACTAAACTAATCATCACATTTTTTATCACATTTGTTATGGAGATACAAAATCATATGTTGGTGTGTCATGAAGAACAATTTTGAAAATATTTTTATAAAATTTTGCCTTTTTTGGCAAAAAATGAGGCCTCTGTTGGGAAACTGTTACAAGTCCCGTCCGGCTCATAACTTCTATACTATTTCCCCGAATGTGTGCTTTACCAACATACAGTGTCTTAATGATAAGACCCAGCATATGATGTTGATACAAACTATTTTTGATAGAATATCCGCACCTTGACATATTATAGATCAAATTACTACTTAAAATGCCTTGCAATTATGTTATATTGCTGTTGCCAGGCTTTTCACATTGTCATTTTCATTATTTATGTTTTTTTACCAATTCTGCGCTCTTATGTATCAAGTTGACAATTCTAAATCAACCCAAATGTTACACTCAGCATCGTGTCTCAACGAGGCTGTATACTTATCATGCACACTTATATGACATATGTACAAACTGGAATGTAATCTTGAATTTTGTTTCGCAAAAGAAATACCCTCGGTAATTCTGATGATGCTGCGTTTTAAAGTTATTTCATATCTCCATTTGCCTTTAACATGCTGCTTTTCACTGTTGTTAATGAAATTCTTTTGTCGGACAATACAGTATCATTATTTTTATTATCCCCCGCAAAAACGAAGTTGCGGGGGGTATTAAAATTGGTACCGTCCGTCCGTCCGTCCGTCCATCCGTCCGTCCGTCCGTTACACTTTGTGTCCGGCTCATAACTTTCTAACTAATCAACCATTTCAATTCAAATTTGTTATGGACATGAAGAAACATGTGATTATGTGTCATGAGAAACAATTTTCTGAAAATTTACATAAAATATTAGGATGTTGGAGAAAAAGTGGTAAATTTTGTAAGAAATCTGTTACAAGTCCCGTCCGGCTCATAACTTCTAAACTAATCATCACATATTGATCAAATTTGATATGAAGATACATAATCATATGAAGGTGTGTCATGAAGAACAATTTTGAAAATATTTTTATAAAATTTTGCCTTTTTTGGCAAAAAATGAGGCCTCTGTTGGGAAACTGTTACAAGTCCTGTCCGGCTCATAACTTCTATACTAATCATCACATATTGATCAAATTTGATATGAAGATACATAATCATATGAAGGTGTGTCATGAATAACAATTTTGACAATATTTTTATAAAATTTTGCCTTTTTTGGCCAAAACATGAGGACTCTGTTGGGAAACTGTTACAAGTCCCGTCCGGCTCATAACTTCTAAACTAATCATCACATATTGATCAAATTTGATATGAAGATACATAATCATATGAAGGTGTGTCATGAAGAACAATTTTGAAAATATTTTTTATAAAATTTTGCCTTTTTTGGCAAAAAAAGAGGACTCTGTTGGGAAACTGTTACAAGTCTCATCCGGCTCATAACTTCTATACTAATCATCACATATTGATCAAATTTGATATGGAGATACATAATCATATGAAGGTGTGTCATGAATAACAATTTTGAAAATATTTTTATAAAATTTTGCCTTTTTTGGCAAAAAATGAGGACTCTGTTGGAAATCTGTTACAAGTCCTGCATGTCTATCTCACAACTAAACTAATCATCACATTTTTTATCACATTTGTTATGGAGATACAAAATCATATGTTGGTGTGTCATGAAGAACAATTTTGAAAATATGTTTGTTTAAATATGATCAAATTGATCTTGGAGATCCAAATACATAATACAGTGGAACCTCGTTATAAGGCGAACCACTGCTACGCGATTTGCGATATAACACGGTAAGGATGTGTCCCCCAATTATTTTTATCACGGTACAGCGGTAAATGAGTTACTATATTTGTTGTGGAATTTTTTTTATTTTCCATTTCAGCCATACACCTTACAAATATCAGAAAGAAAAATTGTCAATAAAAAATAATAATCACAAAACGTATCGATCTTTTGTTGTTCATATTCAGTAAAATTTTCCCTAATCAAGAGTAAATATTTACTTTATTTCATGGGTGACTCGATTTCCATAGCAAATCTTAATTCCCATCAGCACCATAAAGAAGAAATGCTTCCCAAATCATCGGAACATCTGTGAAAAATCACACACGTGGTTGCTAAACTTCCTGCTATATTTGTTTACTGAAGACCATACCATTATTTTACAGGGGTTGAACTTTAAGAACTAAACCAAATAATTTAAACCCATTAAAAGATTCAATGAGAGAAACATTATCAAATATGTGAACGATTCTGTATCGGCACAAACAAAATAAAAAAAGCTTTTTAGGTTAAAATGTGAAAATCCTATCGTCCTATCATAATATCCATCACCCCTTGCCCTTATCATGATGGACACATCCAAAATCCGTGATGCAGATTAATTTCATTTATTAGGTCCCAAAAAGTGTGAAACTAACCTAAATAAATGGTAAACACAAACTTTTAGATAGAATTGTCGTAAAAAAATCCAGATGTTTTATTTCTTTTGGTATATTGTATCCATATATCCCCTCTGTAAAAATGAAATATTTATCTTGAACATCGCGGCGCATTGGAGTGAACCCTCCCTGGCATACATCGTGTGACAAATGCTTATCTTTGGTGTCATAGATATCGCACCAATGTTATGGTATTGATAACAGCCTTCGTATAAAGTATTTATTTCTCTCTTAAAATACTTATGATATTTATGTTATATTTCATATGTTGTTTATATTAATGTAACTGGTAACTGTTAAAAACTCTGATCTCGAATAATCTCGCGAGATTTCTTAAAGGGGTTGTCGATGAAAGTGCCTGTTTTGATTTTATCTTGACGAACGCGCTTCACTCACAGCGCGGAATGAAAACATGTCTCCCATGTCCCGCGGTATATCGAGGTTCCACTGTACATAAATTCATTCGTTTGATTTTAATTTTGTCAGTTAAGTCGAATTATACCCAACAGTGAACATAAAGTTGGTATGA
This sequence comes from Steromphala cineraria, assembly GCA_916613615.1. Lineage (NCBI taxonomy): Eukaryota > Metazoa > Mollusca > Gastropoda > Trochida > Trochidae > Steromphala > Steromphala cineraria. The sequence goes on from OU744724.1 coordinate 46,436,678, forward strand.
TTTAGTTTTTTTATTAGAACAGTTTCTTTCATATCCTGGAACTTTTTTGTTAATTTGTGCGACAAAAATTAATCGGCAATATGATAAGGAAAACCTATAAATATTGTGCAATTTGCGGGGGATATAGCTCGACCATGTCAGCTGCTTGTTTAAATATTGCAACTAGATACGATTTAGTAAAAAAAAAGCAAAAAAACATTATATCTTTTTCTTCCAAGTGGCCATTTTACACTCATTATAGCTTTCCGTCGGTGCAATAAAATATCTATTATTCTAAATGGCTTACCCGTTAATAATTGTGTGAATGTTTAGACGGACTGAGTTAAAAAGGGATGAACAATTCTTATGACCTAGTTCAGAGCAATATGGGACATAAAGTCTAGATTAACTGAATGAAAGTTTAAAGCAACATAATTATATAAATGAAGGTACTGTAATTATTTAGATAAACTTAATTTTTACTCTAGATAAAACTTAGTGGCAGCTGATTATGGTTGTCAAGGTTGTATGCTAAGCTTGACTTTTCAATACTGTAAGTATCTGAGTCATTCTGTTTACATGATTCTTTCATTACAATGATGAAACAGCTATGTCTGTCGTAAAAATGATTTTTAGTCTCTATCACAGGTTGAAAAGATGTCGTAAAGTGTGTATCATTCAAGTTTATTGAAAGGAAGAATTTATTTTATGCAATGTACAAATTATTTACTGTATTGTATTTCTGTACTGCATTTCTGTATGAACATTATTTTCATAATCTTTAATGACTCATTACTTATTATTTTCCATACGACGCTGTTCATTTCTGTAATCATGATGTGACACTAAAAATAAAATAATACGTTCTAGAAAATTTATAGAAATTTATAGAAAGTGGGTACTTTCTTTCTGGTTCAACTGTAACTACGACTGCCGAGGCAGTACTTAGGTCTTCAAGACTTCCTCTTTTACCTTCACACAGTGCTTGACCTTCACGTGTACTTTTGTCTAAGTCGTAAACAGAAAATTCACCATGGTGGCCAACGTCAGCTATGACATCATATACATGAAAACTTATATCTAGAAGCATAAAAGAATTTGGTCGAATTATCTGTAAGCGTTTGGAGACATAGACGTATGAAATCTGTAACGTAAAAATGTATATGATATTTGCAAGTGCATCAAATACGCATCTAACTGCTACATCCTTATTCACAGAGCCAACAAGTATATAGCAACACATTGTCAGTATTACAAACATGACAAATGTGAAAATACAGAATCAAATTTATCAAACCAAACCAATTTAAATATTATACTTGTTTTCAATTTCACAAATCAAAGTAAAGCCTAGCAATGTGTGTTGGAGCAAGTTCATGTCCGTATTTTGCGAGAAAAGCATGCAATGTAACCCTACGGTCTCTCTAATCCATGAATGAACTCATTGACGACTACTTTAGGGAGCAGTGCATAAATACATTTCCTTATATTTTCAAATAGAGAGATTTTAGCATAGAAATAGTAAAGACCGGTTCAGATGTTGGACAAAAATGTACATAAAAAAAATGAAATATTCTTTCTGAGATGTAATCATTTGGTTATTGGTTTGAAGCACATTAGAAACGGAATGCACTGAGCTTCTCAATTTCTTTTACTATGAAAGTAAACAAACCTTAATAAGCAATATTCCTATAAAAAAAACAAGCACTATCTCAAGCTAACTGCTCTGACTTGATACTCCAGTGTACAATGGGGAGAAACATGATACAATCGTATAGCATTCAGACAATAAAAGGGGCGCTCTTCAGAGGCGATTCACACGTGTAATGATACACAAAACTCCCTTATAAGGAACGCCATGTAAGGGATTTATAGTAATATCATAGTGCTTATATATATTCTCCATAATTTTCATATTTTCCCATCCATATCATTATTTTCAAGTAATTTGTCAAACCACAACAGAAACTTTGTTCCATTGTCTAAGGATGTTGCTGCATTCATATCTACCGAACCATTGGAGAAATTTCAAAATTGTTTTCACCATCGTGTTGGGGAGAAATTATTTGAATTTTTTTTTTATCAATTTATTTCTTTTTGTAGGCACCACAAATATACAATAAAACTGTAATATTCATTTTCTTCATTATTAACATAGTTATCAAATTGATCAGACATGGTATACAAAATTAACAATGGTGGATACAAATTATGTGAAAAGACTGTAGGATGATGACCAGAAGGAGATAAATTTCTCGTATCTACAATCGGTGTAGAGACGCTCCTTACTGGCGTTGTAGGTATCTTGCAAGATTGATTTAAGGCCGTTAATATGTGGTTTTCTGTTCTGGCATTAACAAATATAATTATAATGTTTAGTTACAATAAGAATCAAATTTAATACATCATTTCTCCTTTCTTTGTATCCAAATATAATATGAGTAATATTCGGTTCTAAATTTAGTCCACATCTCAATTCAATCCATCTAAATAAGTGATGCCATAAACTTTTCACATGTACACAGTCATATAAAAGATGTTTGATAGTTTCGTTTGCATTATTACAAAAAGTACACAGAGAGGAAACTTGCGAATTGTACATGGAAGCACTTCTATTTGTTGTGAGTATTCTATGAATTATTCGATATTGAAACCATTTTAATTTGCAACAAACAGTGCTGCGAAATGGAATAAAATTATATATTTTGACTTGATACTCCAGTGAACAATGAGGGGAAACATGATACAATCGTATAGCATTCAGACAATAAAAGGGGCGATCTTCAGAGGCGATTCACATGTGTAATGATACACAAAACTCCCTTATAAGGAACGCCATGTAAGGGATTTATAGTAAGATGCGTAGTAAAAACTGTTCTTCATGTAGCTTATTGGAAAGAGAATTTTAAGGCAAAGGTAACGACATTGTGCAATTTGATCTCAGTTCTAATATGAGAATTGTTAAATGCGCACAAATTATTATCATTAAAATGGATCTGTCAATGTAAAGTTTTTATTAATTTTTTCCTCAAATTGACCTAAGGCATTCACCGTGCTGCATTCATATCTACCGAACCATTGGAGATATTTCAAAATTGTTTTCACCATCGTGTAGTTTAGAAAAGTTTCTTTATTCACATATATTTTTTGTTTATGAGCATGAAAATTGAAAAAGAATAGAAACGGTGAACAATGTGACATCTGTCGCAAATATAATTTTTTCCATCAAATTACTCACCGTAAGCCTCAATATCCCCGAACCATTAAAGATATTTTAAGTTTGTTTTCCCCATCGTGTACAGGAAAGAATTGTCTTTATTTACATGTATAACTTGTGTATGCGCAACCAAAAATTAAGAAGCTGCAAGTGGTGCGCGGAAAATTTGGTGGATACAAACATTTGAAGTCTAAAATGTAAATATCCTTTGTCAACACTGGTCTAAGGGCAACCTCAAATAGTATTCCTAGAAGCAGAGAAAAAATTTGGTTGAATTATCTGTCACCGTTTTTTAGATACAGAGGTTTGAAAGCTGTAATGTAAAATTGACTGTTTCAGACCCCTGTTGGATGTATAAGACCCAACACTTTAACTATTGATATTTTACTTATAAGGTATATCAGAAATAATGCTGGTCTTGATTATCCGTATACAAAGATGTATGTTTTGTTAAGATAACTTTAATAGTTTTGGAGTAATGAATTTTGGAATTTGATTGAAAACACTGAAAATTTACGAAGTTTAGACCCCTACTCCATGTTGGTCCTTCTGTGCTTAACTATCAACTTTTCTATGATAAAGTGAAACATAGTAAAAGTTTTGCTTTGAATGGAACGTGTGTAGATATAATCAATTATAATATATCTTACTTACTCAAGAAACTGTGGATCTTTGAAATGAGCTAAAAATGAGGATTGTCCAAAAAATCGCCATTTTCAAGGACTGGTCATGTACAGAAAAATAATTATCAAGACTTATTTTTTTTAGTTCACTGTCTACATGTGCTTTGCAAAACATTAAATATATTTATTTTATCTGAAATAGTTATAACCCTCGAAAAATGTTAAATCGCCAAACAATGTAAAACAAATGTTTATGCCCACATATTTCCTTTAATATCAACTTTTATATAATAATGATCTGTAGAATTTGTTCAGCAATCATTGTAGAACAGAATGCATCAAACTTATTTCATTTTTCAAGTTTGCACATGTCTTCTACCCTATTAGTAGGGGTGCAGTGTCAAATTGCAACCAATTTTTTAAATTTTGTATTTTCATTAAGGATTTCCATGTTTTGAGAATTTCATCAGAATTGTTTAGAAATTCATCAGAATTGTTTAGAAATTCATCAGAATTTTTTAGAAATTCATCAGAATTTTTTAGAAATTCATCAGAATTTTTTAGAAATTCATCAGGATTTGTCTGACCTGTTACAAGAAAACTATTCATCCAATTTTTTTCTAATTTGGCACATGTTTTTTACCCGACTAAAAGCAGTGCTAATTCACAAGTGATTTTATTTATTTTGGATTTGTTTACAAATTTCTTTGTTTTGTACGTAGTTGTTTAACAATATCAGAATTTGTCCTACTTTGCAGAATAATTATTGATTCAGATCGTTCAATTTATGCATATGTCTTTTACCTTACTAGAAGAGAGGAAATGCTGAATTACAAGTCATTATATGGGAGAAGACTTTTTCAGACCAATTGCAGAAAATACATTCATTAATACTTTTCAACTTTGTTTTAGGGAGATGGATAGGGTTGATAAAATGTTGTGCAGAGACATTTACTAATGATATGGATAATGGGATGTCTAAGTTATGGGTTGTAAACATTTATTTAGGAGGTCCAGGTTGCAAGGTCGGGAGTATTAGTGAGCCCAATTATTTAGCCTAACTGAAATGATACATGCATTATTAAAACTATGGTTAATCAGTTTTAATATATGAAATGTTTTACCCTGAGAAGAATGCTTTTTGCACAAACTAATATTTAATTGAAAAGATTTAAGAAAATACAATTTGTTTCTAAACTACTACAGAGACTTTTAAACGGCCAGTTCGAGCGGGTATTTTTTGTTCCACAAATATTCGGGAGGGAATTCCCTTTTGCACACGACACGTCAAATTTTATATATTCGATTTGTTTTCTATTTTTTATGTTAAACTATGTCAAGTTTGGTAATTAGTTCTAATCCGCCCTTCAAAACAACAAAATAGCGAAAAGAATCAAAGCCACTGACAAACACTTCGAACGATGTATTTTTTTGTGGAAACGAAATTCAGGGGGGACTTTCCTGTTAACTAATATGTACGATTTTACATGATTATTTCACACTTAATTTCAAATATGTTCATGAGGTTATCATTTCAGTTGTTCATGATTTAACAATTTGACAAAGAATAAAGTGTATCGCCCAAAAAAAGAAAAACATCGTGAAATGAAGCCAATCATCGGAGCTACGAGCATGAGATGCATTACTGGCATTTACTGCCACAAAACATTGTCTTTACTGATAACTTTTATTGTAAACATGTCCCTCTTCTATCAATCAATTATTTTTTCTTGATTTACTCAATGAATTAGCATGATACAATACATTTGTTTTCTCGCAATGCTAACAATTCAAAATGGCGGAGGAAAGCCGATCGAACTCGAAGCCTTGATAATGGCAGCCACTAGGATTTTTGTCAGCTGATTGTTTGGTCTGTGTCGTAGTTACTTGGATGTTTAAATTGTAGGAGATTTGTTAATAATGTTTGCATAAGAAAATATGACAGATTGTTTATTGAAATCTACATATGACACCTAAAATGGCTAGGCTCAATCAATATGACACTGCCGCACTCCCAATTATACACAGTACGTATTGCACTTTTCCGAACATAAAAACTTCATGTGAATTAAGTGGCTAAGATATATTTCTGAAGAAAAAAAATGTTTTACTATGAGTGAGGTTGTGCGAACTGCGAAGTCGAGGGCGAAAATCGCATGCGAGTAGACAAGAGAGAAATGTCAAGCGGATTTATTTGGGAGACATTGCCCCAAAATGAAATAACCTGAAATCTACAATAAATTTACGGATTTTTAACTGGATAAACAATTTAAAAATTTGCTTTACAATCATGAGTTGACATGTCACTGCAAGAGGCCTAAATGCAACTGATTTTACTGTTGTTCACACGACAAAGATTTTTCTAAGGATGAAATGACCCTTTTACACATATAACCATGTAAATTCCATGATATTAACGTAGTGACTGTTTTTAAAAAAACGAAGGGCCATTGTCGAATTTTAATGGGCACTGAAAACATAGGTCCCACCCAGAATTATCCCTGCACACTACATTGCATTATGGGAAGGGACATTTCTCATTCTATTTATAGATCTGCTAAACAAATGACGCGCTGTGTCTAAAAATAGCTTCATTAGCAGTTTAAGCTTATCGGTGAAAACGCGCTCGAACAGGCCGTTTAACCAACTGAATTGTGAACTGATAACTTGGCATATTGTGTTTAGTGGCATCCGTCCATCCCTATGTCCATATATAGTCTTGTCAATGTGATATCTCATGAACTGATGCACTTAATGTCTTTAAATTTGTTTCATTTTGGGGATAACGCAGACACCAGTAATTTTTGGTGACCATGACCTTATATAGCAAGAACAGAACATGCACTGTGGCACCGACAGGCACACTCGTATCGTTCACGTGGTTATGCTCGGGCCGGGCTGCCAGTGCGCAAGAAACATTCAAGTTCCATTAGCAGTATGGGGAGTGATCACACAATTAGCGAGCATGAACAATGTACTTTGGTCCGCCCAAAATCACTCACTTCCCTTGGCAACGTATTTCTTTCGTTCAGGACGGCGTATTCTAATGAAAAAATATCACCATAAAGACTGATAGATTATCTCTATGTACGTATATTATTTGCATATTGTTCAGTATTTATATGACTTTATTAGCTTTGAAATAAAGACAATTTTCAAATCGTTGTAATAATCGTTCTAAAGAATTCCTCGAAATAATTTGTATGTGGTTGTGAAGCGAAACATTCAGTGATTCCTACTGTAGTAATACCGCGCATGCGTGGTCACAATTTATTGAATAATGGCGGTCGAAATGAAGACAACTTGTGGTAGAAATTCCATTGAAAGTTTGGGATAGGTATTGGCCACTTATTTACGGGATTGGCGACTTAGAATTGTAAGTTACAAACTTTTTTATCCCCCCTTCACGATGTCATTATGTCATGTCTGCAGTGCTAACTAACTGAACAAACGATATACATTGGCAAAGTAAGTGAATTATAGTGAGTGTATTGAGTTACAGGCAAAAGAATCCCATTTACATTGAATAAAAGATCGTTCTTTACTGTTTATTCTGATATATAAATTGTTCAAATGTGCTAAGTAAGTACTAAGTAGGGCCACTTATTTATGTATAAAACAAGTCAAATCATTGCGTTTGTACAAATTATATATGGAATTGAAGACTATTGTACAATCTTTATTTTGACACACAAAAAATAAAGATGTGGTGAATAGTTTTTGTGATATGTAGTTGGAAATACTGGTACATAGCTGAAAATACCTGAAAATCACCCTTTTTTTCACTCCTTGCAGGTTCATTATTTCTTTTAGCCCATGTAAATGTCATACATCAAAATGACGACAATTCAATGTCGTTTTCAACAATGTATTTTTCTTGGAAATCCGCACAAGGGTTAGTTTGCCAGGACGTGTGAAAGATAAGCTGTGCAAAAAATGTAATCCTGTGCCCTGGGCAATGGGTGCACCAAGCTGTAGTGCCGCATCGTGATTCTTGCTCTTGGGCGAGTACGGGAATAATAAGGCGTTTTTATGAGTTTTGTTCATTGTGTTATAGATGACAGAATGTATTGAAACTTCATACACTGTTTGAGCCACCATTTAGACCACTTTTCATAAAAAGAACGGCGTTTCAGAGAGGCGCGGAAGTAATTACAAGCTTCGAACTGAGAAAAGTCTTGGTACAAAAAAAATCCGGGTCTCGTGTACCCAGCTTACAGTCAATTATAGCTTTATCAAGAAAGTTAGATTTTGCATATCGGGGTTAGTCTACACAGCTTACAGGCAACCCGAAATATTCTGTGAGCCGCATCGTAAAAGTTAAATCTAAAGTTTAATTATCAAATTGATTAATCACAAAGACTTAAGTTATTTCTGGAGAAATATTAGAAGCATTTTAATTGGTTACCATTTCTTTGAATGTCAACATGAATAATGTTCTGTTTTGATATCAAATTGATTCAGTCAAATTATCATGGCATATCCCAGCATCAATTTTCAGTATTAAAAACAGTTGCTTAAGTATTATCATTTTGTATGCATGTAGATTAATTGATATGATAAATTGTAAAGAGCAAAGGACTAACCATCTCTGACTTTTTTTGCAGCAAGATGAGTTCTATGTGTCAGAAAAGGTTGCTGTGCAGTTGGCTGGTCTCCAGGCTCAGGTGATATGGGGAAGATTCAATGATGATAAAACTTTTAGGTATGTTTAAAGTTAGGTATTATACACATGTGTATATATATATATTCACTTGATGATTTGATGGTCTTTCAAATTTCAATATATTCACATTGTCTTTTCTTTGAAGATTTTAAAACGATAGCAATTATTCAGTATTCACTGCCATGCCCCTTATTACATTATAATATTACAAATTCATGCACTGCTGTTAGACTTGTTCCAAATAAACCAAAATTGGACTAAGCATCCTTAAAATAGCTTGAAGGTTTCAACAATAATTCTACCTTGCTGTATGACGTAACCTTAGAGGTCACGTGAGAGATGCGCACGCAGCCTGACGTCATTAGCGCGTTTGTCCTGACCGTGTAAGCACGGTCGACGTCGAGAGACAGCTTCTGTAAATTTAGCTCAAAATTGAGTAAGATTACAGTAGCAACCTATTTTGCTGAAAATACACACAATTGTGTTCAACAATCGAACAATTTCGTTCTTGTTACGGATAGCCTTGGGCTGTGTTACTGTGTTAGTGCGTGTACTGCCGTGGTGTAGAAATTCGCACGTGGTCCAACATGGCCGATGGAAATGGCGAGTCATTCGATTTGGCCAGTTCAGTCTTAAATCGAAAGAAACTAAAGCAAGCCAGGCTAAAAAATCTAACAGAAAGACTATTAAACCTGTTTCCGAACCTCAACCTTCTACTTCGGCAGCTGGTAGTTTGGAAAATTCCACTGGCAATCCCAATGGTAATGCGAAAAGTGACACGACAGTGGCGCATCGCTCAGACAGTGACATGGCCAGTTTCCGAGCGGAAATGCTTGAGAATCATCGCCAAAACATGGCAGAATTGAAGTCTGTCATCTCTGAAAGTTTTCAGTCTCGCGATAGGAAACGTGACCATGACTCTGATTCGGACATTGAACCTTCTCAGAAACGCTTTGCCTCGCATGATCAATCGCATGATGAAGTTGTGGCACAGATCGACGACTTGCTCTGTGACGATGAGGTTTCTCACTTCGACAATTCAGAAAATGAAGACGAATTCGAGAATGCACTCGAGATGGAATACACTACCGCTGAGAAAACTGGACCAGAAGTTAGTGAGAAAATGGCATCGATTGTCAACAAAGTGCTGAAAACACGAATGGATGACGAGAAGTCAAAAGTTATTATGGATAAATTTCAGAGACCAGCGAATGTCGATCTCTTCATGCCAAAAGTCAACACTGAGATTTGGTCAAAACTGAAACCAGGGACAGGCTCTAAAGACATTCGCATGCAGAAAGTTGGAGATAAGATTGTTCGTAGTTCGTACGCCATTATCAGTCTCACAAATGAACTTTTGGATTCAAAGAAAAAGAAAACCCCGCTCAGCGGAGAAAAACTGACAAGTGCCATTAAAACGGGACTTGATGCGGTTTCTATTCTTGGACTTTCGGCACAAGAGATGAACCAAAGAAGACGTGAGAATCTGAGACCAGATCTGAATTACCAATATAAGCAGTTGTGTAATCAAGACTACGAGGGAGCTTCGTCCAAATTTCTTTTCGGAGAAGATTTGGGTCGAACAGTGAAAGACATAAACGAAACTAACAAAGTGGGTCAAAATGTCACTGGTACAAGTGGTTCGTCGTATGGTTTCAAGGGACGCTCTCGACCAGGCTTTCAGAAGGGGAAAGGTTTTTTAGGAAACCAATTTCGGAGGCCACACGGACCGAACATGAGATTCGAACCGAAGATGGAGAGGGGAAGAGGCAGAAGGAAATCCCTTCGCAAGTAAAGACACCGGTAGGTGAGTTATCCCCCTTTGATTGGCAATTTTACTTTGAAAGCTTGAAATCTGAACTGCTTACACATGTAGATAATTTCAAAGCAGGACAGTTAAAAAATCATTATGATTATTGGGCAAATATTACAACAGATCGTCACATTCTGAGAATTATTTCAGGGGCAGAGATTGAATTTGTTGATCGCCCAATTCAGAGTGAAACTACGAAATTGATTGACATTGAAATAAGCAAATTTATCAAAAAAGGAATTGTTGAGCTATCCCATCATGAACCTGGGGAGTTTATCTCAAATATCTTTAGCAGAGAGAAAAAAGATGGATCGATTAGAGTTATTCTCGATTTATCCAATTTGAATGAAGAAATCATTTATAGACATTTTAAAATGGATTCTCTCCAGACTGCTATTAATTTCATTACACCAAGTTGTTTTATGGCTTCAATTGATTTAAAAGAGGCATATTACTCCGTACCTGTCAAGCAGTCTGACAGAAAATATTAAAAGTTTTTCTGGAAAAATCAATTGTTTCAATTTGCCTGTTTACCAATGGGGTTAACATCTTCCCCAAGATTGTTCACTAAAATTACCAAAGTGTTTTTCTCTGAATTGAGGAAAATGGGTCACATTAGCACTAGCTATATCGATGATTGTTTGCTAATTGGAGATTCATTGGATGATTGTAGAGCAAATGTTAAAGATACAGTAAAGGCTGCTATCAAATCTGGTTTCACTATAAATCCAACCAAGTCACAGTTAGAACCTGTTCAGGGAATTACTCATTTAGGATTTGTTTTGAATTCGCTTGACATGACTATCAGATTGACTGAGAGCAAGGCTTTGCATATCAAAGAAAGATGTAGTTGCCTGTTGAGTTGTGAATTTGTTACAATTCGTCAGTTAGCAGAGGTGATAGGTTTGATGGTAGCAGCATTTCCAAGTGTACCTTATGCCAAATTTTATTATAGAAGGTGTGACAATTTTAAATCAAAATCTCTAAAGATTAACAAAGGGAATTTTGAGGCCAAAGTGATTTTGCCTAACACATGCAAGACAGATTTGATCTGGTGGGTTGACAATATTGTAGGTTGCAGCAAGTCTTTGCTTGTTACCACTCCTTCCATTATTCTGACATGTGATGCGTCAGGAAAGGGGTGGGGGGGAGTGTTTGGGTCGATTCACACCAGAGGGGTGTGGACAAAGGACGAATGCAAGAGACACATTAACGAATTGGAGCTATTAGTAGCCAAATTCACAATAATGAGCTTCTGTAAAGGCATGAGTAAAGTTCATGTTTTGATAAGATCTGACAATTCAACTACAGTAGCCTATGTCAATAACCTAGGAGTCACTAAAACTGGTTGTAATGAAATTACTAGGGATATTGTCAAGTTTGCAATAGATCATCAGTTAACTATCAGTGCTACTCATTTGCCAGGTGAACTTAATGTAGAAGCCGACAAAGAAAGCCGTTCAGGTAGTGATAACACTGAATGGGAGTTAAACTCTGAAGTTTTTAAGGAAATCACAGAAGTTTATGGTTTTCCATCAGTCGACTTGTTTGCTTCTAGAGTTAATGCTAAAGTGCAGAGCTACATGTCATTTAGACCAGATCCATTCGCAGTTGCTATTGATGCTTTTTCCATTGGTTGGGCAGATTCTTTGTGTTATGCTTTTCCGCCCTTTTGCCTTATAAGTAAGGTTCTCAGAAAAATTTTAAATGAGAAAGTAACATGTATTTTGGTAGTGCCTTGGTGGACTACTCAATGTTGGTTTCCTACTGCTTTGAGAATGCTAACTGATTTCCCTTTGTTGTTACCCAGGACTCGAGACGTCCTGCATCACCCGGGGATGAGCAGCGACAACCTTCCGAAGATGATGTTGCTGGCATTGCGGGTCTCGGGGAACAATATCTCAAGCTCAAACTTTCACAAGCAGCTAAGGATATCATACTACAGTCTTGGCGGACAAGCACAAAGAGACAATACAGTGTGTATATCAGAAAGTGGCTTCGGTACTGTGCTGAAAGGGAAGTGGATCCCATTTCGCCAAATATAGAGACAGTGATAGAGTTTCTGACAGAACTTTTCTCTAATGGCTTACAGTACAGTGCCATTAATACAGCTAGATGTGCCTTATCTACCATTGTATTTTACAATAACAAACCTGTCGGTTCAGCACCTATAGTTATAAGATTTCTCAAAGGTGTTTTTAACCTGAGACCCTCTTTACCTCGCAACAATTCAACTTGGGATGCAGATATCTTACTTGTTTATTTGCGAAGACTTTCGCCTGTTAAAAAACTGAGTCTCAAATATTTGACTTTTAAGTTGCTTGGATTGATCGTTTTGCTGTCAGGTCAGAGACTCCAAACCGTGTCATGTATTGATTTGAGAAATGTTTTTATCTCAAAAGGAACAATTAAGTTTACATTTGGAGATTTGTTGAAACAATCTAGACTAGGTTTTCAACAAAAAGAGATTATTATTAGAGGTTTTCCTCCAGACAGGAGACTTTGTATTATTACAGTTTTTTCTGAGTATTTGGCCAGAACAAAGAGCGTTCGCCTCGGCCATTTGTTGTTTATCAGTTTCATTAAACCATTTAAAGCAGTGACCAGAGAGACTTTAAGTAGGTGGTTATGGAAGTTGCTTTTAGCAGCAGGTGTGAACATGGACAGTTTTGTCCCTCATAGCACAAGATCAGCGTCAACTATGGCGGCTCTGAGGAAACAGGTACCAGTTGAGACTATTATGGAAACGGCAGGTTGGACCCGTCAATCTACTTTTACTAAGTTTTATCACAAGAATGTTGTTCTTCCTGGACTGTTTTCCAAGAAATTGTTGGACTTAGTTCCAAGGAGTTAATCCATTGTTACGGATTTTTGTTGTGAAATCTGCAGATAAATCTTTGTGTTATATAAATGATATTGAACACAATACTTGTTGTCATTCTTTTTAAGTTTCTAGGCTTGTTTGAGGTGATTGGCTTCAACTTTGAACATCTCACGTGACCTCTAAGGTTACGTCATACAGCAAGGTAGAATTTTAAGATTAAACGAGACTTACCGTAGGGAAGTTGAAGTTTGATTGTAATTCTACCTTGCTGTTGACGAACTTAGAGGTCATGTGCCCTCCCTACCCTCCCTATGGTAGGATTTGGGTTCTTTGAGCCAATCACGCTTTTAAGTATGACGTCAGGCTGCGTGCGCATCTCTCACATGACCTCTAAGTTCGTCAACAGCAAGGTAGAATTACAATCAAACTTCAACTTCCCTACGGTAAGTCTCGTTTAATCTTAAAATTCAATGACAGGTTTACATATTTTGAATTTTAAGAGCCTGTAAAGAATTAAGCAATAATCACTGTAACATTTGCATTGTTGGAAGACACAAGTTTTATAAAACTCTCCTAATAGACTGGATAAGTTCGTCCGTCCGTCCGGGCATGTCAGTCGGCATTCTTCAATATAACAGCAGAATTCTACTACTTGTTTAACTGATGTTTCTTTTTTACATTTATTAGCTCATCAGGTCTGAAAGACCCGATGGGCTTATGGCATGGCATGGCGTCCGGCGTCCGGCGTCCGTCCGTCCGTCCGTCCGTCCATCCGTAAACTTTTCACATTTTCGACTTCTCCTCCAGAACCAATGACCCTAGAGAGCTCAAATTTGATGTGGAGACTCCTTGGCAATTTGGGATTCTAAATTGTAGATTTCATGACCTCATGACCCCAAATGGGGTCACAGGGGTCAAAACCTTTAAAACCTATTTTCATCTTCTTCTCCAGTTCCAAAAGGTCTAGAGAGCTGAAAAGTTGTGTGTAGACTCCTTAGCCAATGAGGATTCTAAATTGTAGATTTCATGACCTCATGACCCCAATTGGGGTCATAGGGGTAAAAACCTTAAAAACCTATTTTCATCTTCTTCTCCAGTTCCAAAAGGTCTAGAGAGCTTAAAAGTTGTGTGTAGACTCCTTGGCCAATGGGGATTCTAAATTGTAGATTTCATGACCTCATGACCCCAATTGGGGTCACAGGGGTCAAAACCTTAAAAAACTATTTTCATCTTCTTCTCCAGTTCCAAAAGGTCTAGAGAGCTGAAAAGTTGTGTGTAGACTCCTTGGCCAATGAGGATTCTAAATTGTAGATTTCATGACCTCATGACCCCAATTGGGGTCACAGGGGTCAAAACCTTAAAAACCTATTTTCATCTTCTTCTCCAGTTCCAAAAGGTCTAGAGAGCTAAAAAGTTGTGTGTAGACTCCTTGGCCAGTGGGGATTCTAAATTGTAGATTTCATGACCTCATGACCCCAATTGGGGTCACAGGGGTCAAAACCTTAAAAACCTATTTTCATCTTCTTCTCCAGTTCCAAAAGGTCTAGAGAGCTAAAAAGTTGTGTGTAGACTCCTTGGCCAATGAGGATTCTAAATTTTAGGTTTGGTTACCCCTTTGACCCCAATTGGGGTCACAGGGGTCACAACCTTCAAAACCTATTTTCATCTTCTCCTCCAGTTCCAAATGGTCTAGAGAGCTAAAAAGTTGTGTGTAGACTCCTTGGCCAATGGGGATTCAAACTTGTAAATGGGGTCACAGGGGTCAAAACCTTTTTCCATAAAAAGTCTGATGAGCTACAGAGCCCATGGCTCTATTTTATATATGGATGAACTTTAATCTAATGTATGAAATATTGAGGCTACATCGCGCTCTGCCTGTCCCTCCGTGATTGTGTATGTCCGAGCATTCGTTAAAATAACCTGTAGAAATCTTCCACTTGTTTTGTTTTTTGACATTTCATTTGTGGATGAATTATATTAGCAGCCCCGTCTAAGTTTTTGTGAAGTTTCCACCGCCACCGCCACCGCCAACGCCACCGCTTGTTTTGTTTTTTGACATTTCATTTGTGGATGAATTATATTAGCAGCCCCGTCTAAGTTTTTGTGAAGTTTCCACCGCCACCGCCACCGCCACCGCCACTGCCGCCGCGGTCGCACTCTTATAACTAGCTATAACTTTTTTCCACTAAGCTTTTCAGAACTCCTTTTCATAAGTTACTACTCATACCTCGGGGGAACGATTTTGACGTGTTCACTTTCAAGGTCAAAGGTCAAGGTCACGAGCTATGTAATCATTCTAAGAATTCCTTGTAAACACGATAACTTGAAAAGTTTTTGTGCTATGAAGCTCTGACTTGCTATATATCATCCTTGGAAGAGTAAAAAAAATTGAAAAGATTTTGGCTACAATCCATCAAAGGTCAAGGTCACAGCGAGGTCATGATTTTAGCATGGTTTAGCCAAAATGCTTTTTTCTAACTATGAACACTTTTAATCAATACATGATTGTTATACTCAATAAATAGTGTTTATTAATTGTGTGACCTTGAAAGTCAAAGGTCAAGGTCAGGAGATATATGAGTTATTGCAATGTGCACCTAATTTGGATATAGCTTTATTCCATTTAGCTTTTCAGAACTCATGAACATGTCTAAGTGTTTAGATCTCCGGGGAATTATTATGTTCACTTTCAAGTCAAATGTGAAGGTCACAAGTTATAAAATCACTACAAAATTCCTTGTAAACACGATAACTTGAAAACTTTTTGTGCTATGAAGTTTAGATTTTGTATATATCATCTCTTGAGAAGATCAAAATTTTAGGAAAAGTTTTGGGTACGAACTGTCATAGATCAAGGTCAGAGCAAGGTCAACATATATTGAGAAAATGGATTATTTTTACTTTAACACCTTCATTTTAATGTGTTTATTGATTGTGTGACCTTGAGTGTCACAGGTCAAGGTCACGAGAAAATGCCCAATTTGGTGAGGCCTGTAAAAGCCAGAACAGGGTAAGGCGAAACCCCAAGTTTCGGGGCTGCTCTGCTTTTGCGGTGTCCCTCAAACGCTAATCTAGTTTTATTTGCATACAGAACTTATCAGTAATTAAATGGAATTTAAAACAATGCCTTCTAGAGCTTTTCATTTTACTTCTGAGGAAACTGTTAGTGACCTTATTTGGATTTATGTTCTTTATTTGAAGCTATATGTTAACATAATATCTCATGAACCATTACACTCAGTCTTCAAATTTGATGTCAACTTTCATGATGGGAATATGCAGACACCAGTTGATTATGTTAACCTTGACCTTGTAACAAGGTCGCTACGGCACTTTGATCGCTTTTAATGCTCTTGTTAGGAAATTTATTGTTGCACTGAAGGTCTTCAAATTTGAGCCAACATGACATGAAAACACAGACACCACATGATCATGGTGACCTTGGTCTTATGTTCAAGGTTAGTAGAGAGCATGCTGTCTACTAAAATATCAAAACTCAAAAATTAATTCAGTATTCCCGGTAAGCTGCGGGTGACATTGCCATGTTAGTGGCAAACACTTGTTATTTTGTAAAAGAGACACAGAAAGTCAATGTGAGCTGTCTGTGGAAGTTATATTGGAGCCGCATCATGAACCCCAACCCTTCTTTGGCACTATACATCTTTTAAATGGGGACGCAAAATTTGAAAATATTTATGTCATTGTAAGGGACGAATAACAGGCTTTGATTCGATGTGTACATGTGCGCGGAAAGAAAAGGGCAAGCGATGTGACATCTGTCTCAAATGTCCTTTGCCCTTCATATCTCCGAAACCATTGGATATATTTATATATGTTTTTCACCATCGTGTAGAGGAGAGAAATCATTTTTTTTACATGTGTAAAAAACGGTACCACGGTGTCTGTCGGTTCCACTGTGCATGCAAGAACACGTGTTCCCCTTAAAAATCTCATGTGTTTGGAAGTTTTTGTGTATACTCTTGCTGTTTTCATTCTTTATATATTTTGTGCCACAAGCCATATTGTCGTGATTCTTTGTAATTATGAAAATGAATAAATTCTCCACAGTTCCCTATAAGACTTGTATGCGCGACGAGTATTTGCTATTTGATCAACTGGAAATAAAGATTTTCTTTAGATGACTGTTAGAAATTTTTCTTTTCTTTTTTATCTTTTTTTTTATCTTTATTTTATTACAAAAAAGAGGATGTTACAGACACATTCAAGTAGTTGGCACAGATCTTTGTAACGAAAAAAAGAAAAAGAGATGGGGTAAGAATAGGAAAAGAAAAGATAGTGGTGCAGTGTGAGAGGGTGTATAAAGATGGGTACTGGGTATAACCAGGCTTGTTTACGACATAATGGAACACACTGAATCTTTCCAAATTCCAGGATTACTCCTTTTAATCGATTTTGAAAAGGCCTTCGATTCTATTGATAGAAATTATCTTTGTAATGTCCTTAAATTCTTTAATTTTGGTCAAGGCATTATTGCCTGGATTACCACTTTCTATAACGACATCGAATCAAGAGTCTTGGTAAATGGATTTCCATCCTCACCCTTTAAAATCGAAAGAGGTTGTCGCCAAGGCGATCCGGTAGCGCCATATCTATTCATCCTCTCTGTTGAAATCTTAGGCATTCTCATTAGAAATAATGCTAACATAAAAGGGATAAACATTGGAAATATAGAATATCTGTTGTCTCAGTTTGCTGACGATACGTCACTTTCACTAGATGGGTCAGAGAAATGTTTATATGCTGTCTTGAAAACTCTGCAATTCTTTGCACGTTTTTCTGGTTTAAAGGTTAATGTGGAGAAAACTAGACTACTATGGATTGGTTCCAAAAAACGATCTCGTCTCAAATTATGTAAAGATTGGAACTTTGATTGGTCACAATGTGATTTTAAACTCTTGGGAATACATTTTAGCATTGATATGGATAGCATTTGTCAAATAAATTACAATGAAAAGTTTCTACAAATAAAACATTTGATGAACATATGGTTAGCAAGAAATCTTACACCTTACGGAAGAAACACAGTTCTTAAATCCTTACTTCTGCCAAAGTTGAACCATCTATTCTCTGCCCTACCCCGCCCACCTGAAGCTGTTATTGAAAAATTCCAAAAAGAGTGTTTTAAATATGCTTGGAGAAACAAACCAGACAAAGTTAAAAGAGACACCGTTGTTCTTAGTCCGGAACACGGTGACCTTAAAGTTCCAATTATCAAAGATATTATATCTTCACAAAAATTGAAATGGATTCAGAGATTACAATGTTGTTCGTCAAATTGGAAAGATTTACTCATGCATAGACTGCACAATCAAAGTCTTTTGTGGATATCAGATAAAACATATATTGAAAATAAAGTAATATCTTCAATTTCAAATCCATTTTGGATAGAGGTCTTTAAGGACTGGTCCAAAACAGTGGGTAAATATAAACGACATGCTAAAAGTACGTATGATCTACTCTCGCAAAGTATATGGAATAACGATAGTATTAAGGTTGGAAATAAGAGCGTTTTATACAAAAAATGGGCAAAGAAGGGTATAATATTTGTAAATGATTTATTGGATGAAAATGGAAGATTTTACTCCAAGGAAGAATTGGGTACTGTATATTCTCTTGATATCAACTTTCTCCATTATGAGGGTATTAAACGTGCAGTTCTTTATTATGCTAACTCAATTGATGTTACTTTATCCGATTGTAAGCTTCACAATCCCGTGTACCCTTTCATAAACAAATGTACAAATACTCTTTTGGGTCATCCGAAACTGTATGATATGTTACTTGAGTCACATTTTGTAAAACTCCCTTGCTATGATAAATGGGAACAAGTCACTGGTTCGCACTACACTGATTCAGATTGGGAATGTTTTAGCACTATTGCCAACAAATGTACCCCTAGCACTGATCTAAAATGGCTTCAGTACCGAATCATCCACAGAATACTCCCAACAAAACATTTCCTTTACAAAATAAAATATGTTGATACCCCACATTGTACTTTCTGCAATGCAGCTGACGAAACTATTTATCATATGTTCTGGGAGTGTAGCAAGGTGAAAATATATGGCAAGAGATTAAAATTTGGCTCAACACTGTTGATGTACAACTTAGTTTTACAGTTTCCCAGATATTATTTGGAGTGAAAGGGAAAAATAATTATGTTTTAAATGCTATTATTATGTTAGTTAAGAATATTATATACTATTGTAGTAAGAAAAGTTTTATCCCAAATATAATATATATCAAGAGGCAAATCACACAATATTACAATATTACAAAATACATATACATTAACCAAAACCAGGAAACATATTTCCTGAAATTGTGGTCTATCTTGCATGTTCTATTTAGATGATTACCTGACTTCATAAATTTTTCTGTATGCACAATATACCCAAAAATTTATTTTGTTATAGAATTACTTGTATATTACCATGTATGTTAACCTGTATGTATGCCTGAAAAAAAGTGAAATAAAAAAAAAAAAAGAAAAAAAAGATGGGTACTCAGTTTATTACTTTAAAATAGTCCGGACCATTTTCTTTGATAGTCAGGGTCTTCATCCGAGAAAATATGTTTCTCCAAATGGTAATGGTATTTTATAAAAGCTATAAGCTGATTGACATTTAAGTCAGTAGAGCCAAATCGTATTTTATTTATATATTCTTTTGTTAAAATAAAAATGTGGTTTATTAATATGTTTGCCGTTGGGTCCCCCGGCCCCAGTAGAAATGCTTTGATGTCTATAGTGAGGTGTGTGTCCATCTTGAGGTTGTACCAATTTTCGAATTGATAGATAAAGCAGTTGAGTAACTCACAGTGGAAGAATAAGTGCTCAAGTGTTTCAATTTCTCTACCACATAATGTACAAAGGTTGTCTTGATTTACACCTATTTTGCAAAGAAATGATTTCGTTGATATTATTCTGTGCAATAGCTTGTACTGGAAATTTCTAGCTTTAGTTTCTAATGTTGTTTCATTTATCATTGCAAAACAGTCAGGAAGATAATTATCTGATAAAGCAGTACTCAGTTTTGATCCCCACTTTAAACGAAGGTTGTCTAATGGTTCTGTTTTATTTGCGCACAGCTGTGAATAGACAAATTTACAGTCCGCCGAGTTACATATTTGTGTAAATATTGTTTCTTGTGTATTGACTACTTCACCTATATGGGTTGCAGCCTTAATTAAGTGGAGGTAGTTTTTAGGTATGTATTTGATAAATCTAAAGTAAAGTAAGTAGGTGTGATCAAGATTAAACTCCTGTTTTAGCACTTCAAAAGTTTTAAAATTACCAGTGTTAGAGATGATATCTCGAAAACAAGTCATTCCGTTCTTGTACCAAGAGACGAACAAAGTTATATCATCAAATGATATGAAATTAAGAATTGGTAGAATTGAAAAATCTTCAATAATTAAAATATTGTTCCTGTTTAAACACGTGGAACATCTTTCCAGAAGGCGTTTTTCACATTTTTGGAGTATAATAGAAGCCTTTCTCTTTGGAAATTAATCAATCAATGTCTCCAAATGGTGATAATGATATAAAGCCTAAGTGGTGGCATAGTCCGTTTCCAGTGGATAGTCTTTTTATCCATTTTATCTTCATATAATTACAAAAGGATATGATATCTATCATTTTCAGCCCCCCTTTTGCATACTCATTTATTAACATGTTGCGTTTAATTTTATCGCGTTTCCCTCCCCAAACAAACTTAAAGAGGATTGAATTCAAACATTTAAAGAAGAGTTTAGGTGGGTTGGGAAGCGCCATGAAAAGGTGGGTAAAAAGGGGGATAATCTGAGACTTGATAATCATAATTCTTCCTCTAAGAGTTAAGGATCTATTTGACCATGAAAAAAGTACTTTTCTGATTTTTGAAAGTTGTTGTTCGAAGTTTAGTGAAATCATTTCATTTAAATCAGTAGAGAAAGTTATTCCAAGAATTTTGTATGGTTCTTTTGACCAGCGAAGTAGTATGTGTGGACAAAGTTGTTCATTAGAGTTTGCCGTGAGCCAAACCAAATCGCTATGGTTTTATCTGTATTAAGATTTAAGCCAGAGACAGTGGCAAACTTTTTGATAACATAAATAAGTTCTGATAATCCTTTTTCGGACCCTACAAGGGTAAAATTGGTATCATCAGCGTACTGGAAAATAAGATACTCCATACCCTTTATCTTTATGCCCTTAATATCTTTGTTGGATCTAATTGCAATAGCTAATAATTCAACACATGCGATAAACAGGTATGGTGCTACCGGGTCACCTTGTCAACAACCACGTCCCAAACCGAAAAAGCTTGATAATGTACCAGAATTAATAATAGAGCTGCAGCTATTCTTTTGAAAAAGTTTTACCCAATTTCTGAGAGCGGGGCCAAAGTTAAACTCTTCCAGAGTCTTATCAATAAAGTCCCACTTAACTGTGTCGAACGCTTTGTCATAATCAATTGCGACCAGAAGACCAGGTATTTCATTTTCCTCGCAATAATGCATTAAATCATATAGTATTCTGGTATTTTCCCCAATAAATCTATTCTTTAGAAAACCATTTTGTGTTTCGTTTATTATATCAGGAAGAACATCTTTAAGTCACGAAGCAATGGCGGCAGATGCAATTTTATAATCAACGTTCAAAAGACTAATCGGTCGCCAATTCTTTAAATATCGTCTGTCACGATAATCTTTTGGTATACAGGTTATTATGCCCTGTCTTTGAAAATCTGACAACATCCCATTTTTGTATGAGTATGTGATGGATCGCCAGAGAAAATTACCAAGGTCCTTCCAGAAAAATTTATAGAATTCTGTAGTAAACCCGTCTGAACCAGGACTTTTTCTATTTTCTGTTAGAAATTAACTATTATTATTATTGAGTTAGATCAGCTAGTTAGCTCTGGCACGTATCCTCTTTTCCCTCTCTCGGAATAGATCCACAATGCTATTCCATGCTATTCAGTCAAGGTGGCACTTGTGTCAAACGCCCTTGCATGTTGAAGAGCTTGGCAGTCAAAGATGATATGGAAGATTGTTTCCTCCCCAGAATCACACAATAGGCAAGTAGCATTGGTGGCTAGATTGAATTTGTGTAGAAAGATTTGGCACGAATAGTGATGCAACTTTATCCGACTGAGGAGGACTTGATCCCTCCGGTTTACATTTGCATACTGAACATTGCTTGGTTTGGTCTGGATTTGATGATATTGTCGTCCTGTTGACCCGTTGTTCCACTTGTCTACCCATAAATGTTTGGTGGATGATTTCACTGCACCCATTATTGAGGGAATTGTTGCTACTTGTTTGTTGACCGGTCCACAGCTTGCCGCCATCTTGGCCAATACATCTGCCTTTTCGTTCCCTGATGTGCCGACATGGCTAGGAATCCATTGAAGGGTGACCATTTCTTTGTTTGCCGGCAGCAATTGATTAATCCTGCTGCAGAGGTGGAAGTACTCAGTTGGTTTGTAGGATGAAAGGGTCTGCAGTGATGACTTTGAGTCAGTGAGGATAACATATTTGGCATCAAGATCATCTGCTGTTGATATAACTTGAAGAGCTCTTTCAATGGCGACTAGCTCTGCTTCCAAGATGGAGCTGGGAGGAAGTGGAATAATGGTTTCTTCACCAGTGTGATGAAAAAATATTCCTGCTCCTGTTCGCTCAGCAGAAAGATCATGAGAACCATCTGTGTATATCTTAGAGTAGTCCTGATATTTCTCATGAATGAGTTCTAGAGAGAGTTGGTGCAACCGCTCTGGAATTTCACTTTTAGATGCATTGTCTGGAAGATTCATCTCTATTGAAGGAGGGGACCATATCCATGGTGGTTGGTCATTCATGATGGCTGTACGTTGGAAGTCAGCTTTCTTTTTGCTGGGTAGGACAATGTTCCGTTGCTTCAGTAGTAGCTTTGATCTCTGAAAAAAGCTGTTGGGAGCTGGAATATCTTTGATGATACCTGGTGAATCTATCGGTAGGAAGTGCTGTTTGATGCGCTTGCTTAGGATAGCTGACTCAATATATAGATTCAGAGGGATGATATCTGTTTCTATCTCTAGCGCTGATATAGGCGTTGTCTTCAAGGCACCACAAATCATCCGGAGAGCAGCATTTTGAATTCTTTCTATTTTGTTGATGTTACTTGTATTGCATGAGGACCTTATCTCCATGGCATAGCACATCTTGCTTCGGAGGTAAGCCAGATAGAATGTTCTCAAGGTAGAGAAGTCTGCTCCCCAGTACTGCGAGGCAATGGTTTTCATGATGTTCAACCTCTTAGTACAGGCCTCAACGAGGAGGTCAATGTGCTTTGTCCATGTTAGTGTGGGGTCTAATGTGAGACCAAGGATTTTAGGATGCTTGTTATACTTTATTTCTTGTCCTCCAAGTTTGATGCCCAGATTGTCTAGGGGAAGTTGATGTTTACGTCTTCTTGTAATCACTGTGTATTCTGTCTTCTCCCTTGATACTTTGAGATGCCACTCTTGTGCCCATTTGTCAATGGCTTCCATACACATGTTGAGAGAGCTCACAATGTAGTCAAGATCATGGTGAGTGATCAGGATTGAACCGTCGTCTGCATAGGTTACCTGTAGACATGGATCCGGTACAATCAGAGGAAGGTCATACATGAGGATGTTAAAGATGGTTGGACTGAGAATGGCGCCTTGAGGTGTACCAGCTCTGATACTGAACTTTTCTGATGTTGAATTTGCAACCTGGACTTTGATGTATCTCTCATCTAGGAAGCTTCTGATGATCTTGAGCATGCGTCCTGAGATACCTATTGTTGCTGCTTTGGTGATCAAACCTTCCCACCAAACCTTGTCAAATGCACCTTCCAGGTCAATAAGTACAACAACAGTGTATTCCTTATTATGTAGGCCTAAATGACATTGCTCAGTGATCTTCATGAGCGCGTCAATTGTTCCTGTCTTTGCACGGAAACCACACTGAGAGTGATGAAATATCTTATCACTATGGATTTTCCAGTTTAGTCTCTTGTTGGTGAGTCTTTCAAAGAGTTTGCCTAAGCATGATGTCAGTGCTACTGGACGATATGATTTTATTTTTGATTTGTCTTTTGTTGGCTTCAGAAGAGGGATGATTTTGCTAATCTTCCATTCATTTGGGTAGTTTCCCTCTCTCCAAATCTCATTGAAAAGGTTGAGAATCATCTTTTTCCCAGGTGGGGGTAGGTCTGTAAGCATCTTATTGTGAATTCTATCATCACCTGTAGCCAAGTTTTTAAGTTCAGCTAGAGTTAGGTTGAGTTCCGAGGTTGTGAAAGGCCGGTCACACTCATCATCCATTTCACAGAGAAGATCCAAGGAATTCTGAGCTAACTCTTCAACACCATTGAATTCCGAGGCAGTTGTTTCATGAGCATCGTTACATTTCTTGACATAGTGGGCAGCAAAGAGAGCTGCTTGATCATCACTCTCAGTTATTATTTCGCCTTCATGTTCTATGGCTGCTTGTTGTCTGTTGTTGGAGCCATTAATAGCCTTAATTTTCTTCCAGATCACATTGGACGGTGTGTTCCAGTTGAGAGATGATACAAATTCTCTGAAACCAGTTCGTTTTGTTTGTACAATTATTTTGGTGACTTTGGCTTGCTGTCTCTTGTAATTTATCATGTCTTTGATGGTCCGAGAGCGCTTGAATTTTCTTCTGTATTGTCTTTTGGTTCTCTTCTCTTTGGCAATTTCAGAATTCCACCATGGGGTTGGGGGGTGCTTGTGCTGTCTTGTGATTGGATAGCTTTCCTCTGCAGCTTCTATGATGCTGGAAGATACAGCGATGACTTTGTCCTCAAGGCTCATGTCACTCTCTTGGAAGCGTTGTAAGTTTGTCAACTGCTTTGTGGTACAGCGCTGATGAGAATAATTCCCTATTGGCTTTCTTGATGTTTCATCTGGGCTGGAATGTACCTGTAGAGGTAGAACCTGGACGTTCCAGGCTTGTAAGTATTGGAAAATGATCACTCTTCAGTGAATCGTCCAGAACCCTCCAATCTGTCTCTCTGGCTTTCAAGTCAGGACTTATGATCGTGAGATCCATGGAGTCTGTGTCCCTTGAAGAATGACTTTGGAACCTGTGTTCTGTTCAATTTAAGATGATGAAATTATGCTCATTTGTCCAGTCCAGAACTTTACAGCCAGATGAGGTTGTTTTGGAACTTCCCCAAAAAGTGTGTTTGGCATTGAAGTCACCTACTATCACGGAATGTGTTTGATGGGCTACAGCATCAAGTTCTGTTGTCATTTTGCTGCATCCGTCTCTAGCATAGAGTGATGTTACATTTATGCTGAACTGTTTGTTGAAAGTGACTTTACAGCTGATGTATTCCATTATTTAAGAATAGTAAGTAGTTACTTCAGATACTCCTAGATGGTTTCGAGCTAGGATACATACTCCTCCACCTTCTTTGTTTGGTCTTTCAAAGTTATGGCATGTATATCCCTTGATGATATTTTGGGCATTTGTATCATTTCTCAGTCTTGTTTCACATATGCAAGCTACATCAACGTTGTTCTCCCACAGCAAAATTTTCAGTTCATCAGTCTTCTTGTTGATGGACTGAGCATTCCATTGTAAGATTCTGATCATAGCTAGAAATTAAGTATAGTGAGCATCATTCAGTGTAAAAATCATTCTAGGCATGATGATACATTTAATATCAGATATATGTCAACCATTTGTCAAAGTGACCTGTTAGTTTGTTTTTTATGATGTTGTAAAATGTAATGCTAATAAACTCAGCCAGTGGTGCCAATTAAGCAATGACGAGAGTGAGCCGGGTGCCAGAGTCTGCGCTTACCTGGTCAAAATGATATTCAGCAACTTTATAGTTAGTGGTGATTGGAATCTTGTCCTTAATCCTGATATTGATTTAGAAAACTACAAAAATATCAACAACCCTAAAGCCAGGAAAATTGTTTTAGAAAACATGGACGCAAATAACCTGATAGAAATTTGGAGAAACCGAAATTCAAATATTAGAAAACTACTTGGTGGAAAAAAAAACCAGACAGCAAGCTAGATTAGATTTTTCTAGTCTCTGAAGACATTTCAAATCTCAGTATGCAGACATGTGATATTTTTTCCGAGGAGTGGTGGGAGATTTGGTTAAAAAAGCTGGGAGATTGGGCCCCAATGGTGGGAGATTTTGCAAAATCTACAAATATATAAAGAAACGAGAAAAAAGTCTTCATTTTGTTAATATTAGCCTACTTTATAGAAGCATTTAATGAAATATAATGATCATATTCAAATTCTAGTTGTATTTTTAAATCACTAAATAAGAAAATATCTAATTTTTTTAATTTTTAATTTTTGTATCTCCATACAATGCAAGATAATTTACATAATCAATTCAATACATAACAAATCAGATAATAAATCCATTACTAAGAAAATATTTATAATTATTTGTTATCAAAATAATCAATCAAAACTAAATATTTTTTATTTGAAACATTTGTGGAAATAAAAAGATTAGCAGACATGTGGATGTGGATTGTAATTGTAAAATAATGTGCATGTATATGCCTGTATAACATAATTACATATTTCAAACATTTATTAGATATTAAACATAATCCCACTTCTGTGCAGTCAGACTCGTAGTTGAAACAATTTACGATTCATCATATGTTGCTGTTTCCAAAATTTCCACTAGACAAATGGAATTTCTACACTTATTCTTAGAAATGGCCAGTACTTCAAATTATTTCATTGAATGCCTTCTGAAAACACGAGTGCAGTCATTTGTTTACCAGCAAAGCATAAACAGGAAGGGATTTTGTGGTGAAAGTGTTTTTCCTTATGACATATTCACTATTTAAGAGATATTTTCTAAATAAAAAAATTATCATTAATATTTTGTAAATGTATTATTTACTAAAATATACTTCATTGAGATAGAAGCTTATAATGATAAACTGGAAGAAAATTTAGTTGTTAAAAGTATTTTTTTAATTACAAACCATATTCGCAAAGTTAGTAGTCGTCAAGAAAATACAGTCTAGATCGAAGCCGTGTTTGAATTGTTTTGTGTCTCATGAGATGATAATCAAAATAAGTTGCCATGTTTCTCTTGATAATGGGATAAATATTTTGGATAGGATATTGTATCTTTTATTTGTTGTCTTTATTGGTTTACTGTAATTGTGATATATTGTAAACAACCCATAGACATTAATTTATCAAGATTTACGGACTTCATGTGACGTAAATATTTAGCAGTAACTAATTCACACAACAGAGAGGCATTTGAAGCACATGTTCCCGATCATATCTTTTACAAAGACTATCTCAAAATTGTTTATAATAGTTTTCTCTCGATGTTTTATTGCAATAACATAAACTAAATCTTTTGTGTGTAGATTCATAACAATTATCAGATGCTGTCAACTTTATTTTATCATGAAAAGATCGCTGAAATCATCAAGTGGAGCTTACTAGACTTGAGGCAAGTTGAAAAACGATCTTTTTGCAGATTTGTTAAGTTGGTTTTTTTAATACAGAAAGTTATGAAAAAGCGGTAGATTTTGACCTTATGTCGGGAGGGCGGGAGAAGGACCTGAAAAACGGTAGACTCCCGCCAAAAGCGGGAGATATCACATGTCTGAGTATAGATACCTCCATATTACCAGGATATAAATCAGACCATTCGGCTATTTCACTATCTTTTTCAAATATTCACAGTAAGGAAAAGGGGAAGGGCTTTTGGAAATTTAATTCTTCGCTTCTTTTCAATACAGATTATACTAAACTTATGAAAGAAATGTTAGAGGAAACTAAAGAAGAATATGCTTTGGACTGCCACAAGAAACTGTGATGATCTAAAACTAGAACTAAGTATATTTCTGTTGAGCTCTTTTTGGAAACCTTACTAATGCCCCCCGTCCACCAAACCGCGACCGATATGCGACAGAGTACGATCGCCGCGATCAAGCCGGTCGCACTGGTCGCAGACATAAATACTAGCAATTTAAAAAAATATGATTTTGCGGTTCCACCAAGCCGGCTATATGATCCTACTACGACCAAAAAGTGATTAATTTCTTTTTTTCCGGTGAGCACATTGAGACAGAGTTGAGACTGATTCGAATTGCAGTATAGATCGCATGTCAGTCTCAACAAAGTCGTACTGAGATACGACCGAATTGGCAATTTCGCATGCGAGTGGTTAGGATCACCGCGACAGTTTCGGCGATTGCCATACGAGCGACTTACAACCAACTTACAACCAACTTGCGACAAGTGAGATTGCTTTTGCAATCGAGTGCGACCACATTACGACAGTTGCAAGTCTTGTACGACTCCAGTAAGACATGCGACCTCGACACAACCTTTTCACGACAGATCGGGCCCAAAGTATAAAAAGGACTGCGACCAGCTGCAATCATGGCATTCGGAGTTTGACTAGCATACAGATAAGATGGAAAATGAAATGGCCCTGGTAGTTGCTCTGGTTTCTGAAACCAGACAAGAACTACAGTATATCGGCGACTACACCTTAGCTATGATGAGACACCATCAACGAAGGAGAAGGAGGCGTCGACGGCATGCGATTTGGGTATGGAGGCTGTATGTCTACGTGAGAGGTAGACGGCCCGACCACGTCTTTTTGTGCATGAGACCTCTCTTCTAAGACGGGTGTAGCTGACCTCTGGTCACCTTCTTTTGATGTCACACGAGTCGGCTGATTAACTTTCTTCCGAGTTGTTCTCTTCGTTCGACCCATGATGTTCAACGGCAGTACTATTGGAAGCGAATTTCGATGGATGTTGACAGCTAGGTGACTGTTTCTGCGACTGTGGGTTTTTTATAGTCCTGGTGCCTGTCGCAATGTAATTCAAATCGGTCGCATTGCGCTCGCAGAAGCGCTCGCCATTGGTCGCGAATTAGCGCGGGAACACTCTTGATTGGTCGCTTTAAAAGACGGATAGGAATTCGCACTCGCAGGGCGGTTGCAATGGGGTCTTGAAGCGCTCTCCACTGATTGCATTATTTGATCGCCAGTGATAAATTAGCGCGAGTGCATTGCGAGTGGACACGACCTAGGTCCTAGTTCATGCGAATAATGAATTAAATAATTAATGAAAGGCAGGAACTTATGACTGATGGAAACGCTATACTTGAGGAACAAGAAACTTTTTATCATAAACTTTATGCTGTTGATAACATTCAATGTGATACACAAGATATTTTAAACACTGTAAACACTCCTTCACTTAATAGCACTTTTGCAGATAAGCTTGATGAATCCATAAGTATGAAAGAACTATCTGAAACTGTCAAGGCAATGAAAAATAACAAAAGCCCTGGTTTAGATGGCTTTCCAGTTGAATTTTTTAAATGGTTTTTAAAGGATCTTAAGGTTTGAATATACAGATATGTACAAGAAGTTTTTGAAAAAAAAACCCAGTTATCTTATACAATCAATAGAGGTGTAATAACTTGCATCCCAAAACAAAATAAAGACAGAAGATATATGAATTGGCGCCCAATATCACTTTTGAATACTTGGTATAAAAAAGCTCCTGCTTGAAAAAGACACTAGATACTCTGATACATCCGGATCAAACAGAGTTTATACCTGGCAGATGCATCAGTGATAATGTCAGATTAATGTATGATATCATGTATGAACTAAAAAAGAAAAACAAACCAGGCCTTTTGATTCTTATCGATTTTGAAAAAGCTTTTGATACTGTTTCTTAAGATTTTATTATGAAAGTTCTAAAAAAAATTGGTTTTGGACCAAATATCATAAAATGGATACATATATTGATGCAAAATGCAACTTCTTGTGAAATCAAAAATGGCCATCTTTCCTCTTTCTTTCCAAATGAACGTGGCTGTAGACAAGGAGACTCCTTTGTGGCTGAGATTGTAGGAACTATGATAAGAACTAACAAAGATATTAAAGGTATTATAATCAATGATGAAGAATATAAGATGGGACAATATGCTGATGATACTCAATTATCTCTTGATGGATCTGAAAATAGCCTTAACGCAGCTTTGGAAACTTTACATAACTTCTATAAAATGTCTGGTCTTAAAATAAACGTTGAAAAAACCAAAGCTATCTGGATAGGATCAATGATTGAAAGCAAAGTAAAATTATGCTCAGAAAGTAGTTTAATTTAGACTGGCACGAAGGTGATTTTAACATCCTTGAATATATCTCAACCCTAAATTGGAAAACTTATGGGTAATCAATAACAGAAAAAGATTAGATATTATCAGAAGACTTCTTGCGGGTTGGAAAAAAAGAAAATTAACCTTACAAGGGAAAATAAAAGTTTTAAAAACACTTGTATTATCAACTCTAGTACACATTTTTCTGTATTGCCTACTCCCCAAACAGATTTCATTAACCAGATAAATAAGATCATATATAATTTTATGTGGGATGGTAAGAAGGACAAAATTAAAAGGACAACCATATGTAGAAACTATGAAGAAGGTGGACTTAGAATGACAGATATAAAATCTTTTATTAATGCACTTAAATTATCCTGCCTTAGAAGATATATTAACAAACACTCCATTTATAATTTAAGACTAATAATAATAGTCCACTTTTAACGCGCTGAATCCATGCTCGTTACATGCTCTAAGCGCACAAAGTCAAGAGAAAAAGAGGAGACTAATCAGAGAAGGCACATCTGAAGAGATAGGTTTTAAGGTTTGTCTTGAAGGAGGCCAGTGTTTCACAGTCTTTTAAGTACTGGGGCAGATTGTTCCAGGCTTTTGTGGCTGAATAGGCGAATGTTCTTTCTCCGTAACGTGATGTTTTGACCATGGGAACATGAAGCAAGTTTTGGCTTTGCGAACGCAGAGTTCTGGCTGGTGTGTAGGCTTTAATGAGATCACTTATGTAGAGAGGGGCCTGACCGGATAAAGACTGGTAGACGAGGCACAGGAGTTTGTAGGTGATCCGCTGTTCTACTGGAAGCCAGTGAAGGCTTTGCAGAACAGGAGTGATGTGTTCAAATTTCTTGGTCAACGTGACGATCCTTGCGGCAGTATTCTGAACTCGTTGCAGTTTATTTAGTTGCTGTTTTGTTGCTCCGGCCAGTAAAGAGTTGCAGTAGTCGAGCCGTGACACAACTAGGGACAAGACCAATGTTTCAGTAGACTTCTTTGTCAGACACTTGCGAATATTACCTATATTCCGGAGTACAAGATAACAGGTTTTGGTGAGATTATTGATGTGAGAGTCAAGTGAAAGATCCGAGTCGAGCATGACACCAAGATTCTTGACCTTGGAGGACAAAGAGACACAACTATCTCCAAACTGAAATTCCACAATTCCTGTCTGGGCTCTTCTTTTCTGGGAACCAACGAGAAGGCATTCAGTTTTGGTGTCGTTCAACTTGAGCTTGTTGTGAAGCATCCAGGATTTAATATTTTCACAGCATCCAGATAGTTGTGATACTGCATCCTGAGCATCGGTGGGAGTGGGAGAGAACACCTTGTTCAACTGTGTGTCATCTGCATACTGTTGTCGACCCACTGAGGACTTCTCTATGACAGATCCTAGTTCCTTTATGTACATAGTGAAGAGGATGGGTCCCAACACAGAGCCCTGGGGGACTCCAAACTCCAGGTTGACTTTCGCAGATGTTGCTTCATCCACTACAACACACTGATGCCGATTTGCAAGGTATGAACGAAACCAGTCCCATGCACTACCACAGATGAAGAAGTTGACTTTGAGCCTTTGCAGTAAGAGTTGATGGTCAATTGTGTCGAATGCGGCACTAAGGTCAAGTAAAACCAGCATCCCAACATTGCCTCCATCAAGTCCAAATCGCAGGTCGTCAAGGACTTTCAACAAAGCACTCTCCGTGCTGTGGTTCTTGCGGTATGCCGATTGGAAGACATCATAGAGGTTGTTCGTGGTGAGATGTTCAAACAGCCTATCACATACTGCTCGTTCAATCAGCTTGGACAGAAAAGATAGGTTTGACACAGGACGATAATTGGAGGGGCTGTTCGGGTCAAGAGATGTTTTCTTCAGCATAGGCCTGACAATTGCTGACTTCAAGGTTGACGGCATTATGCCAGACTGAATACAAGTGTTAATGATGCCAGTAAACACAGGCAGTAGAACATCAAGATTATCCAATAGAACTGGCGTGGGAAGAGGATCTAACACACATGATGTTGGCTTGGATTTTTCGACAAGACGAAGAACTTCCTCCTCAGTAAAATGCTTAAAGGAGTCCATTGTCACCATGTCTGGGGGAGTGTTGGAGACTGCCGTAGCAGGAGCCGAAGGATACTCACTGTCCATGGCTGAACGGATGTTAGATATCTTGTCAACGAAGAATTGTTGGAATTGTTCTGCAGTAGCTTTGGAGTCGCTGCTGGAGGGAGATGGATTCCTAGTGTCATTTCCAAGAAGTTTAAACATGACATTGTACAACGATCGAGAGTCTGAGGCGCAGTTTTCAATCTTTGTGGTGAAAAAGGACTGTTTTGCACGCTTTACCTCGGTTGTCACACGATTTCTGGCGGTGCAGTACATTTGTCTGTGTACTTCCAGACGACTCCGTCTCCATCGCCTTTCTGCTACGCGAGCTGAGGTTTTTGCAGATTTAATTTCAGTAGTCATAGTCCATGATGCTTTGGGATGGTTTGTTTTGACCTTCATCTTTTCAGGTGCGTGCGAATCCAAAAGACTCTGAAGAGTGATGTTGTAGAGATTCACCAAATCCTCTGGATTGGAAGGAGGATTTACCACAAGCTCGGAGTTTATCAGATCTGAACGAAAAGCTCTTTTATCCATACCCTTGATGTTTCGGCACTTGACAGACACCTTTGGACTTGGGGGTTTGTCAGTGTCAAGAAAGCAAGTAACAAGGGAGTGGTCAGATATCTGTAGATCTAGTACGCTGACATCATTCACACAGCAAGGGTTCATCCTAGTTATCACCCAGTCAATGATGTGACCTTGTCTATGTGTAGGCTCTGTCACAAGTTGAACACAGTCATGGGAATCCAATAGTTTTAAAGTCCTTGCAGAATCAGTCTTTGTTGCAGAGTCGTATTGTATGTTGAAATCTCCCAAAGCAATGAACCTTTTACGTTCAATACATTTCAATTCAAGTAAAGAAGCAAAGTCATTAAAGAACTGGTCAAATGAGAACTTATTCCGTTTGGAAGGTGGTGGTCTGTAGAGAGCAACAACGTTGGTGGTTGTTTTTCCAGCAGTCAGGTTAAAATCAATGGCTTCATAGGAAATGTTATCCACAGACGAACTGGAGAGAGGGTTTATGTTAAGAAATGATCTGTATACCAATGCTACACCCCCGCCACGAGAAGGCCTAGGGTTATGTTTGAATGAGTATCCAGGGGGAGTGATTGAAGCTATAATGGACTCGTCCCCAGACTGTCTTAGCCAGGTCTCTGTCAAAATAAGAACATCAATGTTGTTGTCTGTTATCAAATGAACCACCTGTTCAATCTTATTACATACAGATCTAATGTTCAGCATTGAAAGCTTTATTTTGCTTGGGGTTGTAGTAGGTGAAATATGCACAAGATTCTTAAAGTTGATCGACCCAGTTCTCTCTGATGGTCTTCTCATTTGAGTAGAAACAACCTTAATTGGTCTTTGTTTTCTCCGACCACCTCGCCTCCCTCTCCTGGTAGGTCGGCTTCTCCTGTGAAAAGTTAGATTACATAACTCGAGAGAGTCACAACTGAGGTGTGATGTATACTGATTGATCCTTTGTCCGATCTCCAATAGAGCTTCTCTACTGTATGCAGATTGGGAGTCCCTGTCCATGGTAAAGCTTGGGTATTGGAGAGGAGAACAATACAACTTATCAAGGCTGGCTCCACTGAGCGACAACTCACAGTTTGAAAGTGTCCAATATTGGGAGAAAACACACAATAAAGTCAATATTTCCAAAGGAGTATTCACAATCATAATTAGTCCATATGATGCAGAGTTCTGTATCACATATCCCTGCGAAAATTGACAAGATATTCTTTGCAAGAGACATAGAAAATTGGAAAAGTTGACAGAGCAAAGACTATTCCCTTTTGGAAAGATTATTCTTATGGGGGCACAAATAAACAGTCATGTAACAGTTGACAACCCATTCTGGAATGATGTTTTAGCTTTGTGGAGTAAGTATTACAAAACACAACATATGATAAATACATCTCTTCCAGAAGAGATATTAGCTGAGCCTTTATGGTTAAATCACCAATTTGGAAATAGTAACTTGTTAATTGAGAATTGGTTCAATAGGGGTATTCACACAATAAGAGATATTTGGGGTGATCATTCATTTCTGCCCTTTAATGAATTGAAACATCTTTATCACATCAAGGGCACAGTCCTTGAATATAATAAGATAATTTTGAATATCCCTAAGACATGGAAAAATACCCTTTTAGCTCATGAAACTTGCACACAAAACCTTACATGGAACCAAACTCTTCAAGAATTACTCTCACAAAAGAAAGGCTGTAGGAATTTTTATGATAACCTTATTTCTAAAGACAGACCACTTAAAGTTTGTCAAAAGTGGGAGAGACAACTGAATTTAGATATTTCATGGAAAGATTTGTTTAAGAAATATAGAAATTGTACTAAGGATGTTAAACTTTTAGACTTTCAATATAGATTCATTAATAGAGCAATTTACACTAGAAAAGAGCTGTTGCAAATGAAAAGAATAGATACAAATATATGCTCTTTTTGTGGTACTGAACCTGGAAACCTTGAGCATCTTTTTATTAAATGTACACATGTACATGAATTTTGGAGAAAGGTTGAAAACTCTATTACTCCTCATATCCCATACTTTGATAATATCTCTGATCTTGATATTCTCTTTTGCAACAGCCGGATCAGTCTTTTAGTTTCACACATTACTCTATTAGCCAAAAAATATGTTCATATCACCAGTATCAAACAGAATAAATTATCAATTGACAGTTTTGTAAATATCATCAAGGATGTTAAATTTGAAAAAATTATTGCATGTAAAAATAATACTTTATCTTCATTTTATGCCAAATGGAAAACCTTTATCAATGTGTTATGATTACATATATTGTACCCATGTAGCCAATATTTTAATGGCGCTTCAATCATATAATACTGTAATACGTGTAAATGTATACCTGCTGAATTGAATTGATTAAAAAATATTTGAAAAAAACAAAACCAAAAAACTTCATAAATTAAAAACTATAAAGAAGACAATTGTCAGATGTTTAGGTCATAGAGAGAAGTGTAGACATTTTTGAACAAAATGCCAGCCAGCGGCTTGCATTTGTGTTTGGTAAACAACCCCTTCATACTTTCTAATGATAATTATATCATTTTTATCCCCCCTGCATATTGTCGTTGGCTATGCCTTTCCATCCGTCCTTTCGTCAGTCTGCATGTGATCACATTGTTTCCGGAGCAGAATTTGAAAACCCTTACTGCTAGCTCAATGAAACTTGGTATATAGACTAATCATCGCATGTATTCGCATGATTTTAAACTTTCTGAAATTTGCCATACTCTAACTTTCTCTCTGTTTGCAGGTACAGCGAAGCAGCACAGTACCTGCCAGGACGCATTCTGGCTTCGTCTGGTCGCAACTGGTCCCTGGAAATAGCCAAAGCTCATCAGGTACAGCTAGAACAACCTTTTATCATACAATGGTTGATGTTCTTGGCTGCCGGATACTTCATCCCACTGATATACATGCTTTTGGATGAAATCCTTGCCCTGTCTGTAATTGTTTCTTTTCTTGAACACATCTTAAAATCCATTGATGAATTCTCTTCAGAGCTTGGTAAAAGTTATACCCATCTGCCTTTTCTTGTTCTTAATAAATGTTTAGTTCATCAGGCCTGAAACGCCCAATGCTTATTGTATCCAGCCACCTACTTTTCATCCATGTTTATCTGCCTGTAAATTTCTTTTTAAGAACCACCACTTAAAGAAATATTGTGCACAGGCTAATACGAAATAAATATATCATTTATCCGTCATTTTGATAAATTTTGAATATTAAATGCATACATCATAAGTATTTTTCCAAAAATTACCAATACAGTTTTGAAAACAAAATGTTTTCATATATAACATAGCATGTGTTCAATTGTAGTCATAATCTTGACTTTCACATGTTGTGATTGGATGGTATTATTAGATTGACCAAGCAGAATAAAGTTTGTATTACTTGGGATTTCCCTACATTGGAAAAGACTGATGATTGGCTCTCTGTTCAGTTATTGGCAAATCAGAACAAATCTTATATTAACAGGGATTCCCTTGCATTGCATTTCATTGCTGATTAATTGTTAATCAAAACAATATAACCCCACTTAGTTCAAGGTGTTTTTGTTACTAATCATGGACATAAGGTAGGACACCATTATTGCTGTGTTGTCAAAATCAACAAATCAGTGGAAGAGTAGAAATAACTATGCTAGCTGTGAGTTACAACTCCTACGATGTCAGACAACATAAATTGAAACTAATTAGCAGGTCAAGGCTAAGTCATGGCAAGTAAGACTTAGCAAAAAGGTTGTATAATGAATATGAAATATAATTAGATGTGTAAGGCCCTATGCAGTTACTGATTTATCAATTTATCAGGATTTGATGATTGCAAAATAATAAAACATTAACCTATAATCAAAATATGAGATTGTTATAGTAATCTCTCAAGAATGCAATTTTTAAAATAAAAACTTTTAAGTGAAAGGAATATCATAAAAGAAGATTGGAAATCAACAGATAACTAAAGATAGCGAGTCTAATTATATTTACAAATATGTCTAAAGATGTTCTGTAAATATTGCAACTGTAAAGTTAAAACACAATATATTACATTCTATCTGATTGATGCTATTAAAATTGACAAAACCAATAAATAATTTATTTCATTATCTATGTAGATCTTCATATTTGTCTTATGAAAATTCCTAGGTTTTACAATCACTGTATAATACACAATATCATTTACATAACACTGTTTAACTAAGTATTATTTTTTAAGGCAAGTAGACACTTTTTCTGGGCAAGTCAGTTTTCAGAGTTTACTTTACCAGGGGCGAGTTAAATATTTTGTCTATTTCAACACCCTTGAGGGTTTGAATGATGCTTTCATACCGAACCGAAAATTACCGAACCGAAGTTGCTGTACCGCAATACGCACCGAACCGCACATAGGATTTCGTTTCCGGAGCACAACTCCAAAACTGTTAGACCTAGCTCGACGAAACTTGGGATGTGCAACGGGCATCATGCGGAGATGTGCCTTTTGGGGTTTTCAGCTTCTTTGCATTTTTAGTTCATCTGGCCTGTAAGGCCCGATGGGCTTATGGCATGGCATGGTGTCCGGCGTCCGTCCATCCATCCATCCATCCGTCCGTAAAGTTTGTGGAATTTCGACTTCTTCTCCAGAACCATAAGGCCTAGAAAGCTGAAACTTTGTGTACTCCTTGACTAGTGAGGATTAAAAATTGTAGCTCTGGTGGTCCTCGGGCCCCTAATAAGGGCCACAGGGGCCACACCCTAAAAACCTATTTTCATCTTCTCCAGAACCATAAGGCCTAGAAAGCTGAAACTTTGTGTACAGACTCCTTGACTAGTGAGGATTATAAATTGTAGCTTTGGTGGCCCTTTGACCCTTATTTAGGGCCAGAGGGACCACGCCCTTAAAACCTACTTTCATCTCCTTCTCCAGAAGCAATCGGCCCAGAAAGCTGAAACCTTGTGAATATACTCTTTGACTAGTGAGGATTAAGATTTAGAGCTTTGGTGCCACACCCTTTAACCTAATTTCATCTTTTACTCAAGAAGCATCAGGCCTAGAAAGCTGAAACTTTGTGTGCAAACTCCTAAGTTAGATAAGGAGGAATCCAAATTGTACATTTGGTGACCCTGTGGTCCAAAGTAAGGGGGGAACCATATTTGCCACACCCTAAAGCAAAATTGATATGAAGCCTGATGAGCTACAGAGCCACTGGCTCTATTTTTATTTTGACCCGTTTCCATGGAAACGTATAATAGGATTTCGTTTCTGGAGCACAACTCCAAAACGGTGAGACCTAGCTCGACGAAACTTGGTATGTGCAACGGGCATCATGTGGAGATGTGCCTTTTGGAGTTTTCAACTTTTTTGCATTTTTATTTTTACCTGTTTCCATTGAAACGTAACATAGCATTTCGTTTCCGGAGCACAACTCACTACCCTTTCCCTTTGGAGGAGGATATAGCTGTCTCTGTCTGCTTGTTTTACATGGACTAATAGATACACTCTTCCTCTTTATAGATATATAAAAACTATTTTGATGCGCACCTAACATTGAAACCTTTCTTTTGGGTGGTTCTTTCATAGTTAAACTACCATTAGTAGCCTTAGACAGTGTTTACAAACACAATCTTTACTAAGTTTTTAATTGTAACACTCACGACGGTAGCCCAGATGTTTTACACCTCCAGCTCTGACTACTGCGTTACATTAACATTTTACAAATCACAAATCAGGCCTTTTAATGCAATGTACAAATTTTTCTCATTTACAGCAAGTTTACCTGTGGTTCAAAGTGTTAGAATTCATTAAGAAGTACTTGAAAAGTTCA
This sequence comes from Steromphala cineraria, assembly GCA_916613615.1. NCBI lineage: Eukaryota > Metazoa > Mollusca > Gastropoda > Trochida > Trochidae > Steromphala > Steromphala cineraria. The sequence goes on from OU744724.1 coordinate 46,475,459, forward strand.
TATTTGATATATTGTTCCGTCAGAAAATACATTTCGTGTACTTATAACTTATGAAAGGAATGTTTTCTTCATATAAAATTAAAGAAAATATCACATCATTGTTTTTCTTTAAAAAAGTTAAAATAATATCAATAATAAAATTTTAATTAGCTCATAAAACGTTTAAAAATATAAACATCATATGATCAAATTTTTGTTAATTCAGAAAACAATGCAGCAGGCTTTTCATCTTAAAAATTTGGGGGCGGGATAGAGCAGTGGTTAGCGAGTTCGGCTTTGGATCAAGAGGTCCGTGGTTCGATTCCCGCCAGGGGCTCAGCAACTTTGTCTGCAGTAGAGAACTGTTCTACACACAGTAAGGTTTGGGTGCAATGCTACACTGAATTTCAGCGCATTACCACCCATTGTTCGCTAGTTCCAACCGATGCTCGCAGGTTTCACCGCAATGCATAGTCATAATACTAGCAGCCGCGATATAAGTGAAATAATCTTGAAAGCGGCATTAAACTCCAGATCACCTCACCTCACCTCTTAAAAATTCTCAGGTAGCAAAGGGTGGAGAAAGCTTTAACCTGGTTTATAGACTCTTTAGATGATAGGTTTTATTTCGTCTATAAAAACCCAGATAAGGTGACCCAGAGCCAACAGCTTTACTTGTTCTTTGCTACAAATAATTGTGACTAAAAAGTGATCTCTATTTTCAGCACTTTGGAGATGAAAAAACAGAGCTTGAAGCAAAAGTTTGGTACTTGAAATGTGTGCAACAGTTTCCACTGTATGGATGCACTCTGTTTCCCATCATCAATAATAGCCTGTGGCCTCATACCTCAGAATCTCTCCTAGCAGTCAACATGGACGGCCTCAAGTTTGTACGTTCCAAAGATAAGTCTGTAATCAAAGATATATTGTACAGTGACATTGACTCTGTGTCCCTTGATCCCAATGACAACTTTGTGACTGTGACTGTGAGCGTGAAGAGTGGCATGAGTGAGGATGTGAAGGAGCAGCAACGATACGTCTTTGAGAGTCCCTCCAAGGATGACATCGGCCAGCTCATCAGCAGCTACTCACCACCACATGCTTCCTCTATCAGACCTGAACTTGAGGATTTCAGAAAGGTATCTGAATTTACATCTTTCTTAAACCTAGGTAAAACATGTTAATTATGATAATTACAACATAAGGAATAATTGTGTAAACTTAACCCCTGAAAGCGACGGAGGGAAAAAAAATTTCAATGGTGTGCTTCTTGTTTTATCCCAATTTATCTCCCTCATGAGAGTAACCTCCTAATCCATCTGTCAGTTTTTCAGTCCCAAACTCAGAACAGAACTCAAAAACTGCTAGACCTAGCTTATTAAAACTTGGTATGTAGATTAGTCAACACGTGAAGATGTGCCTCTGGTATTTTCAACTTCTTCAGTTGTTTTTTTTGCGGTTTCCATGGAAATATAACTTTTTTTGGGACTGGTGGGATATGTCATCTTCTAAAGACTCTTTTTTTAGCTCATTGCATTGCATGGTGTCTGGCGTCCGTCCTTCCTTCCATCAATCCGTCCATTCGTTTGTTTGACGTAACAGGCCTACCATACAAACGGTAAACAAATCTTCAAAACTGAATACAAATACTCTAAAATGGAACACAAATCACCCAAATAAGAGGATACATCCTCAAAAACTGAAAATATAGTCTCAACCCCCCAAATTCCAGTCGAAACCTAGTATCTCATGTATAGGCCGACCCCCCTCCTCGCAGCTCTATTTTGCTGACAGTAAGTCGATATGATGCCAGTTGCATTGAAACTGAAAACTCATGAATCATCAAATGACATGTTAATTTTAAGACGTATATTATTTTTAAAAACTATAAAAGAAATTATAAGTGTTCACTTACGGTGTTTGTTGTTTGTTTTAATCATATAACATATTATTCTCGACAAATTGTTAACAAACGACAGTCAACAACCTTTGGTGCATGAAGTCTTAACTGGAAATGAGATATTTGTTACAAGCCTTTTCATTGGCTAAATTATGTAGGTCAACCAATCAGCAAGTCGGTTTAAAAACGATGTACGAAACATAAAACGTGGTCATAATAATTACATGACAACATTTTGTCGATGCAATATTAAATGTGTAAATACACCAGAATTTCTTGCAAGTTTTCTTTATTTTACTTTTTCAAAATTAACCTTCAGTTAATTGAAATATTTCTGTATATAAAAATAGAAGAATAACGATCAGATATATAACCATGAGCACAAACGTATGTAAGGAATGTTATTTGTCATCACGAAATTACGATTGAGATTCAAAGTAATGTAAAACATTGTGCTTTCACGAGTGTATCTTTGACAAAGATTTGATTGAATTTCAATAAAATATGATTGATAAGTTTGGAAATATGTCTTATTAATCCTTTAAAATGGACAAAAAACCTTCTGAAGTGATAACTCTTATAATATTTGGAAAATTGGGTTTCAATTTCCGATCATGGAAGCCAGTGAAGCCACATTGATCTGCTGAAATCTAATAGTATGCGATGGTTGCTTGAATATTTCATATTAATATATCGCTATATATTTTTCAACTTCTCTTGTATATTTTCATTAAAAACTCTTGTTAACGCAATATCTAATGAATCTTTGAACCAAATGTTTTCAAATTGGTCACAGCCTACATTGGGGGATTATGCAGACACCAGTCATGTTGTGTGACCTTGACTTTATTTTTTAAGGTCACCACAGCACTTTGACCGATTTTGAAACACAAAAAGTCTTCATATTTGGGCACAACTTATATTGGGGATTACGCAGACACCAGTCACTTTGGGTGACCTTGACCTTAACTTCAAGGTCACCACGGCACTTTGGCCACTTTTGACATTCTTGTTCAAGCAATATCTCTAGAACTGCTGCACCAAATGTCTTCAAATTTGGTCACAGCTAACATCAGACACCAGTCAGTGTTGATGACCTTGACTTTATTTTCAAGGTCATCACTCTTGTTAAAGTTCACATAACCACAAACATATTTCACAATTTTATTTAGAATATAGAAAGTTTGATTACAATATTGTATAGTGCATTAAAGGTCGCTACTCAAATATGTTTAGTTTGGTAATGAAAGCCGTTTTGAAAGCCACTTTTGATAGGCCGCTAAGACCTGTCTGACAACAAACAAGTGAATGCATGACTGGTCACGCCCCCATTTTGTGACGTCATATACAGAATCAGCCTCGTTTTCTATACATCTATCGTAACAATACTACAGGAAAAAAAACTAATAGTTAACGATTTTCAGAAAATGTTTTCCACTCGGTTAGATAAATCATTTGATGACGTAACACTACTAAGCATTTGGTGTAAAAAAATATATCCACATCAATGGTAATTAAACAATTATTTAGGTGGTATTTCAGTTGAAACAATGATGCGTTACTCTGTATAGTCTGTTTATTACGTCACACCCACACTAGTTTTATGGCCCCTTACCCAGGTGGGTTTTTTCACAGCTGATAATTACGCTGTCTAAATGAAAGGCTAATTTAATGTCTTCTTTGGACAAATTAACAAAAATTAAGTCCAGCTTTTATTTCTTTGAAAAATATTTGAATGAAAATCTAGAAGTGGTAAGGTTGAGGTTAGTTGATGTTTAAAGCCATATCCCTTAAACCATTGCACTCAATGTCAATGGGAATAATTCATTTGCTTAATGTGACAATTATTTGGAAATATTTCAACGGCGGGGGACATTGCAACGTTAGTTGCAAACACTTGTTTTAGAATTGGTAACCTTGTGGGTTAGGGATAGGCACAAGGCAAAGAATGCTTAATTATTTTGTAGAGACTCCTTAGGTAATGGTTATTCTAAAATGTACATTTGGGGATCCTGGTTTCTTACAGTACCTTTGCTAAGCATTTTTAAGACCAATTTATGCATTTTTCCTTCATTTTAAATGTAGAATGATGTTGTAAATCATTTTGATGAATGGTTGCTTTTGCTACAGCTAAAGATGTCAGATGATGAAAAACTAAAAGTATATGAAGAAATAGTGAGGTGTAGAAGAGCGCTGACGGAATCACGTATGCTGCAACATCCTCAGAGTGAAAACAGTCCAGGATTCTTAAGAAGTACGCTCCGCAGGTAATCCATGTTACATTGTTATATCCTCCGCAAAGCTTTGCGGGGGACATAGTGTATTACCCACTGTCAATGGTTCCATGGTTCTGGAGGGCTTTTGTTTCCAGGCAATATCTGTTAAGTCACAATAATAATACAGCTTAGGACACCCGTCCGTAAACTTTGTGGAATTTCGACTTCTTCTCCAGAACCATAATGCTTAGAAAGCTGAAACTTTGTGTATAGCCTCTTTGAAGAGTGAGGATTATAAATTGTAGCTTTAGTGGCCCTGTGACCCCTAATAAGGGCCACAGGGGCCACACCCTAAAAACCTATTTTCATCTTCTTCTCCAAAAGCATAAGGCCTAGAAAGCTGAAACATTGTGTACAGACTCCTTGACTAGTGAGGATTAAAAATTGTAGCTTGAGTGGCCCTGTGAACCCTAATAAAGGCCACAGGGGCCTCATCCTAAAAACCTATTTCCAAGCTGAAACCTAGTGTACATACTACTTGACTATTGAGGAATATAATTCAAAACTTTGACACTTTGGCCCCTTATAAGGGCCACACCCTTAAAACTTATTTTCATCTTTTTCTCCAGAAGCTTAAGATCTAGAAAGCTGAAGCCTTGTCTACAGACTCCTGAGTTAGATAAGGAGGATTCTAAATTGTACAGTTGGTGACCCTGTGGACCCTACTAAGAGGAGAACCACATTTGCCACACCCTCAAGCAAAATCAAATGTAAAGCCTGACGAGCTACAGAGGCAATGGCTCTAATTTTAGCTCATCAGGTCTGAAAGACCCGATGGGCTTATGGCATGGCATGGCGTCCGCCGTCCGTCCATCCGTCCATCCGTAAACTTTTCACATTTTCGACTTCTTCTCCAGAACCAATGACTCTAGAGAACTGAAATTTGATGTGCAGACTCCTTGGCCAATGGGGATTCTAAATTGTAAATTTCGTGACCCATGACCCCAAATGGGGTCACAAGGGTCAAAACTTTAAAAACCTATTTTCATCTTCTTCTCAAGTTCCAAAAGGTCTAGAGAGCTGAAAAGTTGTAAGTAGACTCCTTGGCCAATGGGGATTCTAAATTGTAGATTTCATGACTCCATGACCCCAAATGATGTCAAAACTTTAAAAACCTATTTTCATCTTCTTCTCCAGTTCCAAAAGGTCTAGAGAGCTGAAAAGTTGTGAGTAGACTCTTTGGCCAATGAAGATTCTAAATTGTAGATTTGGTTACCACATGACCCCAAATGGGGTCACAGGGGTCAAAACCTTAAAAACCTATTTCCATTGAATAGTCTGATGAGCTACAGAGCCCATGGCTCTATTTTTTTGGATTACAATTGACATTGAACTCTTTAGAAGTTTCTGACACAAATGTTATACTTCTATACTACACTAAGGTTGTTATCACGGGGTTCCCTCATCCTTAATGTTCCAGATTTCCAATACTAGTCAGCTGGATCTGGTAACTGAGGGGTTCGCATAAATGCTTGTCCCAATAAATGTCCTGCCTAATGCTCTGCCCGTGGAGATATTATATGCATAGTGTACATTTTAGGCAATGATATTGTAACGGTCTAAGGGGGTAAAAGGAGTTAATAATTTACTTAAGAGATAGCATGTTAAGGAGTAATTGGATCTCTCACTTTTACCCTTTAAATTACAGTTTATAATCTAGCAAATAATTTGACAACAAGTATTGGAAACAATCAACAAGAATTTATTACAAGAACATTTATATCAATCAATAAATTTAAACATCATTCCATTAAGAGAAATTTATCTTAAGCAAAGACAATAGGATTATGGCAAGATATGAATCATTTTACGAATGCTTCGCATAAATACTATAAAGTCTCAAGCAGTGCTTGGCAAGTTCACTTACATGGCTTCAATTTCGGTAAAAACCGGAAGAAAAATATTTTAGCGTTTTTTGGTATCTTCTCACACAAAAAGGACACGTCTTCTTCCAATCAAATTCTCTTTCAATATTAGCAACCGTCAACAAACCTTCCGTCACAGAGGAACAATCATAATGACGTAATTTGTTTACAATATATATACACAAAGAACTTAATTAAGCACCCCCCACTTTTTCAAACAGAAAAACACTGCTGATAATAAACAAAACAAATGTACAATCAAACAATAAGGATTTTTAAATAGAACGATCATCTGGCATTGTGGAAACAAAAACTTCATTCGGCTTATGATTCACTGTCGCTGAATAACTGCTTTTACAAAAACTTGGTATTTTTTAGTCAAAATCCAAGTTACTTTAAAATTTAAAATGAAAGTCAATATTTTTTGCTGCAATGTGATTATTATCATTCTCTTGAGTGAATTGATGACTTTTTGGCAAATAACCTCATAGCAAAAGTCAATCGTTAAAGCAGTATGAACCTTCAAAATCACAAAATTATCAAAAAATGAATTTAAAGAAAACTGCACAAAGACATTAATTGGCCACTGTCAAAGAAAATGGATTATCTGAAGGAAGGAGAACTGTTTGGTCAACAATTTCAACTCAAGGAATCTCAAATTTACTTACAGATGTTAAGATTATAGGCATTTTATCAATTTTTGATGAAAAAAGTACTGAAAATTCAATGTCTTGCTAGCCTCTTATCATGCATGATAAAAAGGGTTTTTGTGTATGTCAACTAGGGATCAAAATTGTTAATTTTTATTCATAACATCCAAAGTTTAATGTGTAGTTTTCCCCCTATGACAATAGTTATATTTGGCCAAATTTCAGTAGTCTCACAGTTTTTCTCATATTTTCGTTATTTTTGCTTATTAGCGATCTTAAGTTCAATTAAATAGTCAATAAAAAAGCAATTGTTATATCCGGAGTGGTCAATACATCAAATTAATCCAAATAGTCCAAGAGCACCCAAATTCATTTTACAAAATAGGGGGGTGCTTAATTAAGTTCTTTGTGTATATAAACCAGCATATTAATTGAACGAACATGATACACAAAAAGTCATGACGTCATCACACTTACAATATGGCGGCCTCCATGGACAACATAGCCGTGAAGACTGGCTCCGATAAAAAGACATTAAATACATGTATTAATAAGGTAAATGACAGTGTATTTAACTGTAAACAAACGTTGATTAGTTTAGGAATATACTTCAAATGGTATAACGTTTTGCAACACGAAAACTATTGATAATTTGATGACAAACACTGTCTATTACTGACAGTGGAAATTGCCTCGAATGTCAATAATGTCATAGAAATAGCATTGTAGTTAAATACGTGAAAATGACAATTAGCCCTGTACATTACAATATGATCTACCTGAATAACAGACCCCTCATTTAAGCCAACCCCCTTTCTCAACCCCCTTAATTCCAGTAAAACCTAGTATCTCATGTATCAATCGACATGTCAGAACCACAATCAACAACTTTTGGTGCATGAAGTGTTTACGGGAAATGAGATTGTTATAAGCCTTTTCATTTGCTGAATTATTTAGGTCAACCAATCAGCTAGTCGGTGTAATGAACGAGTCAAACACGTTGTTTTCGGCCATGTTTTTTACTGAAACTACTAAAATTAGCAGTTGTTACAAATCTTGAAATGCTATGAAACGAAACTGAAAACGAAACGAAATAATTTGTTATTAATGTTCTTGACACTGCCCGGGTTGGTTACCACCTTGGTAACCAAATTAATCCAAATGTCTGTTGGTGGAATGATAATGTACGTAATGTTCACTCACTGTATAATGATCATTTTCAAATGATATAACTGCTATGATTACTGTTACATAGTTCTGTACTGATTACTGCTGATGTAAATGTCATCATTCATGCTGGTACCTCCAAAGGCACCAACAGTTGAAGTGGTCTGCGTATACACGTAGTCTTGGAACCACCTTTGGAAAGTACTTGAACACCATCAGCGCGACACCTCCCGTCTCGGCCCTGAAATAGTTCCACTAGCTTGCCCAACTTTCAGAAACAACGAGCTGACTGTTCATCCTTAATTATGACTACATCCCCTACTTTAGGAGTGGAGTCACCTGACCTTTTACCTCGATGCATGTTGTACTCTCTAAGTCCAAGCAGGTACTCACGTCTCCACAGATTTGTGAAGTTAGAAAGAAATCTGAAATGGTGTTTCAAACATTTTGTCAATGTCCCGTGTGTACTCACAAGATCACAGTGGCTACCGTTTGATGTGAGTGCAATCCTCCTCCCATACATCAGGTCTGAAGGTGTCAGTGCGTGAGACAGTCCGCTGTCTTCATCATACACATAGGTTATTGGTCCGTTGTTGATTGTTGTTTCTATTTCCACCATCAATGTTCTCAGTTCCTCAAAGTTAAGAGATGATCGACCTATTGCCTTCCGCACACACCTCTTCATGAGCTGTACCATTCTTTCCCAGAAACCTCCCCACCATGGAGCCTTTTCTACAATAAACTCCCATGACACATGCTGATTCATCAAGTAATTTTGAGTTCTAGATGCTGTGACAATTCTCCCAATATCCAAAGCACCTCTTTTGAAAGTCTTAGCATTGTCAGAGACTTGTTTGTAAGGCAACCCTCTTCTACTTGTGAAACGTCTGAATGCCTCCAAGAATGACTTCGCAGAGAGATCACGGGTCAGTTCTAGATGCACTGCTCTGGTTGAAGCGCAGGTAAATAGACACACATATGCCTTTTGTTGATCACTCAGAATTAGTGGACCAGCTTAGTCCACACCAGTGTATGAGAATTGTGGATTGTCACTGACTCGGTAATCAGGAAGGTCGGGTATTGGTTGAGATTTGTATGGTCTCCCTTCATACCGTTTGCAAAGAAAACATCTTCGTATGATCTTCTTAACAGCTGCTCTACACTTGAAGATCCAAAATGTCTGCCTTAACGAATTGAGAGTGTGCTTAACACCACTGTGTAGCGACTTCTGATGAATTTCTTGGATGACTAGAATGGTGAACGCATGTTAAGTCGGCAACAGAATTGGTACACTTGGAACTTTCAGAAATGTTCGCTTCATTGATTCGACCCTGACAATGTATGATTCCATCATTCATCACCAACTGTAGGTTTTTATATTGAAGTGTTTTCCTTGGATTATTTTGGAGGACATGAAACTGTTCCTGGAATGCTGATAATTGAACAGACTTAATCCAAAGCGCTTCTGCATTTCTCACATCCTCTGCTTCAATCTGCACCTTTCTTGTCGAACCCTTCAACAAAGCAACAAACTTCAGAATGAGACTTGTTATTCTGAACAACTTCACCTTGCTACTGTATTTCTCAATGTCCATAATGTTCTCAATGTTCACTGTTACATGTTCAGTAGCTAACAGCGAATGCACCAAAGTTCTTGGTGTCTTAACAATCTCTTCATCTGCTGTCTTACTCTCAAAACTAGTTGCAATATGTGGCCATTCTTCCATGTTCATACAAGAAAGATGGTCCGTTCCACCATGCCTCATGCTTCAAAAGTTGCTTCCCTGTACAACCTCTGGAAGGCAAATCTGCAATATTGATTGATCCAGGACAGAAGTTCCATTCCTCAGGTTTGCTAACTTGATGAACCTGATGAACCCTATGCTGTACATACTGTTTCCACTGTTTGGAGTTCTTTATCCAACACAGTGATGTAAACGAGTCAGTCCAGTAGAAATGTCCATGGATCTGGAAATCAATTGTCTGAAATGATCTTATAACTGTGTTCATAAGATGGACAAGTAGCACTGCTCCAAGTAGTTCAAGTCGAGGTATTGATTGTTTCTTCATTGGGGAGACTCTTGTTTTTGAAGCCACAATCTGGATATCTACTTCATTGTCACTGTACTCTGTACGCAGATAAACAACTGCGGCAAAAGCTTTCTCAGATGCATCACAGAAACCATGTATCTGTCTGCTTACAACTGCTTGTCCCCCAATACTGTATCTTGTGGTATATTGACACTTGATAAGAGTTCTATATCATCAAGCAATGCGTGCCACCACATTCTCAATTTTCCTTCCAGTTCCTCATCCCAGGCTATCTTTTCTTTACAAAGCTCTTGGAAAAGTACCTTACACTGAACTGTAAATGGAGACAGTAAACCCAATGGATCAAATATCTTGGCTGTTATTTTGAGAACAGACCTTTTCGTGACTGGCAGTTTCCTTCCGAAATCTACAACTCCCTTCAAGTCTATGCTAAATTTGTCCTCTTTTATGTTCCATATGATGCCGAGAATCTTGACATCAGATTCCTCGTTCACATCTATCGCCCCCTTGAATTCTTGTTGAACTGACTTGTCACTTGATCTCCATTTTCGAAAACTGAAACCTCCCTCTGTCATGATATGATCTGCTTCCTTGTAAATTTCTACTGCCTCGTCTGGGTTATTGGCCCCTGCTACCAGATCATCTACATAAATTGAGTCCTTGAGCAGGTTCACTGTCCTATCATGTGATGTCCTAAAACCATCCAAATATAACTGAATGATGCTGTTCAGTATAGCTGGACTTGATGTCAATCCAAACACAAGTCTACAAAATTGATATTGCTTGATTGCTGAACTATGAACATTCTTGTAGTTTTCAAACCACAAAAATCTGAGTTTCTTTCTGTCCTCACTGTCAATTGAAATCTGGTGAAACGCCTTCTCAATGTCTGCTGTCAGTCCTATTTGATAGGTTCTAAAGTTGAGCATGATGTTGAATATGTGAGGAGTAAGATTGGGTCCAGTTTCCAGTCTGTCATTAAGAGATACTCCATCCTTATCCTTTGCTGATCCATCAAAAACCTATTCGTAGTTTTGTTGTTTTTCTTTCTTCCTTAACAACCCCATGATGAGGCAGAAAGTTGGAATCTCCCTGTTTCAACTCTGTTACTGAGACCTCCTCAATGATGCCAGATTTCACCTGCTCTTGAATGATGTGGTCATACTCTGCAAACAGTTCTGGGTGAGACCTCAGTCTTGATCTCATCTGGAATAATCTGGCATGACACATGTTGTATGTTGAATGGGATTCAATGTCCTCACTATTCTTCCACGGAAGAGAGATTTCATACCTGTTCTGTTCTTTGTCAAAGTGGATGTCTGATAAGAACTGTTTCTTCTGATCATCTGGTACATCATGTACGCCCATGGATTCCACATCCCAAAATTGTTTTAACTGGTTAATGAGTTCATCATTTTGGTTCTCACCAACTGTTCCATAACTTGGTTCTTCAATGATGAGATTTGTGATACTACCACTGCCATTCACCATTGATCCTTCAGCTTGCCCTGACAAAATCCATCCTAACTTGCTACCTAGTGCCACTGGTCCTGAATCTCCTCTGATCACATCACCATTCACTATGTCCCAATAGAAATCTGAGCCAACCAATATGTCCACACACTCTGTGTTTCTGCTGTTTTTGTCTGCTAGCTGTAATCCTTGAAGATGAGCATATTTGTCAATATTTACCTCATTGTTTAGTGGAGAACATATGTTTGGATATGAGAGAGCATGTATTAATGTTACAGCCTCATCATGTTCATTGCTATGAATTTGAAACGATACAAGCTCACATCTCTTCCTGGTGAAATTGTCATTACCAAAGGTGTTCAAGTTCAGGGTTTTTGTTTTCAGTGGAGGTAATCTCAATTTCTTGACCATTGAACTTGTTATGTAAGACCTCTGACTACCACTATCAAACAGGATCTTTGCTCGCACTGACTGGTTCGTCAGGGGTGATGACACATATGCAGTAGCTGTAACAGTACCTTTGATTTGTCCTTGTTCACAGTTGTTGTACTTGCAATGGTATTTTCACCATCCATCCTTTGTTGTCTCTGTTGTGTTTGCTGACCTTGTGAATTTTCTTTCTGCTTACAAACAGAATGGTGGTGAGCTCTCTTGCAAATCTTACAACACTTTCCACTGGTACATTGAAATGCATGATGTCCAGTTTTAAAGCACACAAAACACTTCTGTTCATCTCTGAGAACCTGTCTTCTGTCATTTAGATTTTTCACATTGTCACATGAAGATGAATAGTGTTGCTCTGAGCAAAAGGCGCAATTATCACAAAGGTTTTAATTGAACTCTTGAAGCTTATTTTTTCAGAGAGTAATCTTTTGTTTGTTTTGTTTTCATATTCGGATTAATTTATTGTTGTTCAAACCAATGTTTTTTGACAAATACAAATCTTAACGTTCATGCAAATATTTATTCAATAAATACAGTAAGAAAAAACAATCATGTGCTTTCCATTAAGTTATATACCTAAACTATGATAGTTAATTAAAGCTTCAGATCAAGACCAGGGCCCTTTCAAGTGATGTCATAGTGTATTTTTATATTGACGTCGATGGCATATACTTCATGACGTCACTCAAAAACTGTAACAGGAAAATAGGGAGCAGTGCCTTTGATCTTTCCAAAAACGATGCTGGAAATGGTTGAAAGGTATTATAGTTCCTTACCCATTAACTTATCAAGAAAATGAACGCCTCTTTACTACCGATTAAATATAAGAATTGAACCATTGGCTTTGTAGCTATGAGGCTTTATATTTAACTTTGCTTTAGGTGTGGCCAATGTTGTTCCCCACTTAGTTAGGACCACAGGGTTACCAAATATACAATTTTGTTTAAATTCCAATTACCTTAGGAGTATCTAGACAGCATTTTAATCGTTCTATGACTTGTGCTTTTGAAGAAGATGACAAAAATGTTTTAGTAGGGACCACAAGGTCACCAATTAAAAATTAAGAATGTAGGTTTCAGATAATGGTAATCAATTTAGAAATTGAAATTGCTCAAACATTCAAGGAATGCAAAAAGGTTAAAAATGGAGTGACCCTCAATTGAGTAAGAAGGCTTACAAATCTGATTATTTAGGTTATATGTTCAAAAGGTTCACCAAACCCTAATTAGGTGCCACAGAGTTAACAAATAGATAGATTAGAGCCCTAATGTCTACTAAGTTTCACCTTTCTAGGCCTTATGCTTCTTTAAGAAAAAGACGAAGATAGGTTTTAAGAGCATGGCCATTGTGACCGTTACTAGGGACCACAGGGCCACCAAAGCTATCATTTATAATCCTCACTAGTCAAGGAGGTTGTACGCCAATTTGCAGTCTTCTACACCTTTTTGTTCTTGAGTGGAAAATGGACAAAAGTTAACGGATGGAGAGACTGACCGATGGATAGTAAGACGCCGGAAACTATACTATGCCATAAACCCATCGGCCCTTCAGGCCTTATTTGCTAATAAGGTTATGAAATGTATTACCGTATATGACCGGGTATAAGCCGAGAATTTGACACCAGAAATTAGGGGGTCAGAGAGGGGGGTCGGTCTATACCTGAGTTATATGATGCAGATGAAAAAAATCAAGAGACCAAGCACGAGTATCATCAGCCCAGCGAGTTAGCGAGTCGATGTTTACACAGGAAGCAACATGCACAATCAGTACTGTTAGATTTCGGCAGATCGATGTGGCTTCACTCGCATCCACGATCGGCAATTGAAACCAGTTTTTTCAAATATTAAGTATAGGTTATATACTCCTTTGAGGTTGATATGGGATATACAGCCCGAGGCGAAGCCGAGGGCTTTATATCCCATATCAACCGAAAAGGAGTATATAACCGTCTTACACAACATGGGACATCATTTTAGAACTTATCTTTCTATTTTGTTAACAAAGATCATAAAATAATTAGGAAAAAACATTTTTTTTCAGGCTGAAGTAATCCACATAACGCACCTAGGTCGTTATGTCAAATAGCAACCTGTAAAGACAAAGGAAATAATCTCCCGCGTTGTGTAACAAGAGTTATCACTTCAGAAGACTTGTTGTCCATTTTAAAGTATTAATAAGACATATTTCCAAACTTATCAATCATATCTTATCAAAATTCAATCAAATCTTTGTCAAAGATACACTCGTGAAAGCACGATGTTTTACATTACTTTGAATTTCAATCGTAATTTCGGGACGACGAATAACATTCCTTATATAATTTTTTGCTCATGGTTATATTTCTGATCGTTATTCTTCGACTTTTATATACACAAATATTTCAATTAACTGCATGTTAATTTTGAAATAATAAAATATAGAAAACGTGTAAGAAAATCTGATATATTTACACATTTAATATTGCATCGACAAAATGTTGTCATGAAATTATTACGACCACGTTTTATGTTCCGTAGATCTTTTTAAACCGACCTGCTGATTGGTTGACCTACATAATTTAACCAATAAAAAGGCTTGTAACAAATATCTCATTTCCAGCAAACACTTCATGCACCAAAGGTTGTTGACTGTCGTTCGTTAACAATTTGTCGAGAATAATATGTAATATGATTAAATCAAACAACAAACACCGTAAGTGAACACTTATAATTTCTTTTATAGTTTTTTGAAATAATATACGTCTTAAAATGAACGTGTCATTTGAGGATTCATGAGCTTTTAGTTTCAATGCAACTGGCATATCGACTTAATTACTGTCAGCAAAATAGAGCTGCGAAGAGGGGGGTCGGTCTATACATTCACTTCCTTTTATTTTTTTAATATGCATATTTTAAGATATGAACCATTCTTTTATGCACTCTAACCATATATAAAGTCTCTCATAACCCTATACAGGGTGGCTCATCATTTTAATTTTTTGTGTTAGTAAATATTATGTATATGTGTTTGATGTAATTGATGAGGTGAGACTATAATAAACTATCTGTCTGTCTGTCTGAGATACTAGGTTTTGACTGGAATTTGGGTTCAGTGCCATAAGACAGAATTCCCAAAAGACAGAATTCCCAAAAGACAGAATCAATTACAACACTAATTGGCTGAGCAGTACTGACCACCCCTAATTAATCAGTGAACTGGCCCGACTCGCACTATGTTCTTGTAAACACACTCTGACCATCTGACTAATCTCCTGCCTCATCATTAAAGGAGTTAATTAACTGGTACTGAGTAGAAGAGCTTAAAACGGTCCTTAAAGCATCAAACTGGATGGAACATTTTCATCATGTCCTGCTCTGTGTGAACCAAGTGTACATTATTCACGCTATGTCTGGTTCCACGATGTACCCTCTTGTGTATGCTCTTCTCCCGAACCGTCAGAGATCCACCTACGTCCGCTCTTCAACCTCCTGAAGATCCACGTCCAACAACCACTTGGGCCCACTGTTATCCAGACAGACTTTGAGATGGCTGCCATCCAAGCTGCTGAAGCTGAGGGTAGATGACGATGCCAGATTTTCGCCAAGGCTATGGAATCACCATGCTACAGAAGGTCCCTGAACCAACAACAACCTGGAGGGGTTCCATTCCCGCATCATCAAGACAATCCAGCACAATCACCCAAACATCTTCAGATTCATCGAGCTTGTGCAAGGCAGTTGAAAAGGCAGAGAGGGCAAAACTTGCACAGATCAACTTTGGCGCTGCCCCACCTCCTAGAAAGGCCGTGTACAGGGAGAAGGAGAGAAGACTGATGAGGTTGAAGGATCAGCTCAGTCGCAGGTAAAAGACGCCACTTCAGTTCCTTGATGCTTTTGGACCACTGATGATGTTTAAGTGAATGAAATGAACTGGCAATGAACTGGCACTGAACTAGAAATGAACTGACAAACAAATGTACATAGTTTGAAGAATATGTGTATATGATGAAATGAACTAGAAATGAATTAGAAATGAATTGACAAACAAACAAACAAATGTATATATTTTGAAGAATATGTGTATAGAATATAGAGTCAACAATATGTGAAGTGAATGAACTGCTTACAATACATCTTGAGAAAAAAATAAATAATTTTGTATCTTAATTGTGTCTTTTTCTGTCTTTTGGGAATCCTGTCTCCTTTTATCTGGGCCGTTCCATTATTTTCAAAGGGTAGAGCCCATGTCACACATCATTAGTCAGTGTTGTTTTAAGCGTTCTGTCTTTTGGGAATTCTGTCTTTTGAGACGTTACCGGAATTTGGGGGGTTGAGAAAGGGGATCGGCTTATTCACGGTCATATACGGTACATAAAAAATTTTAGTAATTGAAATCAAACGTACTGCATTCCTGACAAGCTTCATACATGGTCAGGGAACAAATTATTAAGATTCACATGAAGGCCATTGGCGGCCATTTTAGTGTGAACACCTTTAATTCATTTTAAGGATTTGCATGGCTTAACTTTACTTTATATTTCTCATTTAATACTGCTTCATTCAGGTTAAATACATTGTCTTTCAATTGGAACCGTTTATTTTAATTTTCCTGACATCACCTTATATGGCCCCTAAAAAATGCCCTTTGAAAGAGAAGTTTAGGGATTCATAGGCACCAATTTGCAGTGACAACTGAAGTGAATGCAATATTTAACGAAATAAAGGTGCATTCAAACGCATTTATATCAAATAGGTACATACAAAAGAAAGAGTTTATCAAAATGTTCATGAATCCACACTAAGGCAGTATGTAGCAGGATAAAAAAGCATATTCATACGAAACAAGAGGAGTATATGCAGTTTGACATCAAAGTAGATAGAAGTAAGAGAAGTATATGAAATCAGAAGATATCTAAGATTATGCGCGTGTGTATATGTACATGAGCAATGGAGATAACAAAATTAAAACGCATAAGCATTGTTGTTCGTACAATGATATGCAATATAAAATAATATTTTATTGTTCTGTAGTAAATTAACTCTTTTGGTAATTTCTATTTTAGTTCAAGCATAAAAAGTCAAGCAAGAGACATTTCAAGCAAGCACAATCTATGTGTAAAGTTAAAAGATGGGTATGAGTATGCAAAAAGCAAACAAATGCTACTGAACAATATAAGGTTGAGATTATACATGTATACATATGACCAGTGGCATTTTTGGAGTTGATTTGATGAAGAAATATGTCTGTATTTTTTCATCATACCAACATCTAAAATGCCACTATAATAAGACATTTGAATCTTTTAAAAACTAAGTGTGAATGTACATAACTTATTAGTATTCATTGTGGATTCTTCATTTTTATCAAAAACAAAAATGATTTTGTATTTTTTGTAGTTGTCATATTGAGCACAAAACGCAAAGGAACTCAAGTACTTTTTGAATTTGAGTGAATATATAACAATTATGTTGAAGAGCAACTCTGAAGATGAAATCAAATTTTGAAATATAAATTACTAAGAGTACATTGATGGAAACGTTTGATTACATTAAAACATCAAGTAAAATTGTGATAACTGTTCTGGCAATTAGCGTTATTTTTTCATTTATTGTTATCATCACTTTGACTTGTTAAATGATTGAGGTCCGAGAGAGTGTAAAGCTCATTAATAAAAACTGGACCTCGTTAAATCGAAGATGCACATGTACATATTAGTAACACTGAAGGATTGCAAGTAATTCATGATTTGATTACCCACAGGAGAGAAATAGTGACATATTTCAATATGAGCACATGTGCACATATAATAACAATGATTGTTTTAGTTTGACTACCCATATTTTCAAGTCTATGACGTCATAAAGATAATGTTTGTGACTTCACTTTATTCGGCTTTCACAAAGGAGGGAGAGAATCGAATGGAAGAGATTCAACAGTAAATAACTTAATACCCTAAATCAATACCAGGATCATTGTGGATTTTGCAAAAAAACATTGGTTACAGAATTGCACTCCAACAAAAGGATGTTGTATATAGATTTAAAAAAATGATTCTATCATGTTTGGCGAATCATACTCACAATCATTTTCTATGATTTATATGAACCAATGTTATTACAATTTACCGCACATCGTATTACAGTTTACCGCACATGCAGTTTGAACATTTTAGCGCACCCCCTATTACAATTTACAGCACCTGTGTTTATTACATTTTACCACATTTTTATTACAATTTACCGCAGTATTACATCTTACTGCGTTTTTATTACAATTTACCGCAGTTATTACATCTTACCGCGTTTATTACATCTCAGGTCGTAACAGACCCTGGTTGGAGAGCATATTCCAGTAACAGTTTACACCCAGCACCTTGGAATCACTGTTTGCTGCTCAATGAAATCTGGAAGATCTATTGAGAAAAGTCAAAGGCTGATTTCATGCCCTTAGAGATATTGGACCCCTCCAAGTGAATCAACTTGTCTCTGCCAACACTGTCAAGAAATCTGTTTTACTGTCCATATTGTATGGTTGCGAGATTTGGACAGAGCTCTCTAGACCTGATCACTCAAAACTCTTATCAACATGGTGCAACATGGCAAAAGTGCTGCAGAGTTTTCCACCAAGAACCAGAAGTGATATGTGTCTTAGTATGCTGGACTGGTTACCTTTTAGATCTGAGATACCTAAAAGACAACTCATGTTTCTACATAAACTCTGCTCATACCTCCCCTTACAAAAAAAACTCTCATTAGCAATACTGTTGCAGCAATGTTTTCACTTGACCGTTCCACAACGTAGCGGCTGAAATTACGAATTTACCATGCAAATTAGCGGGCCACACCGTTGCAGCTCCGTCATTAGCATAAATGACAACAACCGTTGTACTCTCATTAGCGGCAACCGTTGATCTCTTACTAGCGGCAACCGTTTCTCTCTAATTAGCTGCAATCGTTCCACTCCTATGAGCTACAGTGTATTTACTCCAATGACCTACAGTGTATTTACTCCATTGACCTACAGTGTATTTATATATATATTTTAGAAGTTGATTAAAGCCAGTATATATATTCAGTGTACTATACTGAAGGTAGCTCATAGTGAACACAGCAAGGTTTCTCCCATGACCATCAGGGTATTTAGTCAGAGCTATATCATAAGGCTGAGGCAGGGTTCCAGGAAATCCTCATCTGCCCCAACTTTTGATATTCCGGGTTGATGGTCTAACTGTCCAGTTTTAACGGGGAATTAACTCTAGGCAGAAGAAATCCAAAGTCCATGGAATAGATATGCACACATTTATTTACAGGAATGACATATATAACAACATAGATACAATATGTAGATAACAGTTGGTTTCCACTCCAGGGGCATGAAGGTCCAAGTAGTAAGTCAGCCCCCGGAGTAGTCCGGAGATGTGTAAGGTCTGAGGTTCAAATCCTAATCTGCTGTTGAAACATTCTTCCAAGAGTTTTATACTAAATTGTAAGTGTTTCTCATTGGTCAGATTTGTTGTTTATTGTTTTACATTCTCTAGACAGTTTATCACATGTCTGAGTTATAGGAGGATTAAATGAGTGTCATCAATGAAGTTTCTTAAGTGGATTATCTATAATTAGCCTAAGGCTCTATCTACTAAAATCACTGTCAGTGTCAACACTTTACCAAAGGATTAAGAACAAGAGGTAGCCAAGACGTCTACATTTTATATGAAGATTATCTCTGACATTTTGTAGCTTGAGGTGAATGTGAATATGGGAAAAGTTGTCTTTATCTAAAATATTTGAAATAATTACATTGTATGTCATGAATGATATTTACTTGTATGTTTTGAATTGTTACTGTAACTTTGATATTTTTGTTAAAGGTAATGATATATTTTCCTAAATTCTATGATTATAAGTTTAATGTAATTTGGGCAATATCAAGCCCATGATAGCTACCTTCAGTATATTATGCTGAATACATACACTAGCTTAAACCAAAGTTGTAAGCAGATGACATGGTTAGATGTTCACCTGTATAAAAGATACAAACACATCATATTCATTTTAATATTTTATTTTTATTATTCACTTGTGCATAAAATAACACACAAAAATATATATGACATATAATGTACAGTGTGAAAGTTTTTTTATATGACATCATCAAGCATCCTAGCACTAAGAGATTTGAAACACATGTTGAATTATTAACTGAACATTTAATATATTTAATTTTGGTTCTTGTCTCAGGGCATAATAGATAAAAGTTTTTATGTGACATGAAAAGGCATCTTGGCGCCAACAGATTTGAAACAAATATATGCCAACAGTTACATTCTAAAATAAATTACAAATTCAACTGTTAAGATTATACTCCAATATCTAAAAATGTATTCACTGATTAAAATTCATAGCTATTAAACAAAGTCCATACAATAACTAACAGGGCCATTTATAGATTATTACAATTTCTGTTGAAAAATGTCACAACACTTAGTAATGAATGACAATTTTTGGGGAAACTTATGCTAAATGTGATACATACAAGTATACAAAGTGAAGAAAATGATAAAATTGTTGTTGAAATTAATTTGTCTGTGTTCACATCTGAAGAGTTATGACTTGGTCTTCATTCTGAAACAATAAAAATATGTTTGTACAATCATTTAGGATGCCCGCCAGTGAAAATAAAACAATAGTTTCTCTTATACATGAATCACACTTTAATTGCATACATAGAAATGAATTAAGAACAGAATTGCAATGTGGCTCTAATCTAAATAAATTGGTCAGAAGTCATTGGTCAATCTGTTTGTTTATTTAACACTTCATTTTCACTTCACACTGTCTTGCTATTCCTGTTAGTTCCCTTATGTTTTGAGGTCTGTGTATTGTAAGCTTCAGTGATCACCTTACATAAACAATATGAATACATTCCTTCAATGTATGGAAAGAGAAAAAGGACAGAACAACTGAACTTGCTTACTCAGTTACAAAAAGGCAAAATAACAAGCCAAAAAATGTGAAAAGTATTTATTATAAATAGTCTATAAAACAGATAGAATTTGAACTAATTATTTGACATAAAAATGTGTAAATGATTTTTATACTTATTTATGATTATAGTATTACCATCAACACATGATGGTCAGTGTCAATGACTTGAAAATAAACAGGAAATCACAACTTGAAATAACAACTAATTGTATAACTGATAAAACAAATAGCAAAATAACAAAGTTAATGACCCTTGAAGTACCTACCTATTAAGGTAGCAATCAACAAAGCTGCTTTTAGAGAGGGACAATGGATGCTTTTGTCATTGGCTAATACTAAATTTTAGCTCCACCCATCTCTATCACTGTAACTAATTCATTTAAATCTTAAACAATGTTGACACAAGTTATAACAATGCAGAACATGTAAAACGTATTTACTACAATATCACACATCTACTATGTACTGTTGGAGGATAAATAATTTATTAAAAGTGATAATCAAAATTAAAATTTTAAAATCTTATTTCAAATTATTTAAAGAGTAATATCCAAATTATGTGTACACTGCTGTTGTGTTTGATGAATGTGTGATATCCTGCTGATGTTTACTTAAGCAGGAGATTCAATAAATCTTAAATCTGTAATAACAATCCCTTTATGAATAATTTGAATATTGAGATTTGACTTCAAAGCTTCTCCTCACAAGACTTACTTAGTTTGTTATGTATGATTATTAATTTAGATTAAATTTTGAATAAAAGCAAATACAACCTGTGGAACACAATATGAATATATTTTCAAACTACCAGGTGTCATTAAGAACTTAACAAGTTTGAGTAACTAACAGATAACTAACAATTTACTAAATAAACAAACACGTCAACACATGATGGTCAGTGTCAATGATTTGAAAATAAACAGGATATCACAACTTGAAAAAACAACTACCCGGTAATTGTATAACTGATATCCCTTACATAGCAAAATAACAAAGTTAATGACCCTTGAAGTAAATACCTTTTAAGGTAGCAATCAACAATGCTTCTTTTAGAGAGGAACAATGGATGCTTTTGTCATTGGCTAATACTAAATTTTATCTCCAACCATCTCTATCACTGTAACTAATTCATTTAAATCTTAAACAATGTTGACACAAGTTTTAACAATGCATAACATGTAAGTTTTATTTACTACAATATCATATATCTTTTATGTAGGAGGATAATAAAATGTATTAAAAGTGATAATCCGAATTAAATTTTTAAAGTCTTATTTCAAACGATCAAAAGAGTAATATCCAAATTATGTGTATACACTGCTGTTGTGTTTGATGAATGTGTGATATCCTGATGTTTACTTAGAGGGCCAATAAGCAGGAGATTCAATTTATCTTAAATCTGTAATAATAATGCCTTTATGAATAATTTGAATATTGAGATTTGACTTCACAGCTTCTCCTCACAAGACTTACTTAGTTTATTGTTATGTATGATTAAAAATATTGATTAAATCTTGTATAAAAAGAAATACAACCTGTGAACTTAAAACGTTGAGAAATTAACAGATAATTAACATGATATTAACTCTTTAAGATCACAACCTTAGTTTAAGACTTGAAATAAAATTTTACTTGGTAACTGATGTCCCTACCTAAACAAACTTAACGACCCATGAAGTGATTACAAGATAGCAATCAACAAGGCTGGTTTAAGAGATGGACAGTGGATGTTTTTCCCCCTGCTTATTATTGGTCCATAATAAATTTGCTCCACCCATTTTCAATTCTGTAACCAATTACTTTTCAACTGAACACAGTAAGCTTACATCTTTATGAGTTATGTTGAATATGTACTTTTTCCTTACTACAAAGTCATTCATTCATATCATAGTAAAGAAAGAAAATTAAATCAAAGAAAATAAATAATGTTTGTTTTTTATTTGGACAATGATTTTGAAAAATTATATCATGTTATATTTATCAAGAATACTGTCCTTGTCCACTTTGACTTTATGAATTCTTCTTTGCTTGCATTTATGAAATTTCCTTTATGCTGTGTATTCAGTCATCTTTGACAGAAACAACATTTCAATATTATAGTTAAAGTTATTTCTAGGTTAATTTCATTTTTAAATCATGGCCCAAGTTTACAAGTAATTATTTGAATATGCTGTAAACACCTTGAAATGAAAGTATTGAAGTAAGTGTGTATTTGAGATCAAAATGAAAAGTTAATAGTCTTTCAACTAAGATTTTCATCTTTTGCAAATTTTATTTGAATTTCTAATTAATCAATGTATATTAATCACAAATCTATATAAAACATTATCATGAAGTATGTAAAGTTATATTTATAAATAGGGTCTTTAATTATTTTGATATAACCTTTATATGTAACAAAATAAAATTTGTTTCCTAAGTAAACCTATTAATTGAGATGACACAAGATGAAACTTCTCTGCATGCCCAGTACTGTGTAATAGCTTGCTCATTTGAGTTGAACGGTTGTCGTTAATGATTTGTTTACAACTATAACATGATGGACACCACTGATCATCCCTGGGACAGTGCGGCAATGTTACCTCTTACTTAGCCATCTAATTAAGAGTAGAAAGCATTAGGCCTAGAAACCTTAGACTAAGTGTACAGACTCCTTGACTAGTGAGGATTATAAATTGTAGCTTTGGTGGCCCTGTGACCCCTAATAAGGGCCACAGGGGCCACACCCTAAAAACCTATTTTCATCTTTTTCTCCAGAACAATAAGGCCTAGAAAACTTAAACATAGTGTACAGACTCCTTGACTAGTGAAGATTAATAATTGTAGATTTTGTGACCCTGTAGCCCCTACTAAGGGGGGAAACACATTGGCCACACCCTGAAGCAAAATCAAATATACAGCCTGATGAGCTACAGAGCCAATGGCTCTATTTTTAGAATCCTATATTGATATTTATATAAATATATATATTATATGATGATAATATCAGGCATGACACAACAAAATGAACATCAGCAAATGAGGCCTCAGTGGCTCAACCAATAAAGGCGCTGCTACTCCGCATAGAGGTCCCTGATTCAAATCCCACTTAAATCACAAAATTTATGATTTGTCAAAATGTCCAAATTTTACAAAAACATTCGAGAAATTCTATTTCCAAGGCCAAGTAGGGAGAATTGTATATGTTGTCCCCGGGATATTCTAAAGGAAACTCAAGGGCCAGGGAAATTTTATAGAATATCCCGGGGATTTCCAAAGAATGTCCCTGTTAAGTTGGGTATGGCCCTAAAAGGAGGTTTGCTCGAGAAAAGAACAACAACAACACAAATATGGCATCTTAGGTTTATATTTTAACTTCAAGTTTTGTTGTTGGTATTGTTCAATATATTTCACATTTCCCATGAGCAGGGGATAATGCTTCCTTAGTCTGCTTTTTTGTGTGTGTCAAGTTCACTATGATTGATAAAGTATAATTTTGACTCCCCAGGCTAACAAAGACAAAATTGGAAAAGTTGCGTGCAAGTTCAACATTCTCATCTGATATGGGCAGCTTCAGTGTGAGTTACTGGTCTTACAGTAAGACTGCATTGCGCCAGTCGCTGACTGTCATCAGGGACCCGTCAGTGGAGGAGGTGGCAGTCAGGATGTTCAACTCTATCCTTGTCTATGCAGGAGTCCTTGAAGCAAGTAAGTTTCAAACAGAAGCATTCAATAAAAGCCTTACATTAAAAGAAATAGAATATTTCAAGTGTGTTATTTTATCAATAACGAATTTAAACACGACGGACCATAGCTTATATAGGCTAGGTCAGCTGTCATGTTATCTAGAGCTTATTAAGTTATTCAAACATTCAAATATGTCAGTAAGACACATAAGCACCAACAGACATTAAACATTAGCAATTTAAAAAAACAAAACATACTGTAACCCTTTTAGTACGGCGGCAGAATCTCAAAAGAAGCCTAGAAATAGGTGTAGGGGGGACTGTTTGTTAAAAGTTGGCACCCATTATAAAAAGTAACTTTGGTACATGCACATCAATATACACCCGGATGCCACTTGAAATCCTTGATTTTAATTTAGTTATGGAGGCTCAAAGATGACTATCCTAAATCAAGCAATGGGTCGCTGGGAAACTGATCATATGTACTGTTTTTTAATACTTTCTAAATAATCAAAATATTACATTTTCAATAAACTCTTATGAGTTAATATGTGATCAAATGTTTAAACTGTAAACTTTTGGTATTATATTTGCATTACCTTAGCAAATTATTGGGTCTTTACAATGTCCTAAATGTCCAAATTCACATGTCATTATCAAGGGTCTCATCTGTATTTGTGAAGGGGTTATAGTCCAGCAAACGAAGTAAAAAAGGACAGTTTGGTTGGACAAAATTGCTTTATTTTCTTTCTTATCTGAATATGGCAGGAAATCATGTCTACAAGCCAGGGTTAAAAATATAGCAAAATCTGATAGGTGCTAGTGCACTCAATCTGACGAAATCCAAGATGGCCGCCATCGCAAGCTCAGAATACTCAAAACTGTCATATCTTCAAAACTAATAGAGCAATATCTGCAAATAACGTGTCTAAACCCATGTTATTAAAGTCAGGGAAGTCATTTATCACATTACTTTTCATGTATATTTACTTATATTAGTGAATTTTTAAAAATTGGTGCGTATTTTTAAAAAAAAGATGGTCGCAATACTAGGTTTAGAACAAGATAAGCAGCAAAATAATGAGGTAATTATTTGAGACACATATCAACATATCCATAATGCATTTGTATGGTTCATTGTCTCACAGAAAGCATATCAACTAATGACTCATGACTTTTGATAGAACGATATTATCATCAGAGTATAAACAAACCATTCGGCAATCATTTCAGAACCAAATTATTTCAACACAAAAATCCAGAAACTAAGAAAAAGATTTAAAGGTCTTCTTCACATCAATCAATTCACATCAAATCTTATGAATTAGAATCTTACAATAGTCAGTAGGTGGTACCAAGATAAAGTATCCCTGAGTATCAGATGAAAATGGCGAAGGAACAATTGGAACTGAACTGTTCATGGCACCTGGGTAACCTTTATGAGGCTTACGTTCTGTATTACTTTGTCATGACTAGTTCTCTACTGATTCAGTGGCAACAGCATTAAGGCAAGCAAACTCTTTGCAGTTTCAACATGCCAAGGAGCACAACCGTCCATGAACATATCTTCTTGTCACATTTGCCATGACAGTTACATTCCACTAGCTTCAGCAATCATGCTGGCGCAGCATCTTTTTTAATTTTTAATGGCTTTAGTCTCTCCTCATTTCGTCATTTGTAGATCTTTCATCCCCATTCGGTTGCATCACGATTATTACCCAGTCATCGAACTTGATGATAAACCCTGTAGCTGTGATATTTGGCTGAATCTGTAGTAGGTTGAAGGGATTCAGGGGGTAGATAGACTGATCTTAACACCACTTGCTGCTGAAACCTGCTGCTCTTTCAAAGTCATGATTGTTTCCAGATGTACAGCCATACATAACTTCGAGAACTTCCTCACCATGCATACTAACGTCATTCTACTTTTGGTTTGGTTTTATGAACTCATTAGCATAGTCCTTGAGTTGACCATCTTGGCCCAAGGCCATTATCTTTCCTATGCCATATGGCCCCAACACTGTATCACAACCAGTGATCGCATGTATGAAGAGTAAAGTTGCAAGGATGTCAGGATCTACTCCACTCTGTAGGGTCCGGATGTTGAATTATTTGGTTGATGTCTGCAGATAGATGACATGATGTCTGGGATTTGAATTGTGAAGAAGCAAGACCAACAAGTCAGTATCATCCCCGACTACTTTCACAAAACTTCTAATAGCCATCGTACATGCAGTCTTCACAATGTCGTAGTCTGCATCATCAGAGCTGTGTTAGACTTCAATGGCCGCGATTTCAATCTCACTGTCAATGAAGTATTGGATTTCCTTTTTGTTCTTGGGTTTGCAAGTAATGCTGTGTACATACCGGGTATTCCACACATCTGCAAGGCTGTAAAGTTGACTTTCCAGCAAATACAGTCTTGATAATCTGCCTCAATGCCTCCTGTCGAACTTCAGATTTCTCAAATATCTTGATTCAAATGGTATCTTGCATCAGCTGAGACTAAATCACTTAATCCTGCTTTATACATCCCATAGTTGTATCATTCTGGGCAATTGAAATTATCTTCTGAGAGACTTGCATTGTAGTAATGAGGCTTATTTTTTTCTATTGTTGTGCTTTAATAGAAAATGCAGTGTGCTGTGTTGGGAGCTGGAAGACAACTCCTGAGTGTCACATTGTTGTTTTCTCTGTGGTCTGAGTCATTAGTTTCAGTTTCTATGTGCTGATTTTTCTTCCACGGCCTCTCTAAGCGTGATGAATTTATATGACCTATAACAACCTTCATGTCATGTTCCTGGGAATCGTTGTTTAAATCTGAATTACTGAGACGATGTAATTTCTCAAAATTAGCATAGTCTGCCTCTCTGAAACCACTTCTTTGAGTCGTGATATCCCGTTATCCGATATGTTCCTCAGGATATTTTTCTTATTGGTGACTTGACAGATATTACATAATTTCAAGTCAACTAGATTTTCTGACTATCGCTTCCTTTTAATCTGTGCCGCCACCTACATTATTGATCCTTTTCCTGCAATATAAAATGGATACAATAACGTATAATACACTGTCTAGTTTCATATATTGCATTAAATGTATCTCATATTATTTATAATTCAAGTGTTTATTTGTCTTCTCAAGTATATTATATAACTTGTAAACGTTCACACTTAAGGGGGTCTCCAAGTTCTAATTTTTAACTTCCAGTGTTTTATTAGCGAGGCCCCGAGAGGGTCGGAGAGGGCCTCGAAAATAAAACACTGGACGTTAAATATTAGAACTTGGAGACCCCCTTTATTTTTTTAACTTCCAGTGTTTTATTAGGGAGGCCCCGAGAGGGTCGGAGAGGGCCTCGCTAATAAAACACTGGAAGTTAAAAATTAGAAGTTGGAAATCCTTTTAAACCTGTTCAGATATAAAACACTATTTGACTTTGAATACTTACCACTCATGTAACCCCTATTTCACGTCTTGTGTAGGTATATCAAGGAAGTATTCCATTTGACGGGAACGGGAAAAGGAAATCTTGATTTCTAAAACAACATAAAAATTAATAAAGAATGATTGTTCATATGACAAGGACATCTGAAGCAGAAAATTACCTAAGAGAATAGGTTATACTAATTTGTATTTTGTTTACATTTATGACAGTTTTTGTGGTTGACCAATCCAATGGTAATGACAGAAAATGTATTAATAATGTTATTCTATATTATGTATCTATCTATTAATTTACATAATTAATTACATAAACTCACAGAAAAAAAATATTTTTATTTTTCCAAAACAACCTACAATTAAGTTACTCTTTCTTTAGTAGTTTAAACACATACCCAAGTTAATTTCTTTTTAAACATATACTTTCATTACTAACCTTTGGACATTTTATTTGCATCCAGTTTTGCATAATTCCAACACAATCGTTGTCGACTGTAAAAAAAACAGTAAAAAAAAAATGATTTGCCTGCGAACTGTTCATGTAAGTGCATCCAATACTAGTTGTTCGGAGAATGTTATATTTCACAGTCCTTCGGTTTTCGTGCACTTTTCCCCGATAGCACTTTCAGCCAATAAAGTAAAGATATAGTGGATATGTAGTGAAGTTTTCGAACGTAAGGGTTTCTGTAAGTGATTAAAAAACTACAATTCAAGACATAACCAAGAGATGTGTCATTTACCATTTGCCTTGAAAGGCCGTGATACGGGACGTCTAAGTTGACGTGTGTCAGAGACCAGATAACAAGTGTTGATCAAACTTTAATGATAAATGACTATTATAGACGAAACAGAATTTATAAGACTTCAATATATTCAGTAATAGGCCTACTTACAATTTAGCGTCACATTGTCTCCAATATTCATCAATTTGCGTCAACAAACCGGATTTTTTGTAAACGTCATAAAAGTCAAGGATGTCTGCGTGATGCTAGCTGGGCTACGACAAATGGCAATGTAATTGACGGCAACGCGACTTTCTGGGTATGATTTTAAACCCTTCTGTACAACTAATTTGAACAAAATTAACTTGGCATCCATTTTTTCCTTAATAAGTAAGATCCATGCTAGTGATATAAGGTGGATGCCAGCTTTTAACAAGCCGTCCCCCCCTCGAAATAATTTTGAGATTCTGCCGCCGTACTATTTCGGTGACTTCTGATTTACTCCGTTTCAGAATATTTATGAACATAATTCCATTCAACATCAAACTTGCTTTTCGATCATAGACCAAGTGTTTAGTTATAAGTCAATATGTTAAAGTCCAGCAGATATGTGAAGAATTTATATACAATTGTGCCTTTAATAATACAAGCATGAAATTTGGTACACAGTTAGGGGGTACCCTTAGAGTTAAATTTGGATAAAGGGACGTTCCAGATTCCCTCAAAGATTTAAATGGCGGCTACAAATTAATTAATTAAATTAGTTAATGAATTATACCAACCAGTTCAAATCGATATCCTTATCACGTGTGTTTGGTGTAAAACACAATTTAGGTATTATGTAGTTACTTGTTGTGCATATGCTATCAGTCTAAGTAAATCAAGCCTCAATAATACTCGTTTCACCTCGCTATTGAGTCTAGCAAGATGCAGTAGAAGGTCGCGTCAGCCGATCTTTTGAATTGACCGATTAGGGATCTTCGTACCAAGCCGCAATAGTATGCATTCGCCCATATATCGTTGGAGGGTCCTAGGTGGGCGAAAGGTTGGCTTATCGGGTTCGTTCACTCCCAAGAAGAGAAGAGCGGGAGGTCAGCCGACCCCTTCCAGCCAGGAGGCGTGTCCTTTCGTATCAGGGTTCTTGATGTATTGGCATCAGCTGGGGCTGGACCCTTTTGTGTATCACTTTCTGAAGCGGGGGTTCCAGATACCAGTTTCGTCTCGGCCAACCTCTCACCTGCGACTCAATGGAGCGGCAGGCTGGTTCAACGTTACGTTTGAACAGATGGAGATTCTTATATCCAAGGGGGTAGTTGAGGTAATCCCGGTCCCAAACCTCAAGTCAGGGTTCTACTTCCCTATGTTCATTCCACCCAAGAGAGCAGCTGATTAACGACATGTCGAAATTAACCATCCTTCCTCGTACTGCCGCCATATCATTGTCACTTGTCTTTGTCTTCAGTCATGCGGTTGCTGGAGTCTTAGAATTGGAGAACGCATACTTGCACATTCCCATTTCCGAGACCACCGCAAGTAACTCAGTTTCGTTCTGGCGGAGCGCCATTCTCAGTGGAATGTGCTCCCATTTGGAATAGCATTCGCTCCGTGGCTTTTCACCAGGGTGACTCAACAATAGTGAACTTTTTCTCACTCACAATGTCCAGTTCATCCCCATTCGTGGATGACGGGTTCGATACCCATCGCTGACCGCTCTCTTAACCCTTACGATGCGGGTATATATGTTTGCTCTACAAGCCCACATGGCGGAATTGTTTTGTCCGGTGCCAGCCACCGTTATATCCTGATTGGCCTCTTCTTTATTTTTGTGCACGGATATACATATGATACATGGAAATAAAGACAATTCTCTCCTCTATACGATGATGTAAAAATTATAAAATTATCTCTAATGGTTCGTGAGATATGAATGCCGCAAGGTGGGTACCCTCAATCATTTTTGAGAAAAGGTTTGATATTTTATATCCGGGAGCAGCCAAGACTGCTTGCAGTCAATTATAGCCTTATCCTGAAAGTTACGGAGTTAGCCAAGAGGGCTTACGCGCCAGTTTATCTTTGTCACGAAAAATTACGCGACCCGCATCGTAAGGGTTAAGGAGATTGGGGTTGCTGATTAATCGGTCCGAGTCAGACCTTAAGCCAACCAACTCGCTCACCTTCCTGGGCACTATTGAGGACACTGCTCAGTCCCCAGCTAACGCATGGAGCGAATAGACTTCTTGCTCCGCTAGGTCCAACAGATCATCGGGCTGCTCACCTAAGTGCAGGACCTAACTAGGAGGGGCCGGCTGCAGTTGAGACCATTTCAGGTCGTCCTAAACATGCATGTCAGGGAAAAGGTGTCCAAACATGTGTTACCACTTTGCCATGACCTCAGGGAGGAGGCGAACCTCTTCAGAGGTGTCCCGCTCCACACACTAAAGATGATGGTAAGCGCAGCTTGGGATAGAACACACAGTAGGTGTCTGGTCTCAGGTGGCGATGGTTTTTGGCTGCCAGGATTTCGGAGCTGTATGCTTTGCAGGGTGACTTCGCTTTGAAGTGAGGAATGAGGGAAGAGCCACACAGGAAATTGCACCGGACTTCGTGTGTAAGTTCCAGGGGTCTGATGAGTGAGGCAGAGTGTTTCACATTCACGCCCTTGCATGATCGACAATCTCCATGGAGGAAGAGTGCAGTTTCTCTGTCCTGTTCCAACTCTCCGTATCTACTCGGACGCATGCATTCCTTCTGGCAGGGGAGTAGGAGGCCTTCCCTATTTGCAGCGGAGTACAAAGAAGACAGACAGTGCCTATCAAGCCGCGTGGTGACCGCGACCAACTCGTTCAAACTTTTACGAGATCCGTGCAGTCTCTACCACCATAGCGTTTCTCACCAATATTGCTGTGGTGTCATACGTGGTCATTGCTAACCACTACCCTCGAGACGTTTCTGTGGAAGACGGACATTGCAAGGACGGTGCCTCAGGTATTCGCTTAGCAATGCACTTCAGGTCTTGCTACCCCAGAGGGATTGCAGCTCACCGTTAGATCGCTTTCACATGTTGTTGTTTTTAAAAACTTTGCATTGCTTTTTCCTTTGAATTGGTTATCTTTCTTACTGGTTCGGGGCTTGTTACACCCTTTAACGGGGGCTCGGACCTCCCTACCATAAGTTTGACTGTTGAGGTGGTTGGTTACCTTCCTGCTTGGGTCTTGCAGCCCTTTACCGCTGTTGTAATCTGGACAACGTTGAGTCGGAGATGGTAATAGTTCGTAAACGTCATTATTTATATTTTCCGTTGACAACTCACCAATCCTTCATTTCCACCCTTGCCTTCCATCCTGCGAGTAGGTTGGCTCTGGTGTCCGTTCTCTGAGGCTTGGTCGCGTAACCAAAGCCAGCACAGGGACAGATAACTGATTAAAAATTTGGATATTTAGTGAAAAATAAAGACCAAATGATGTTTTTGGAGTCTTTTGACCTAAATTATCATCATAAACAAAAAAATCCTTGGTGTGCTTTTCCAAGTACTATGACTTATCTTAATACCAGAAAGCCGCCATTTTTGAATGGCCGCCATATTTGTTCTATGAATAAATTCAAATGTCACTATATCTCAAAATCTTCATAAAATAATGCTCTATCAGTATACCAAGTTTCATGCTTGTATCACAAATAGCACAATTTCCCCACTTATCTGCTGGACTATTACTAGAATATAAAGGGTAAAGATTATTAATTACCATTGCCTATTTAAAATCCCTACATTTATCAAAATCTCACATCTGATGGTTATGTTCGTCTTTGTTTTTACGAGTTTGTCAATCTAAAACACTACAAGCTTGTAAAAAGAAAATGTATAATTACTATTTCTCTATTACTATTTGCTCTAAAAGTTGCTCAAAAATATTTTTCAAAATTGCAATATTTACAATGAAAAGAGTTGTTGCCTTGCACATAAGAATATGTTTTTATATATTTTGGCGTTTCTTTCATTCCCTAATCTGTGAGTCCAGAACTGTCTATTCAAATTTTCCAATTTTTAAGTGTGTTAATTGTATGCCTCTCCGTAAAAGTTAATTTTTCAATACTACAATTTGCCAAATGTATGGGATAAAATGGGGCAAAAGGCCAAGTGCATGTAACCTCCCATGTCTAGATATTTAAGAAATAAAGTTTGCTCTACCCCAATGTGTTTTGTAATAAAGTATAGTTTTGCCCTGAACTATTATAGTTAAAGTACGAGGACGGTAGTCCGAGTGCTTTAACGTTGTAATAGTTCAGGGCAAAACTATACTTCATTAAAAAACACATTGAGGTAGAGCAAACTTTATTTCTTTTCTAAGATACCAAACTTATTTTCAGGGAAGTATAAACATTCCTATAATTTCAAATTAAAATATTGTTAAAATAACTTTAATTAAATATCCATGAACAGGGCTAACTGCTGGCTATTCCATGTTTCGAACTCACCACCTGATTAAAAAATATTGTGTATTGGTTAAACAGTTGATTATGTTAATGTAGCGGTTTTATTTTCTCATTTATAAAGTTTAGAATTTTTTTCTCTTGTTATTTTTTTCATTGATTAAACAAAACAAAAAACTCAGACAACTCGATCTTGTTTAATAAAACGTTACTTTTGAACAGTCAAGTTGTGCGATCATGCAGTGCTGGCCACTCTGCCCATATAAGGCTTATCACGTGATTGACATTCTAAAATGAATTATGGGTATTGTTTGTCAGGAAGCGTGGTCTAACATTCATTTTTTGCTGTTGTCATAAAAGTTGAAGTTGATGGTACCACCGCTAATATTAGCTGACTGGAGGAGCTGTACACCATGAAAGGGAGTACAAACTGTATTGGTTGAGCTATATGACACGTTGCTTGGCAGAGACAGTTGACGTGTGTCAACGTCACAAATGCTACGGGGCGCCGTGACCTGACGTGGAATTTCAACGTGGTCACTCGACGGAGGTAAACATGTCGGAGGCAGAGCCTTGGATTCAGCGGAGTCGTTGTTCCCCTGTAAGATGTTACTAAATGCCCTTCGCTGAGCTACTGATGGAGTGGTTATATAGCTTTTCAGCGACTGTTCATTTCTGTGACCTGTGACGGACATAATACCAAGGGCCCCAACCCCGGCTTCGGAAAGTTTGGTTGCTGCCGTCGCACGAACACAGTGGTTCGTGTAGAATTTAGACAAACCCGCTGCAGCGGATATTGTTGCCATCATCTTTTTAAGAGTGCACTCGCCCATTGCCGACTGTGCATACCAAATGTCTGACTTTGGTATTACAAGTGGACGCTGAAAAAATGCACTGACTGACAGATTTCGTTTGGAAAGGTACAATTTCATGCTTTGTACAGGGCACCGTTCATCACCTGTCTCATACATACGTGGCTGTTTGGAATGTTCCCTACTGTCAATGCCATGATGCGTTTTGTCGGCCTCATTGTACGCCATCTGAAAATACTCGGCTCCAGTGTCATCCTGTGACAAAACAAACGATTCTCCCCTGAGACTACGAAGACCCTCTATTCCACGCCTACCGAAGTGAAGGGTGACCTTAAACCAGACTTTCCTTACAAGAGAAAGAGGGGAATCATCTGAAAGTGTTCCACTTGTGTACAAGCGATCCAAATTGCCATGTGAGATTGGATCATGATGCCGAGTGACATCCTTACCGGCACGCTTCATCTCCTTCACAACATCGACAAACACATGGTTGGACGACATAAACTCCCTGTCATGCATAATGTTTATTTGTCTATCAAAAGGCGGCGACGTCAGGTGTCGATTGATAGCAGCACGAATTGACATCAAAGCTGATTTGGAGTACTCTTTGCCATTTTGGGTTCTTACCTCCGCGTAAAATCGCCTGAGAATTCCATTGAGTTCATCAACAGGTCTTATCTCAAATTCCAATGGAAAACTGTTGCTCTGAAGCCAATCTGAAATGAATATTGTGATTGTGTAATATTTCGTTAAAATGGATACACAGGATTCGAAATGGATATAAAAAATTTGATTGCCGAACAAAGTAAGTTTTTGGTTTTTATTTTCATTTGTTTACTGCTACGATGAAAATATCTTCAATCCATTTTCTTTTACTATAGTTATAAAATTATAAAACACCTTCGAGTAAAGTGAAATTTAGGCCCTAATTCGGTTACCAAATAGTCAGGGATACTATAACTATATTTCGTACCTCTAAAAATCTTTAATGCCCATTTTGTGCTGTTCTCCGTTGACTTTTCATTCCTACTTTTAGCTAGTTGTTGCAATCTGGTTTCGTCTACATTCCCAAATCTTGATTTATCCTGTGGAGGTCGAATCGGCTCAGGTGTAATTAACGCAGGTGGGCTTTCCGGAACGCTGAGCAACATGTCATCATCACTGTCATTAAAGTCAATTTCATGTTTAAAAACACATCTTCGACATCCAGTTCTCATGTTTTCTACGACATACTTCCTTGCCATATTTCTTCCTGGTAAATAAAACTCCACGACTCGACAAAACTCTCCGTTAAACGAAACTTCATCGCCAATCGACAATTGATAGGGATGCGCCATGTTGATTGATAGAACCGAGATCAAAGGTTTATCACGCGTGTCCATGGTAACCTTTAAACGAGGGGGCAGCGGGGAAGAGTGGATAGCGTCATTCAATTGTTACGTCATGTAAAAACTATACCTTTATTGTCTGATAAAGTACTTTTTTTTCGATTGTTCTAACCGCTAGGTATCTTAGAAAAAGAAATAACATAACTGGAGTGGTCAAGTGATGTTGAGAAGCTCAGTTTTCCTTTCCACCGACAAGATGTGTGAAGTCTCCCACCTTCCCCACCAGGTTACATTTTTAGCTCATCAGGTGTGAAAGACCCGATGGGCTGATGGCATGGCGTCCGGCTTCCGTCCATCCGTCCATCCGTAAACTTTTCACTTTTTCGACTTCTTCTCCAGAACCAATGACTCTAGAGAACTGAAAATTGATGTGCAGACTCCTTGGCCAATGGGGATTCGAAATTGTAAATTTTGTGACCCCTTGACCCCAATTGACCCCAAAACCTTAAAAACCTTTTTCATCTTCTTTTCCAGTTCCAAAAGGTCTAGAGAGATGAAAAGTTGTGTGAGACTCCATGGCCTAAATGGGGATTTTATTTTTTGGTTTGGTGACCTCTTGACCGCAAATAAGGTCACAGGGGTTAAAACCTTAAAAACCTATTTTCATCTTCTCCAGTTCCAAAAGGTTTAGAGAGCTGAAAAGTTGTGTGTAGACTCCTTGGCCAATGGGGATTCTAAATTGCAGATTTTGTGACCCCATGACCCCAATTGGGGTCACAGGGGTCAAAACCTTGAAAACCTATTTTTATCTTCTTTTCCAGTTCAAAAAGGCCTAGAGAGATGAAACGTTGTGTGTAGACTCCATGGCCAATGGGGATTCTAAATTTTAGGTTTGGTGACCTCTTGACCGCAAATAAGGTCACAGGGGTCAAAACCTTAAAAACATATTTTCATCTTCTCCAGTTCCAAAAGGTTTAGAGAGCTGAACAGTTGTGTGTAGACTCCTTGGCCAATGAGGATTCTGAAATTTAGGTTTGGTGACCCCTTGACCCCAATTGGGGTCAAAGGAGTCAAAACCTTGAAAACCAATTTTCATCTTCTTATCCAGTTTCAAAAGGCCTAGAGAGCTGAAAAGTTGTGTGTTGAATCAGTCGCCAATGGGGATTCTAAATAGTAGGTTTAGTGTAACCTTGAAGGTCAAAGGTCAAGGTCATGAGATTTGTGTCAAGGTCATGAGATTTGTGTCATTGCAATGTGTAACTAATTTGGGTATAACTTAATCCCATTAAGCTTTTCAGAACTCATGAACATGTATAAGTGTTTACACCTCTGGGTTTAATTTCTAAACTGTGTCTCGCCAAGGAATCCAGATGTTTTAATCAAACAGCGTTTTCCTCTCTATTCACATTCACCTGAGGAAGTTGACGGTATGTTGATCATAACATAAGCATTTACTTATTAAAAGGACCTAGCTGTGGTTTATTATAGTCTTATGTTTGGTTTTTAAAAGTCAAACAAAACTAGCTACATGTATGAACACAACATTATTCACACAATCAGTATATCAAAATATATGCTAAAACTGATCATTCAACTTCGGTGGGGCCGGGGGGATAAGCTATCTCTCCTGATGGCTCTTGTTTTTATTGCGAATATGCAAACTATAAACTCTCTATTCTTTGTCTTTACGATGATATAAAAATTATAAAAAAACATGATTGGTTCGGAATACAGAAATTGTGAAAGCGGCTTACCCTCAGCTAATTGAAAACAAATTCTGATAATTGCCACAGGTGTCGCATCGTTTACCATTCCTTTATTTTAGCATGCTAACATAAAATTTTATATGGAAATAAAGACAATTCTTTTGTGTTCATGGTGATATAAAAAAAATTTAAAAAGCACTGAGCGGTTTTAAAAAAATCGAGCAAGAAAAGAAGGGATGTTATAAAATCGCTGCACAATTCAACTTGAATACGAACAAAGAAAGTAAACCGTTTGTGTGGCGCTCGATATCAGAAAAGTTTTCTTTGCATGTGCACTAACTTTACAATGAATAAAAGATCGTTATTTACTTTTTATTCTGATATATAAATTGTTAAAATGCAATGAAAAATGAAAAACACCCCTTTTTGAGGTACTTGCTGTTTTATTATTTCTTTTAGTGCACTGACATGTTATATATCAAAATACCGACAATTCTTTTCTCTTTTCAATGATATGTAATGTTTTTGGGTGGTGCCAATTATTAAAAGTTGACTTTAATGCGGAGCTTGCTATATCTTTATTCATCATTGCGCCAGTACAAAATTAATTATATATGGAATTGAAGACAATTCTTCAATCTTTATTTTGACAAAAAAAAATATAAATGCGCTGAATAGTTTTTGTGGTATTAATGGTACATAGCTGAAAATACCTGAACATCATTGTTTTTTCACTGCTTGTAGCTTCATTTTTTATAGCGCATGTAAAT
Source organism: Steromphala cineraria (assembly GCA_916613615.1). NCBI lineage: Eukaryota > Metazoa > Mollusca > Gastropoda > Trochida > Trochidae > Steromphala > Steromphala cineraria. Next base: position 46,513,101 of record OU744724.1, read on the forward strand.
GTCATACATCAAAATGACAACAATTCAATGCCGTTTTCAACAATGTTTTTTTCTTTGAAATCTGCACATGGGTTAGTTAACCACAACATGTGAAAGATAAGGTGTGCTTCTTTAATCTGTGTAACCAATGTAATCCCATGCCCCGGTCGATGCGTGCGCATGTGGGCCATTAGTGTCGCATCGTGATTCTTGCTCTTGAAATAATAATAAGGCGTTTCACAGTGAGGTTGGTTTTGCAAATGGTCCTCCTCCTGATTGAAGTTATAGTAGTAGGTGCACGAACACGACTCCACCTGTCTTTCATACTGTCCTTTTCGACAATACCCGATACCCTTTTATGCTTGGATTTATCTTCTGAATTTATGAATATTTATCATTTCAGAAGATGGTAACAGCAATTGTGGAATGATCCAGAATCTTTTGCAAAAATGCCTTGAGAACGATCATTTGAACAACGAGTTGTACCTACAACTGGTAAAACAAACAACCGACCACCCAGGTGAGTGTCTGCCTCTATCTTCATCATCTTCAATTCTTTACCTTCTTTAACTTGCTCAGTATTATTCAGACCATCTAAGAACGCGCCTAATAGAATTTCCTTGAAGATGCTGTTAATCCTAAGTGGATGATTTTCAAGCAGAGTGAAGCATGTTTCTTAACATGACATTGCACGTTTACATGACTGTTATTTTCAAAACTGGCTTGTGGGCACATGGTGGTATGAGGAAGTTTTCCTGATTTTAGTTGCTTCACTTACATCCTCTATTGGGTATTAAAAATAAGGATTTAAAGAAAACTGCCATGAAGAGTCAGTTATGAGAGTGTGTGACCAAATTAGAAAAATACAAAATATCTTATTACATATAAGTTCAAATAAATAAATAAATGTCAAATTTACAATTAAAAAATCATTGTTTTATACGGGTGAAGCAGGCTATTTCTCACAGACTTAAAGGGGGACTGAAATGGTCTATGGCCACTTTCGGGATTCATTAAGAGCGGCATGTAATTTGAATCAGAGTCAATTTAGAATTTCGAAATCGGACGGCAACTTGCCTAAATACGGGTTTTAAAATACACTGCCTAATTAGCCCCGGCGAACAGAATCTGTGGTCACTAAAGCGTGTCCCGAACGTGTCTACCTACTGTGACGTAGCAGTAGGCGAGTAGTTTCACCTAATGATCATGTTTCAACGGGAAATGACACCTTTTTAATCATTCATTTAACATACAAATATTCATAATAAACACTCAATTTTTGTATATTCCGAAAGCTTAGTTTTCCCACGACTCAATAACGATTTATTCAAGCCAATAATTATTGTTTAAACATATAGTATCATATATTTCAAAACTCTATCAAATGACGCAAAACGGCGACTGCCTCGTTAAATTGGCGCCGTTATGGCTAGACATGTCCGTTTTAAGTGATAATCTGATGGTCTGTTGTTTGCTGAATCTTACATAACATACACTGACTATTATTTCCGACGGTGACAAATAACAAATCGTTTATATTTTCAGTGAACAAACCAAATATTTTCCACAATCTGATACCTAAAATGAGTTTATTGCAATATAAAGATATGTTAAACGGTGGATAATTAGCAGCCCCGTCCTAAGGACGGGGCTGCTATCAGGTTTTGTGCAGTTTCCGCCGCGTCCGCCGCGCACATACTAATGGCTATAACCTTTTTCTACTAAGCTTTCCAGAACTTGTATTCATAACTTACTGCTTATACCTCGGGGGAACGATTTTGACATGTTCACTTTCAAGTTCAAAGGTCAAGGTCACGAGCTATAAAATCACTAAAAAATTCCTTGTAAACGCGATAACTTGAAAAGTTTTTGTGCTATGAAGCTCTTACTTGGTATATATCATCCTTGGAAGAGTAAATTTGAAAAGGTTTTCGCTACAATCTGTTCAAGGTCAAGGTCACAGCAAGGTCACGACTTAAGCATGTTTTTTGTGAAAATGCTTTATTTTAACTATGAACACTTTTAATCAATAGATGATTGTTATACTCAATGAAAAGTGTTCATAGATTGTGTAACCTTGAAGGTCAAAGGTCAAGGTCATGAGATTTGTGTTATTTAAATGTGCAACTAATTTGGATATAACTTTATCCCATTAAGCTCTTCAGAACTCATTAACATGTATAAGTGTTTACACCTCTGGGGACTTAGAATTACATGTTCACTTTCAAGGTCAAAGGTCAAGGTCACGAAATATAAAATCACTCAAAAATTCCTTGTAAACGCGATTACTTGAAAAAACTTTGTGCTATGAAGCTCTTTCTTGGTATATATCATCCTTGGAAGAGTAAAAAAATTTGAAAAGGTTTTCGCTACAATCCTCCAAGGTCAAGGTCACAGCAAAGTCACGACTTTAGCATGGTTTTGCGGAAATGCTTTATTTTAACTATGAACACTTTTAATCAATATAAGATTATTATACTCAATAAAGAGTGTTCATTGATCGTGTAACCTTGAAGGTCAAAGGTCAAGGTCATGACATTTGTGTTATTACAATGTGCAACTAATTTGGATATAACTTAATCCCGTTAAGCTTTTCAGAACTCATAAACATGTGTAATTGTTTACACCTCTGGGGATTTAAAATGACATGTTCACTTTCAAGGTCAAAGGTCAAGGTCATGAGCTATAAAATCACAAAAAAATTCCTTGTAAACGCGTTAACTTAATTGAAAAGTTTTTGTGCTATGAAGTTTAAATTTTGTATATATTATCTCTTGAGAAGTACAAAATTTTGGAAAGGTTTTGGGTACGAACTGTCAAAGGTCAAGGTCACAGCAAGGTCAACAAATATTCAGAAAATGGATTATTTTAACTTTAAACACTTTAATTCGATACATTAATGTTATTTTCAATGAAATGTGTTCATTGATTGCGTGACCTTGAGTGTCAAACGTCAAGGTCACAAGAAAATGCCCAATATGCTGAGGCTTGTAGAAGGCGGAACAGGGTAAGGCGAAACCCCAAGTTTCGGGGCTGCTCTGTTTTTGCGGTGTCCCGCAAACACTAATCTAGTTTTACCATAGTGGTTTGAAAGGAATGGAAAAGTGTGAATTATAGGTCAGGTTATATGTTATTTATTATATTTTTAGCTCATCAGGTCTGAAAGACCCAATGGGCTTATGGCATGGCATGGCGTCCGGCGTCCGTCCGTCCATCCGTCCGTCCGTCCATCCGTAAACTTTTCACATTTACGACTTCTTCTCCAGAACCAATGACTCTAGAGAGCTCAAATTTAATGTGGAGACTCCTTGGCAATTGGGGATTCTAAATTGTAGATTTCATGACCTCATGACCCCAAATGGGGTCACAGGGGTCAAAACCAAAAAAACTATTTTCATCTTCTTCTCCAGTTCCAAAAGGTCTAGAGAGCTGAAAAGTTGTGTGTAGACTCCTTGGCCAATGAGGATTTTAAATTGTAGATTTCATGACCTCATGACCCCAATTGGGGTCACAGGGGTCAAAACCTTAAAAACCTATTTTCATCTTCTTCTCCAGTTCCAAAAGGTCTAGAGAGCTGAAAAGTTGTATGTAGACTCCTTGGCCAATGAGGATTCTAAATTGTAGATTTCATGACCTCATGACCCCAATTGGGGTCACAGGGGTCAAAACCTTAAAAACCTATTTTCATCTTCTTCTCCAGTTCCAAAAGGTCTAGAGAGCTGAAAAATTGTGTGTAGATTCCTTGGCCAATGAGGATTCTAAATTGTAGATTTCATGACCTCATGACCCCAATTGGGGTCACAGGGGTCAAAACCTTAAAAACCTATTTTCATCTTCTTCTCCAGTTCCAAAAGGTCTAGAGAGCTAAAAAGTTGTGTGTAGACTCCTTGGCCAATGAGGATTCTAAATTTTAGGTTTGGTTACCCCTTGACCCCAATTGGGGTCACAGGGGTCAAAGCCTTAAAAACATATTTTACTCCTTCTTCTCCAGTTTCAAAATGTCTAGAGAGCTGAAAGTTGTGTGTAGACTCCTGGGCAAATGGGAATTCTAAATTTTAGGTTTGGTGACCCCATGACCCCAAATGGGGTCACAGGGGTCACAACCTTCAAAACCTATTTTCATCTTCTCCTCCAGTTCCAAATGGTCTAGAGAGCTAAAAAGTTGTGTGTAGACTCCTTCGCCAATGGGGATTCAAACTTGTAGATTTTGTGACCCAATGACCCGAAATGGGGTCACAGGGGTCAAAATCTTTTTCCATCAAAAGTCTGATGAGCTACAGAGCCCATGGCTCTATTTTTTCTCCTATGAAAAGATAGGCGCCACCGTGGATAATCTATAGTACGTTATGATCAATCTCCGTAGTTTTTACAACACATATCAATAATAAAATAGTTAAACATTATTTACCAATGGTTGATCTATTCAATATATATAAGATTTCAATTCGTATTGAAAATAAAACAATATTATTTTTTGGATCACACTGTTTTGCATATAACATTCCGTATAATGATACAGTCACATCCATCAAAGTGATTCCAACAACAAAAGTAGTACAGAGTATTTCTTAGATATAGTCGTACTTGCTTCTGGCCTTCTTTTATAAATCAGAATTTAACACATAAATCGTTTGGTTTGAAGTAGGTTTGTCTCCAGACATTATGGTAGATACGCAAATGGAGACAGCCCAGGTGGGCGGGGTGTCACGCTCTAATGAGTTTTCAAAACGTTCGCCTGTTAATTTCGGCGGCGTTCTAAAACCGGGTATAAAATGCTGATTAAAAGCCTAATTTATGTGTGTATTGTCTCAATTATATGCTCATTGCATTCTCATAGATAATAATTTGAGATATTGATATATTATTCTTAGAAAAAGTACATTGCATAACCTCTTTAACATTCCCTTGGAGATACTAACGTAGGCACAAACTAGGAACGATATTAAAAGTGAATGTCCGGAATAGAGATCTGCATCGAGTCCTGCCCTTTGAAGGGTGATGTGCAGGTGATCTAAGAACATCACCCAAGTGATTGGTCAACTGGCTTGGTCTACAAACAGGGCTTCACATTGTCTAGCACCTTGAGCATGTCTTGTGCTCACAAATTTTGACATACTCATGTGGGGACATACGAGCAGTTGTGTTGCAAAGATGCTAGGGATAAGTTTTTGCTTTCAGTCGCAAGGTAAAAGTTTTTTGGGAATGACCCAACTGCCCATCACCTACACACACATTCTGGTCAGCTTTGAACTTGCCAAAAATATGTAAATTCCCAGCAGCGGAGAAAGCCAAAGAAAGTCACGCAGCACATTGTTTCCATCAACAAATCTATATATGGTCCGACGATGCTGGATCTGAGCTCATTAATAGCTTTTGATAGTGTAGGAAAGGGAATTACCGAGAACGAAAAGAAAACAAAAGAATGCAAAGAAGGGTTCCGTGCTGCAACAGCACAAACAAGACCTTCTACTTGTGAGGTATGAGGACAGAAAATCAGTCTTGCTTATGTCAACGAAGATGCAGAAGCTATTGACATGGGCAAGAAGAACAGGGTGACTGGACAACCAAAAACAAAACCTTGTATTGTGCATGAGTACATGGGGGGTGTCGATTGTGCTGATCAAATGTTGTTGAACACTCCGTTCAAACTGAAAACTCTAAAGTGCTGGAAGCGTGTGTGTGGTTTCATATCCTCAACGTTGCTCTTTTGAACACCTACGTTCTGTACAAAGAACTTTCAAGAGATAAAACTTTGAAGACAAGCCGTCAATTCAGGAAAGAAGTTGCTCAACACATTATAACCTTTGTGGACACAGACATGGTTGCAAGTCTGCGCAGGCGCCCTCGGGGTCGGCCAAGTTCAAGCGACGGTAGTATTATACGTCTTCATGGTCGTCGCTTTCCGTCAAAGATCGAGCATGTCAGAAGGAAGAAGAATTTATCACGTGCCTGTGTTGTATGTGCAAAAGCCAGACGTGAACTTCAGCGACGAGCAGCGCAAGCTATCAACCAGGCAGTTCGAAAGAAGAAAAGAATAGGAAAAGAATCTTCATTCGAATGTGTAGAATGCAGTGTCTATCTGTGTGTAAGACCATGTTTCCAACTATGCCACATATCACGAGATTACTGTAAAGCTTACATCAGTCTCAAAGAGGAAGATAATGATAATGGACAGGAAGAAGATAATTGAAGAAAGAAGAAAGAGGCGGTCAGTGTACTCTCAAACTCATTAGGTTCCAAAAGATTGTTCTACGCATCTTCGTTGACATGAGCAAGACTGATTTTCTGTCCCTATACCTGACAAGTAGATGGGTTCAGTGCTGCAACAGCACAATCAAGACCTTCTTTGCATTCTTTTGTTTCTTTTCCTTTTCTGGGAAATTCCTTTACGACTATCTCTCAACGATCCCATCGACCCAAAACCCAAAAAGTTTATGTACAATGTAACAGATGAATAAAAATTGTCCATATAAACATGATATCCTTTGCAGAAATTATCCTTGACCAAATCATACGTTTTCCCACCTAAAGAAACGTCTCAATAGGGGGGAAAAACCTAACCGTCATATTTTTTGTGAAAATATATATTGGTTTCTGTTGCCATCATTCCATAGTCCTCTTCATTTATGAACAGGTCGAAATAGTCAATAGGTTGTGGTTTCTCTCAACTGTCCAACTCAGTCTTGCCACTGAAAGGCAAATCAATACGTCCACTAGCCTCGACCGTTCCTTCCATTTGGACTTGAAATCACCCTCTTCTGTATAATGTGTTTCCATATCATTGTATTGCTCATCAATGCCACTGAACTCATCTTCTGTGGAAGTACCACCAACCCTAGTAGCTCCGCCCGTAGCAGCTAGTATATTTCTTACACTGTTTCTTATATCTGGATCACTGTCCATGTTCGATACCAATCCGTCACTCTCACTCTCACTATTACTGCTTTCATCAGTAGTCTCCATATCAGAAGCTTCATCAGCATGGACTTCGGCAATAAACTCGTCGTTGCAAGAAAATGGCACCTTAAAACTCTTTTCTTCTAGGTTTTCGTCATGGCATCCCCTAAATCATCTGTAATTGATTGAAAAAGATTTAGACATATGCAAGAAAGAATGACAACTCAAGAGAATTTTACAGAGAAATCCAATGTGATCTTCATGGACATTCATTGGCCATCATTCAAAAGCATTTGAAACAATTTTACCATCGACACTGACGGCGCCAAAGGCCATGTAAAATTTACATTTGGACGTGTTCTAACTGTCCCGGCTAGATATCCGAAAACCAAAAATACACAGCATCAGGTCTCCTAGACATATTATCCAAACTGAGCACATGAATGGTTTGTGCCCTTAGGGCTATAGAAAGAGCACAACTGAAACATCCCAAGTAAATCTATATCTGGGTCTCGAGGGTGTTGCTGCCTGCAGCCCCTTCATGAATCTAGGTATAATGCTTAACTCCTGGCACCACTTATTATTCAAAAGTTTAAAGGTCTCAATTGTGTTAAATTCATTCATAGGCCTGAGGATGAACTTAAACTTCATGTACTCTTTGAGCTACAAAACATAAAAATATGAATAAGTTGCTTAAAATTTGATATGCTGAAATTAACAATTCTTTTGGAAAAAATAGCAAATTTGTAATAATCAATGTTTGAATGATTATTTAAAGAAATTAATGATGTAGTAATGAACACATCATTACCTGGGTTGAAAGTGATAGTAAATGTCCACCAGCAAGTCATCTGGAGACAGAGGAAGGGACTTCACTGCATCTGATGCACATACATATGCCAGATGACTGATACAGCCGTTGTTGTAGGCTGCAGGTTGTGATTCCTTCACCCTGCTCATCACTGAGTTCTTCCTGCCCATCATGACATTACAGTTGTAGCTGGTGAAAGAGACCAGGTTGTCGTAGGACAATCCTCTTGATCTGAAAGAAAAAAATAATTTATATATGGAATAAACAAGGCAAAAGTGAGCGCAGCTCACATACCCCCGCCTGTAGTTTGACCGCCTTTCTTTGACGAAAATAGTGAAAAGTCATATGTTCTGATAAGTCCTAGGATTGTTACCGTATTTTTCCATCACATGATATAGAAAATAGCATTAAAATTTGAATAGGTGGGAACTGGTATAACTATGATAATAAATGTTTTTCAACAAACTCTCACCTTCCATTCAGTTCCATGTAGGTCAATTTATATTCCAATATATGTATTCTTTGCAGTGGTATCAACATTCCAATATATGTATTCTTTGCAGTGGTAACAATATCAGTCATGTTCTATGTTCATACAGTGTCCATATGAGTATCACAATAGGTCACAATCCCTTTCTTTTGGTTACTTCCCAAAAGATAACTTGAAGGCAAAACAGTCAAATTTACAATGTTTATACGCTATGTGTTTGTCATTAGGAAATATATTTATAAGCTTGATCCTCAACCTACTGTTTTCGGACTGTTTTGGTTCAAAATTTCAAAAATTATTTGAACTTTGGAATTTAAACCCCTAAAAGGCACAACAGCATCATATAGGTTACTGCCATACCAAGTTTGAAAATTCCAAGTGATATAGTTTTTAAATTATGATCTGGAAACGACACAAAGTCCGAATATCTGACCGTTTTTGGTCAAAATTTCAAAAATTATTTGAACGTTGGAAGTGAAACCCCTAAAAGGCACAACAGCATCATATAGGCTACTGCCATACCAAATTTGAAGTTTGTAAGTGGTATAGTTTTAGAGTAATGCTCCGGAAATGATTTAGGACGCACGGACACATGGAAGGACACGCGGAGCGCTATATACCCCCGACTACGTCGTAGCGGGGGTATAAAAAGGGATGATATTAGATATTATTATTAATAATTTAAGTGATTTTATATGATTATTTCATGATATTAAAAGAATCATAAAAGTGTGCCGTCTTAAAATTAGATCAGTACCTCAAACTTTCTGTCATGGTGTCAAAGATGGCACTGGCAGTAGAAATATTACAAACTGGTACGTCAACAAGACAGGTTACAGCTTGTCAAAGTTTGGCATCAAAAGTTCTTGATAAGATAACAAGCAACTTGTCTCCTCCTCGGTCATTGCTCTCATCTATTAGAATAGAGTAAGGCTGGCTTGTACATTGGCTGGTTACCTCTTTATCTTTATGCCCACAATGGCATCTTTAATCAATCGTGTTGTCTTTGTTCTTGAACAAGTAAACTTAGTGGCAAGATCAGGATCATTCACAGCTTGTCACATGAAATTTCTCTCCAAACTAGACAACTGGTCAGCTGCTGCAAAAGCAATATTGTGTTCAGCAAAAAAGTATGCGAATTTCAGTTCCATCTCTGTTACTTTACTGTTTTCCTTATTTTTTACAAGAAAGCTACCAATCCCCTTTGAAGTTAAAGAAGCCGAAAGAGTCTTGCAATGTCCTGTTGTACTGGCGTGTTCCTTCAAGTCATAAGATCCACCTGAAATTGAATATGTTCTATAATAAATATATATGCATTAAAACATTACCATTCAAAAAGCAGTCAACACTCATTAACAAATAAAAAAAAATGAAATGTGAATAAATTATAGGAAGAAAAGGGATAATTAAAATGTCTATTGTTAATCATGTCTATAGTTAAATTAAGATTTTTAATTTAATTGTTACTGTATTCAGTAGCCTTAATAAATAAATGACCTATATGCTAGATAAATCGATACATTACCAGCCTAAATAAATTAAACTAATTATTAAAATATTACTTATAATGTAAGAAATAAAGGAATGAATGAATAATGAAAGAACTAATTAATATTTACAAACCTGGGGCAATACTAAAGCTCTTATTGCATGGTTTACAATGTGCGTGATGTTGAGACACAATAACCCATGGAAATGTTTCTTCGAACTCTTTCTTAAAGTATGTTTGCATACTTTTTTTCAATGTTTTCGTTGGAGAAATGGGTCTTTTTTTACCCCTCGTAGCCATGACGATTTCAAAGTGTCTTATCTTCATTTTGTCCTTATATATATGTTTTAGAAAGATTTCATTATGAAAACAATCTCAATTTCAAGTAGGCTAACGAATTTGTGAAAGACAGCGGTCGTCTCAAATTGAGTCTTGACAGCATAAACTCATGATAGATCAGTTCTTCACGTCCATACACTGCCACTATCAATTCATGGATGCTTTAAACGGTTAAATTATTCAGAAAACACATCAAAATTATTCTATTATTATTATTATTTACTTTTCTACATTTTAATGGATGTTTGAACTTTAATGAAGCTAAAGGTGTGCATCTCTTATTTTGTTTTAAATTCTATAGTTGAAAACATTGAGGAATTTTGGGCATCTGTGTCCCATGGACAAAAAAATTCTAGTTCTATGTCAAAACAATAGTTTTTCATAGAAATTAGTTAAATCCAGTATTGTATATTTGTATTTTTCAGGAGATATCAACAAAATCATGTTCATACTAATTTTGTTGGAAAGTGAAATCTGAACTAATACCTGCGATGGTCAAATAAACAACGTATAAAGTAAATAATTTTAATTTATCAAAATGCAGCAAATTCTTTAAATTATGTCAGTACACCTTCAAACTTTTGAATACACCTCCAATTAAAATTCAAGGCTTATGTACAACTTCACTCAAAAAGTTAGTTGGAGCCATGTTAGATCTTTCAAAAACCTCTTCTCTAAAACCAGAGGACAAAAAACATTAATATCTGAATAACATCACATTATTGGTTCCATGTGTTTTCTGATATATTTGAATTTCAGATCCAAACAGCCATGTGAACTGTATGTGTTGGCAGTTGATAAGTGTGGCCGCTGGAGTTCTGCCACCTGCTAACACACGTATACACCGTTACCTCCAAGTTCACCTCAAGAAGTGTTCATTAGATGCAACAACAGAGGAAGGCAAATACGCACGCTTTTGTTTAAAGGTACTATTTTTTATCAACTAGTCACAAGTTATAAAATCAATGAAAAAATCATTGTTGTTCTGGATGAGAAAGTAATGAGTGAGTTTGGGTTTAAACGTGTTGTCAGCAATACTTTTCAGCCCTTAAACACTCTCTAAAGAATGTAGACAGATCAGGCAGAAAAGAATTGAAAGAAGGAAAAAAAAGCATTGTGAGAAAGAAAAGAATGTATGATAGAAACTGCTATGTGGCAAGGAACTAAACGTGATTACATTTATTTTTATATGAGTGTCAAAATTGAATAACCAAACAACTAAACGTGATAACACTTATTAACTGACAAAATTACTGATGGAAATGAGAAAGAAACCTAATATGCAAAACCCGAATTATTATTTACATTTTTGTCAACTATCTACCACAGAATATACACTCTCGGTAGTACTATCAGAGTACAGTACTATGAACTATCTAAGATTCTTTCTATAAGATACTAGACTGAAAGTTGAGTTGCCCACAAAGTAATCTAATCAAAATGTTGAGTAAAAAACTATCTAATTCTAACGTGGATCTGACACGTCCTTCCAACAGAGACACTCAAGTCAGAAAGCCGCATGTAGCCTGAAATCTATCACTGCCGAGACGCACATGGCCAAATTTCTCGTGCAGTGGTTGCAACTTGAACATAACTTCAAAGCTGCGGTCGAGTGATCAGAAATGATGGATTCTTTTTCAGAAGGGTATCCTCCTTGGGGTACTTACTGCATAAAATCTGTATTTTTGCTATATGACAGGTTGTGACTATTTTTTACAATTAAAAAATACCAAAACATCGTTAAAAAACGTGTTCTGTTATCTGTTGTTACCACCCTGCATCCAGCCCTAGCCCTAGCGGCGTCCTTAGCGACAGGGGCAGATAACTCTAAACCTGCCTCTTATCAATCTGTCATTCAAGACGAACAGACATTCTGTTTTTTCACTGAAGAGTTTTGTTGTTTTGACAAAGTTTGAAGCTAAGAAAATGTCCGAGGACAAAGACAAAGCTGTAGAAGAAAAGATGGTGACCTTTAATCTTTATAAAGATTAGAATAGGCCGCATTTTCTCGCATTTCTTCGCGTTGTGACTTAGAATTTTTCAAAACCGTGCGCACCACGTGTTGCGTAATGGCGGAGAAAAATGACAAACATGGCGATTTCTCGAAAGTCCTTTTCCGACTAGAGGATAAGTTCTTCTTTCGTATGGATTCCGCTATTGTTTGGCACTTGCTAGTATTTATTTTTGTAATAAATAAGCTCCCTTAGACTTTGAGATTTTTTCTTCACCTTCGTGAATTTACTGGGTGTTGTAAATTTCTCTAGGTCGGCAAGACATGTTGTTTACATGTTCTTTTTATTTCAGGCTTTTGTTATGAGCTTGCTTTGGGAAGCTTTTATACATAACTTATATGCCTTAGAGTAGGATTATTATTATTCTCTCTCTTTTGTTGTCATGCACACATGTATCTTTCTATCTACATACGCGCATGCACGGTTGTAACTTTTCTTTGATATGATTGCTTGCAGTCATTCAAGAAATGTGCCAACTGCGGGAGTCGCATTCCCGAGTCAGATTCCCATGACATATGCATCATCTGCCTCGCCCTTGACGACCACGACGACTCCTCCTGTTCATCGTGCTCGGGCTTCTCGGTCAGGACGAAGAAGCGTCGTAGCCTGGATCTGGCCTTCTTCAAGAGACTGCATGCTGCGGGAGAGGATGTAAGAAATGCTACCCCCCCCAGTAAACAAAAGAAGCGTCAGGTAATCTCGCCTCCCATCCCGTCGGGCTCTCAGAGTTCTGACTCGGATGTGGGGGTGAGGATGGTTTCTGCCAGGGACATAAATGCCTCTCTCACACCTACTGACATTAATGCACTCATTAAGGGGCAAATGAAGGGTTTGTTGGGGGAACTGATGCAGGAGGTCCGTAAGGAAATCCGCGCGTCTCTTCCCCCTTCACGCCCCGATGCCCGTCGTGGACGTCGTCGGTTCCGGTGCTGGCTCGGGCATGGGCCCGGGCGGTGCACCGGGAACGATCAGTCGAAAGCACCGGAAGGCCGGTGCTCCCTCGGCAACCATTACACGACCCACCTCCCCTATGCCTGGTACGTCCGGGTTAGGGGGTACGGTCGGCGACCCCAAGAGTCTTGTCCCCGGTGCTTCGGCGCAGGGGACGGCGCCTGGGCTTGGGACTCGACCATCTGTTGTGGAACAGGATGGGTCGACTGCGTCGGGGTTTCGTATCCCTCTCCTGCCTCCCGGTTCGACTGTGGGCGCTCACGACGACAGCGAGTCGGATTCAGACTCGTCGTTGTTGTCGGAGCGTTCGGAGTCGGACATGGAGGTTGAGAGTGATGCGGGATCGGATGCGGTCGACCTGTCAATCAGCTCTGCTTTGCGGGAGATCCGGGGCAAGATTGCCAAGGCTTTCCCGCAGACCGCTGTTCCCCAACAGGAGGCCGACTCTTCTGAGTTCCGGCTTCCCGGTGGGGCTTTCGCTTCGCGGAAGTCCCCACAGGTGCGACTCCGCATTATCGATCATGTGAGGGACGATAAGATCACTCCTCTCCTTTTGGGTACCCGCAAGCGCTTCGACCTGCCGGAGCTTCACAAGCGGTACCCATTGGGTGAGGAGGGATTATTTGACGTGCCTTCGTGTGACGAGGATGTGTTGGCCTCCGTCAGCCTGGAGTCTCTTGGACTCCAGGGCCGGTGCGTGCCCCCCTTCCGCGCCGGTGACGCTCTCTTGAAGCAGCTGTTCAGGACGTTCGAAGGAACGTTCCGGGGCAGCTGTCAACAGATGCGCGTCGCCGTGCACTCGGCCTACCTGGCTTCACTCCAGGCAGAGTCCTTGGCGGAGGGTAAGGGGAAGAGCTCCCAAGCTCTTCTCCAGAGGCAACTGGCGGACGCGAATGGTTATCTGGCAAGCGACTCTATCCGGAGCTCCGCAGGCCAGATAATGGGCGCAGTGATGGGGCTGCGCCGGGTGTGGCTAAATTATTCTACCTTGCCACAACCCACCAAAAAACGACTGATGGCTCTCCCGTTTGAACTCGGTAAAACCTTGTTCCCGGGTGCAACCACAGTCATCAAGGACACCGCGGACCAGCTTTCTCGGATCAAGGACGTAAAGGGCGTCCTTGGTCACGCTGGCTCCAAGCGGAAGTCCCCCCTGGCTGATCCCCCTTCTGGACCACCGGCCAAGACCTACTCTGAGTGGAACTCTTCCATCCCACGAGGGGTAGGTCGGGGTCAGCCAGGGAAGCGGGGCAAGAAACAGAAAGGGCAGCACCGCTCCAAGGGGCAGCAGCAGCCTTTTCGGGGGAGAGGGGGCGCCAACAAGGGTCCCTAACTTTCCCACCGCTTCCGTCTGTGTACCGTCGGGAGGTCTTGGAACCACCGATGGCAGACATTGCCTCGACGAGCCGTCAGGGGGCCTTAGGGCCGCCGGTTGCGGCAGACAGTGCCTCGGTGAACCGCCAGGGGGCCGGAGTGCCGCCGGTTGCGGGGATCCAATGTCTGGTTCCGAGTCTTCCAGAATGGGAGAAGGCCACGTCCAATGCCTGGGTCCTGTCCACACTCAGGGACGGACATTTGCCTCTATGGAAGAGTGGGCCACCTTCTTCTACAGGAGTAAGGAGCACTCCGGTGCCGTCCTCTCCAGAGAAGGCGGAAGTTCTTCGAGCCGAGGTCGTAGCTTTGCTAGACAAGGCAGCTATCGAAGTAGTCCCGAAGGGACAGGAAGGAGTCGGGTATTACTCGACCTACTTCCTGGTCACCAAAAAGGACGGAGGCTTCCGGCCCATCCTGAATCTGAAGCATCTCAACAAAATGTTGCAAGTGCCTTCCTTCAAGATGGAGATCTTGAGGTCAGTAATAGCGGCCGTAGAGACAGGGGATTGGCTTTCGTCAATCGATCTCAAGGACGCTTATCTTCACGTTCCCATGCACCCCCAGTTCAAGAAGTACCTTCGCTTTGCCTTCGACGGGGTGTGCTATCAGTTTCGTGTGCTCCCCTTCGGCATCTCGACGGCGCCAAGGGTGTTTACCAAACTGATGCTGATTCCGGCACAGGTTGCCAGATCGCAGGGCAGGTGCTGTCACCCGTACCTGGACGACTGGTTAATCAGGGCTTTGTCCCAGCCGTGGAATCAGGAGGCCACCCAGAGCATTTTGAACATTCTGTTGCGCTTGGGTTGGATAGTGAATTTGAAGAAGTCAGACCTCGAACCCTCCCAGGACCTTGTTTTCCTGGGGGCCCGGTTCCAGACGGCGACGGGGCTAGTGTCCCTAGCGCCAGACCGGGTGGTCAAGGTCTCTCAGACCGCAGGTCGTTTCCTACAGAGTCCCGCGCATCCCGCACGCATGTGGCTTCGGCTGCTGGGAAACATGGCGGCGACAGTGGATGTTGTCTGGCGAGCTCGCCTGCGCATGAGACCGGTTCAACAGGCGTTAGCCCAGCTGTGGTCACACGCAGGCAGCCTGGAACAGTCAGTAGCTGTCCCCGAGTGGCTGTTGGGCCATCTCGAGTGGTGGACAGAGGAGGACAATTTGAACAGAGGTATTCCCTTGGACAATCCTCAGACGACAGTCACGGTTCAGACGGACGCTTCCCTCTCAGGCTGGGGGGGGAGTCCTCGGAGACCACTCAGCTTCGGGCCTGTGGTCTCTGGACGAGTCCAAGAGGCACATCAACGTGCTGGAGTTACGTGCTGTCAGGAGAGTCTTCAGTCAGTTCCTCCAGTTGCTGACAGGCCAAGTGGTTCGTCTAGAAATGGACAACCAGACGGCCTTGACCTACATCCTCAAGCAGGGCGGAACGGTATCCCCAGCGCTCCTTCAGGAGGCGTGGGAGTTCCTGCTCTGGTGCGATCGGTACAACATTCAGGTCATTCCAGTGTACCTTCCGGGGGTGGACAATGTCCGGGCGGACGCCTTGTCGCGTCGAATCCTGGCACCTCACGAATGGCTGCTCCACCGGGGGACATTCGAGGTTATCTCCCAGTTGTACGGGTCATTCCAGGTGGATCTGTTTGCGTCCGGGAGGACACACCAGACACCTGTCTTCTGCTCCAGAATTCCAGACCCTCACGCTCTGGCGGCCGACGCCTTCGCGATCGACTGGACCGGCAAGGTTCTGTGGGCATTCCCACCAGTTCCCTTGATTCCCAAAGTTCTGTCGCAGTTTGCCGACCAGCCTGCACAGTTACTGGTGCTGCTAGCGCCGCTTTGGATGGCCCAGACGTGGTTTCCATTGGTCCTCAGGTTTCTTGTACGGCCTCCTGTACTGTTACCCTGTCGACCGGGTCTGCTGACGCAGGAAGGGGCGCCACACCCGAATCCCAACATTCAGTGGGTGGCTTGGCCTCTGTCAGGAGTCGCCTCCAGGAGAGCGGAATTCCTGCACAAGTTGCAGATACAATTCTGGCTTCGAGGAGGGATTCCACGAACGTTCAGTACGAGGATAGATGGGCCTGCTATGCGCGCTGGTGTGCAAATAGAGGGCTACTCGATCCCTTTTCTGCGGGTCTGATCCCGGTGCTTGAGTTTTTGCAGTCCAGGCTCGATGACAGCCTGGCTGCCTCGACCGTCCGAGGCTACTCGACGGCTATCTCAGCATTTCACATTCCTGTGGACGGCACCGTTCTTGGTAGCCATCCCATGGTCCAGCGTTTCCTAGCGGGTGTGGACAGGATCCGTCCGCCTGTGCGGCGGGTCAGCCCGACTTGGGATATTTCTTACGTACTGGATTGGTTGTCGGGTCCGTCTTTTCGGGACCTTGATAAAGCCTCTCTTCAGTTGTTGACTTGGAAGGCGGCCTTCTTAGTGGCGGTTACGTCTGGCAGGCGGGTGGGGGACATCCACGCGATGTCTTCCGATCCCGAGCTGACTGTCTTCCATAAAGACAGAGTCAGCATTAGACTGCCAGACTCATACCGCCCGAAAGTGGCACATTCTTTTCACGTATCTGCTCCTATCGAGCTTCCGGCCTTGCTCCAACCGGCTACGTCGGGGGCAAGGGCTTCGGCGCCGCCGGACACTGAAGAAATACGTTCAGAGGACAAAAGACCTGCGTAAAGACAATCAGCTTTTTTGCTGTTATGGTAGAGGGAAGGCAGGTGATCCTGCTTCCAAGCAAACTATCTCTAGGTGGATAGTCTCCACCATCTGTCTGAGTTATGTCAGTAAGGGGCTTCAACCCCCTGAGGGGCTGAAGGCTCACTCGGTTAGGGCGGTAGCGACCTCTAAGGCCTACGCTGCGTCCCTGCCCATTGAAGAGATCTGTTAGGCCGCTATTTGGAGCCGGCCGAGCACGTTCATCAAGCATTACCAACTTGACATGCACTCCAGCGAGCGTGCTCGGTTTGGCAAGTCGGTTCTCTCCAGTGGGCAGGGGCGTGTACCCTCTAGCTGATTGAGCTTTCGGTATATGTTTTCTTAGTGCCGTTGTTTTTAGTGTCGAAGTTAGCGGGTACTTACCGTACTAACCACTAACCACTAACCATTCGCACAGTTATTTCTTGAACCCTGGCAGAAATCATCCTCGGGTGTTTTTTCTTTGGGGTTAACGTTACCTTTCCGAAAGTCCCCTAGTAGCTTCTTTCAAAAAGAAGGGGGGGGGAGGGACGTTTGATCTAAACTCTTACTTTTGCCGAGTTTATCGGTGTAAAGCCATTATTACCCAGGGGTAGCCCTCCACGGTCATTGCAGTGGCAAGGTCACGTGACTTGGTGAGTGTGCTTTAATTCCTTGTGTTTTATTTTAATTATTGCAGACAGAATTCCGCTTCCGAAGATTAGTCTCTGGGAGTCTTCTTATGCAGTAAGTACCCCAAGGAGGATACCCTTCTGAAAAAAGAATCGAACAAACCTGCAGAGGTTTCAGATTCTTTGAAGGGGATCCTCCTTGGGGTACGGCCACCCACCTCCCCTTATTCTGTCTGGCTTTGACTAGATTGATAAGAGGCAGGTTTAGAGTTATCTGCCCCTGTCGCTAAGGACGCCGCTAGGGCTAGGGCTGGATGCAGGGTGGTAACAACAGATAACAGAACACGTTTTTTAACGATGTTTTGGTATTTTTTAATTGTAAAAAATAGTCACAACCTGTCATATAGCAAAAATACAGATTTTATGCAGTAAGTACCCCAAGGAGGATCCCCTTCAAAGAATCTGAAACCTCTGCAGGTTTGTTCGAATTTAGGTTTTATTTTGCAAATGAATTATGTTTAGGTATGACAAGGTTTCAAAATTACGTTTGGCGAATTTGCGTGCACCACTGGAGCCACATTGTCTGGTTTTCGATCAAAATTCCGACTTTGAATGGCCGTATTTTCGCTTTAATGTACTGATTGACCTTTAACTTGTTATTTTCAGTAACAGTTAGTGGTTCCCGATGTAATAACATCGATTTCAAAATTTGACATATGTGATCCTATCAACATACTTGTGTCTCTTAAACAAGCTGGTTGCCATTATATTGAGTTAGAATAAACAGTAAAATCAATTTTGCAGGATTTTCCATTGGCTTGTTGAACAGGTTGCCATTATATTATCGTGGTTGCTAGAGCTTATATATCATTTGTTTAAAACAGGTTCTTTTATAGTGACTTGCAAATCATTTTTTTATTTTGTTTTCCAGACATTAGGCAGAACAAGTGAGGCTAAAAGGAGGAAATTTTCTCCGTCAACGAAGGAAATTGGATGCTTGGTTCAAAGGTAACATGTCACAAGATTCCTATATGGAAATGGGACTTGACACCTTCTCAGTGGTATAGTACTTTTCAACTGTATCACACTTAACACACTCAATGTTATACTGTATTATCATACTTACCGTATATGACCGGGTATAAGCCGAGAATTTGACACCAGAAATTAGGGGGTCAGAGAGGGGGGTCGGTCTATACCTGAGTTATATGATGAAGATGAAAAAAATCAAGAGACCAAGCACGAGTATCTTCAGCCCAGCGAGTTAGCATGTCGATGTTTACACAGGAAGCAACATGCACAATCAGCGAGGTCATTTCTATATTGAACTTGTAAAATAAAAATACTTTTGTTGTGTTGTTGTTTTTAATGAAAATATACAAAGAGAAGTTGAAAAATATATAAAGATATATAAATATGCAACGGGAAGTTGAAAATATATTCAAGCAACCTTCACGTACTGTTAGATTTTGGCAGATCAATGTGGCTTCACTCGCATCAATGATCGGCAATTGAAACCCGGTTTTTCAAATATTATCAAGAGTTATCACTTCGAAAGACTTGTTGTCCATTTTAAAGTATTAATAAGACATATTTCCAAACATATCAATCATATCTTATCGAAATTCAATCAAATCTTTGTCAAAGATACACTTGTGAAAGCATGATGTTTTACATTACTTTGAATTTCAATCTTAATTTCGTGACGACGAATGACTTTCCTTATATAATATTTTGCTCATGGTTATATTTCTGATCGTTATTCTTCAACTTTTATATACACAAATATTTCAATTAACTACATGTTAATTTAGAAATAATAAAATGTAGAAAACGTGTAAGAAAATCTGATATATTTACACATTTAATATTGTATCGACAAAATGTTGTCATGAAATTATTACGACCACGTTTTATGTTTCGTAGATCTTTTTTAAACCGACTTGCTGATTGGTTGACCTACATGAAAAGGCTTGTAACAATTAAATATCTCATTTCCAGCAAACATTTCATGCACCAAAGGTTGTTGACTGTCGTTCGTTAACAATTTGTCGAGAATAATATGTAATATGATTAAAACAAACAACAAACACCGTAAGTGAACACTTATAATTTCTTTTATAGTTTTTTAAAATAATATATGTCTTAAAATTAACGTCATTTGAGGATTCATGAGCTTTTAGTTTCAATGCAACTGGCATCATATCGACTTACTGTCAGCAAAATAGAGCCGCGAAGTCTGGGGTCGGTCTATACATGAGATACTAGGTTTTGACTGGAATTTGGGGGGTTGAGAAAGGGGGTCGGCTTATACCCGGTCATATACGGTAACCACTTCTCAGTATGACTGTATTATCACATTTGAATACTTCTAAATATTTAACTTAATTATCATATTAAGCAGTTCTTAATATAATACTGTATTATCACATTTAAAACTTCCTAATATCATACTTTATTATCACACCTAACCTCTTCTCAAAATCATAATATATTTTTAGTAAAGAACTTGAAAAAAATTGATAAAAACAATAGGTCTTCCAGACTTTGTCTTGAAGACCTGGTATTTATAAACTTGAAGAAATCGGATAAAAACAATAGGTCTTCTAGACCTTGTCTTGAAGACGTAATAATAATTCGGATTAAAACATTAGGTCTCTATATTTTGTCTTGAAGACCATATAAAAAGAATTATCAAACCACCAATGCCAATCATTATTATCCCCCGCCACGAAGTGGAAGGGGGATATAGGTTTAGGCTCAGTCTGTGCGTCCGTTCGTCTGTGAGTCCATCCATGTGTCCGTCCATCCGAGTTAAATGGGACAGCTTTTATCAGAAACTATCAAGATAGGAATACCAAATTTGCTGTGTCTTTAGGGTATCAATACCTTGATGGAGTTCGAAAATCAGAACCGCAAGGTTATTTTTTACAGAGTTATTGCCCTTTTCCGTGTTTTTGGACTGTTCGAGGGTGTCGTCAAGGGGGATAATTTTTCTCAGAAACTATTAGAATAGAATAACCAAATTTCCAGTGTGTCTTTAGGGTATCAATATCTTTATGGAGTTCAAAAATGAGGTAAATCAAAGTACTTGTTACAGAGTTAACGCCCATTTAGAAAAATATTTGGAGCTTTAATGAAAACTTATTTGGCGGGGGATGTTGATGACCATGTCTTCTTGTTGCCCTTGTATTTGTACTCAACCAAGATACTGTTTTCGACAGAAATTTTAAAAGCCTATGATACCTGGAAGCTCAGGTACAGCTTTTCCTGCTAATTTCTCTAATGATTTGGCTATATATTGTAACCATTCCTTTACTTTATTAGCGTTATTGTTTGGTGTGGAAGGAACTATAGGAACTATAATACAGACTCCTGAGTTAGATAAGGAGGATTCTAAATTGTACATTTGGTGACCCTGTGGACCCTACTAAGTGGAGAACCACATTTGCCACACCCCAAAGCGAAAATTAATATGATTCCTGTTGAGCTACAGAGCCAATGGTTCTAATTTTTTTTATACTCTTTATATGTTCAATTTGTCCGGTCGTAATATCGCATTCCTAACAAAAAATACTGAGTGGGTCACATAGTCGAATAGTTGATACATATAACTGCGACTTTGAATGAAATGTTTAGCGTGTCTGGAACGATTTTTAGAACAATACAAAGATTGTCTTTATTTAGAGCCTTGTAAAATCTTTATTTACGAACGTGCAATAATTCTTTTACATGGACTCCTAGATACACTATTCCTCTTTATAGATATATATTAAAAAACTTATGATGCGCCTCATAGTTAGTTTTCCACAGTTATCAAAAGAAAGAAAGTACTTCCAGTTGATAAAATACAGAATACTCAACGCTCATACACAATTTTTATATAGAACTGTAGAGAATTCATTCATTTTCATGATTGCAAAGAATCTCAATAATATGCATAACGGCGCAAAAGATACAAAGGATAATAACTGCATAAGTATACTTGAAACTTTCGAACGCACCAGATTTTTAGGGGGAAAATATGTCCCCGCATGCACAGTGGAACCAACAGGCACCTTGGTACCGTTATGCCGGGGGGTGCCAGTGTGCAAGAAATATGCAAGTTCAATTAGCGATAGCCCGAGAGATAGCGCAACTAGAGCATGTGAGGGATGTCTTTATTCCGTGCACCACTTGCTGCTTCTTTATTTTTGTTCATGCATATACAAATGATACATGTTAATAAGGACAATTCTCTCTTCTAGTAAGTTATTATGGCTCCCCCCGAAGGGTCGGGAGACATATTGGTTTTAGCTGAGTTCCCGTTGGCGTTGGCGTTGGCGTTCCCATTTCGTTTCCGAAGCATATTTCTAACTGACCGATCATCACCAAACTTGGTATACTGTCTCTCCATATCATGTAGATCAGGGATGCAGATTCAATTTTTTTTCAATCAGACATTCCACGTATAAGTCAACGAATAATGATATTTTGTAATAAATTTGGGTGCTTTATCTCACGTAAATACACGATTGAACATGTGGAAATATTTCATAGACTAAATTTAAGTCTAAAATTATTACTCAGGAATTTACTTATTACTATGATGTTAAGGTATATGAATATGTTTATAATTTAAATAAATAATCAAGTTTCAATAGTGTCAGTTATTCAGTAAACAAATGCCAGGTGCTTAGAATCTAATATTAACTGGAAAGCAGACGATGTACAGATCTATTTATAGCAACGCATGCAATGCAATGCAAAAATAAAACACTGAAAATACATTACATTGAGTAAAATAAAATTACTTTGGCTGTTTTAAATATAATTCTATTAAGTTATGATGCATATCAACTACTTGACACACACTGCATAAGTTTTTTTAGCCTGTCAAACTTGCCAACAGATCAGCCTGTTTTCGTTTCCCTATCACTGCAGTAATCCTGCTGTTCCTTTCTCCTCCCTGCAGTAATGAAAGCTCCCAACACTGTGTTAATGAAGTCTTGCTTGCAAAGTCGATGCATGGAGCTTGTGAAGTTAGTGGAGGGAGGATATAGTAACAGCATGTAAAATAATGATGTGAAGTTGTTTGATGTCTTTTTAAAAAAAGTTTAGCTTTATTGACTTGTTTTACTCAATGCATGACACTGAGATGATCCAATAATTAAAGATAACAAGGTAATTATGTCGTTTGAATGGATTAGTTGTTTCATTGATGACCGGTTCGTGTTTTCATTACAATTATCGACCGACACAAGCGGGGCATTTCATCGGCCTTTATTGATTGCTTGTTAGTCAACTCAGGCTTGTTTATCTGTTTGTTTAGTAATTCTTTGATTATTTTCAATCGGTCAAATGACTCCTTGAATGTCCGACAGGTCACTTTTTCAATCGGTCAAACTGGATTCCCAATCGGACATGTCCGGCAAATAGACCGATTTCTGCATCCCTGATGTAGATGTGCCTTTTGACTATCTGTCTCTTTTACGAAATAATAAAGAATTATTTATTTTTAGAAATAGTTTTACAAGATATCCAACAACAGCATATAACTGTAATCACCTTTATTGGTGCGAAGAACAATCTTTTGGAACCTAACAAGGTCGAGAGTACACTGTCCACACTTCCACCTCTTTCTTCTTTCTTCAATTATCTTCTTCCTGTCCATTATCATTATCTTCTTCTGTGAGACTGATGTAAGCTTTACAGTAATCTCGTGACGTGTGGTATAGTCGGAAACATGGCGTTACACACAGATAGACACTGCATTCTACACATTCGAATGAAGATTCTTTTCCTATTCTTTTCTTCTTTCGAACTGGCTGGTTGGTTATCGCTGAAGTTCACCTGTGGCTTTGGCACATACAACACAGGCACGTGATAAATTCTTCTTCCTTCCGACAGGCTCGATCTTTGACGGAAAGTGACGACCATGAAGACATATAATACTATCGTTGCTTGCACTTGGCCGACCCAGGGTTTTGGTGTAGGCATTCTCTAAATCATCTGTAGTTGATTGATAAAGATTAAAACATGTGCAAAAAAGAATGATTACTCAAGAGCATTTTACAGAGTAAACCAATGTGAGCTTCATGAACATTCATTTGCCGTCATTCAAAAGCATTTGAAACAATTTTACTATTGGCACTGATGGCGCCAAAGGCCATGTAAAATTCACACATTTGGACGTTTTCTAACTGTCCCGGCTAAACCCGGTTCTTTTTTACATACGACCCCTCAAAGTCGAAAATCTGAACATTTTCCAAACACATTCTAACACTCGGATGTCTTTTCACACGACATGCTGCCGTTGCCCACAGCACAGCCAGTTGCCCACAGCACTGCCAGCAGCGGCAGTTTTTTTCAACTTTTTACACCTTGATGCGTTTTCTGACTTCCTAGGCGACGAGGTGGCGAGTCGTGAATGCAACTACTTTCTACATCAGAGAAGTTAAGCGCGAAGCGGGGGATATATCATCATCATCATCATCATCATCATATCCGGTTTATTTGTTGATCAGGCCTGAATTAATCCTCTGAAGAGGGTGTGGCCTGACTGTCTGGTCTCGATCGAAGTCTTCCTCTAATTCCTGTCTACTGTGGGGGTTGGTGGTTTCCATTTTCAGCGTTTTCCTGTCACGTTGCACAAGGTCTTCCCATGATAGCTTAGGCCTGCCGGAGGTTCTTTCTGATGGTATCCTCATTTGTCGCACTTGAGCTATCCAGCCATTACTGCGCTCTATGTGTCCCAACCAACGGAGCCTGCTCTTCCGCATGACGTCTGTGATGTTTTTCAGATTGACCTGTGCTAGGAGGGATTCAAACGGGATGTTGTCTTCAGGTTTTGTTAGACATATCCATCTGACCATAGCTCTGTCATTGCGCTGTAGCTTCTTCAGTGTGTTAGCTGAAACAGCCCATGTTTCGGAGCCATACAGAAGCACACTTCTGACACAGGCTCTTGTTGCCTTTGGTAGGTGCTTGTTTGTCAGGATTGGTAGCAGCTCTCTAAACTTCTTCCAGGCAGATCTGCAACATGTTGCTGCAGCGAGTTCACAGCCTCCACCAGATGAGAGCGTATCTCCAAGGTAACAAAAGTCGGTCACTACTTCGAGCTTAAATATAGTATTGGGCAGCGTCCGTCTGTACGTACATACGTCCATACGAATGAAAAATTGAATAACTTAAAAACTATTGACCAGATTCTTTTCATTTTTAGCTCATCAGGACTGAAAGTCCAGATGGGCTTATGGCATGGCCCGTCGTCCGACGTCCGTCCGTCGTCCGTCCGTCCGTAAACTTTTGACACTTTTGACTTCTCCTCATGAACCATACACATTAGAGAGCTGAAATTTTGTGTACAAGTACCTTAGCATATGGAGATTCTAATTTGTAACTTTGGTGACCCTGTGACCCTAAATAGGGTCACAGGGGTCACAACTTTAAAAACCTATTTTCATCTTCTTCTCCAGTTCCAATAGGAGTAGAGAGTTAAAAACGATATGTGCAGACTTCTTGGCCAATGGGGATTCTAAATTGTAGATTTCGTGACCCCATGACCCCAAATAGGGTCACAGGGGTCACAACCTTAAAAACCTATTTTCATCTTCTTCTCCAGTTCTAAAAGGACTAGAGAGTTGAAAGTGATATGTGCAGACTCCTTGGACAATGGGGATTCTAATTTGTAACTTTGGTGAACCTGTGACCCCAAATAGGGTCACAGGGGTCACAACCTTAAAAACCTATTTTCATCTTCTTCTCCAGTTCCAGAAGGACTAGAGAGTTAAAAATTATATGTGCAGACTCCTTGGCCAATGGGGATTCTAATTTGTAACTTTTGTGACCCTGTGACCCCAAATAGGGTCACAGGGGTCACAACCTTAAAAACCTATTTTCATCTTCTTCTCCAGTTCTAAAAGGACTAGAGAGTTAAAAACGATATGTGCAGACTTCTTGGCCAATGGGGATTCTAAATTGTAGATTTCGTGACCCCATGACCCCAAATAGGGTCACAGGGGTCACAACCTTAAAAACCTATTTTCATCTTCTTCTCCAGTTCTAAAAGGACTAGAGAGTTAAAAACGATATGTGCAGACTTCTTGGCCAATGGGGATTCTAAATTGTAGATTTCGTGACCCAATGACCCCAAATAGGGTCACAGGGGTCACAACCTTAAAAACCTATTTTCATCTTCTTCTCCAGTTCTAAAAGGACTAGAGAGTTGAAAGTGATATGTGCAGACTCCTTGGACAATGGGGATTCTAATTTGTAACTTTGGTGAACCTGTGACCCCAAATAGGGTCACAGGGGTCACAACCTTAAAAACCTATTTTCATCTTCTTCTCCAGTTCTAAAAGGACTAGAGAGTTAAAAACGATATGTGCAGACTTCTTGGCCAATGGGGATTCTAAATTGTAGATTTCGTGACCCAATGACCCCAAATAGGGTCACAGGGGTCACAACCTTAAAAACCTATTTTCATCTTCTTCTCCAGTTCTAAAAGGACTAGAGAGTTGAAAGTGATATGTGCAGACTCCTTGGACAATGGGGATTCTAATTTGTAACTTTGGTGAACCTGTGACCCCAAATAGGGTCACAGGGGTCACAACCTTAAAAACCTATTTTCATCTTCTTCTCCAGTACTAAAAGGACTATAGAGTTGAAAATGATATGTGCAGACTTCTTGGCCATAACTCGATCATGTAAGTTTTGTCATGGAACAACTTTCCCATCACATCGTGGCAAAGACATCAAAACATTTTGCAGGGCTTTTCGCATTTTTTTTTCTCTATGCGCATATACAAATGATATACCAAATTGAAGGCAATTTTATTATCTTTCCATCGATGTATCATGCTTTATAGCGCGCCACTTGGTTATCTAAATACCCTCCCCCCCCCCCCCCACCCCCCCCCCCCCCCTCCAATATAAGTTGGGTGTCCATTGGTGTTCACTTGTTGTCATAGCAAAGCTGGAGTTCGGCAAAGTGTCACAAGTATCTGTAATGTCATGTCGATTGTTATAGGATTGGGCGCTCTGCCAGTTTTAAGGAGGTATGGGTCGAACAAATAAAATAATTAAGGATTTCTTCATATCTTAAAAAAGGAACTTTATATTGTTTTGGGGTTTTTTTTAATGTAAGAAAATTATGGGGTCACCAGACAATTTTTTATGTTATCAGCTGTCCGCAAATTTTGTTGTTTCTCCTGATTTTGCGTACTTTAATAAAGCCTGCGCTTTCTATGAATAAAGTAACATGATATCAAACCAATTTTAAATACATACAGGGATATCTTGGGAACAGATATTTTGAAAAATAGGGACAATGTTAGCAAAAACACTTTTAAAAGAAAAATTGCAGTTTTATTATCGTTTTTCGCTTATTCAACAGGATTCATAATTGTAACATGACTTCGGTGAATACTCGTTTCTGATTGGTTGATTTGAAGGATTTGCCAGTGTTAAATGGCAATGAACACCCGCAAATTTGCTGAGGCGAATCACCGCGAAAGGATACATTATTTGGTCCGCCTCAACATTAAAATGTTCTGATTCTCCCAATATTCGTGACTGATTCACATTTTACTGTTGTTGCTGTCATTTTCTAACTTGCACAATCCCGTAGATGCCAAATATCCTTTTCTATTTGCTTTAGTTTTATGTAACCAAACTTTCTTAATTGGCTAAGTTTTTCCTAATTTGCCGCCTTGTGCCATGCGGCCGGTTTCTTTTGAATGCCGTTCCCATGGCACGACGTCACAAAGGTCAACGGTTATGACGTCATAATGATTGCGTCACCGTCACAATGGTCTGGGCGAGTTTAGGATATTTGTTCATTCGGGTTTGTTCCTGTTGGTTTATGAATTATATAACTTTATTCTCTCTCATAAATTTCACAGTGAAAACTATAAGATCTCATCGTTATGAGTGCAACTGGTTTGCAATATTAGAACACTATTTTAATGTCTATAACACTGGGAATTCCTTTTTATTTATAGCTGCGAACACCTATAACAATAATGGATCAGTCGTTAGATCCTTTCAACTCAAGAGTTCCCTACGCAAAAATAGAGTTCGCTCTTAAAATGCTTATAACTAACGGTCATGTTACAATATCGATAAATAGTTGCGTTTGTAAAATTTCCGGGATTCATTGTTATTCAACACCCGCAAATTTAAGCTTTTAAAACCTCCGACTAACACCGTCAGTTTTAAACTAAATTTGCGGGTGTTGAATAACAATGAATCCCGGAAATTTTACAACGCAACTATTTATCTTCTAAATGAACATGATGCACATATTTTAGAATGTAGTTATTGCTCATATTTACATATGATGTGCTCATTTGAATAACAAAACAAATGCAATAATAACAAGGAGACACCATTTGAAATATTTTGAAAAAACAAACAATGACTGTGAATTTTAAATATCTCCCATTTGGTGTTGCAAATTGTTACAACTTACAATTTCATAGAAACAGTCAAAAATGATTATCCAAGGAAGTTGATCCATATACAAAGTTATGTTGAGCTTGGTCTTACAGTT
Source organism: Steromphala cineraria (assembly GCA_916613615.1). Taxonomy (NCBI): domain Eukaryota; kingdom Metazoa; phylum Mollusca; class Gastropoda; order Trochida; family Trochidae; genus Steromphala; species Steromphala cineraria. The sequence goes on from OU744724.1 coordinate 46,541,291, forward strand.
TGAGATTTGCTCCGTAAACATAATTTTAAGATATGTTCCATGGAAACCGCTGCACAGGTCAAGTTTCGTTGAGCTAGGTCTCACGGTTTTCGAGTTCTGCTCCGAAATCCAAAGCCTAAGTTATGTTTCTATGGAAAGGGCTAAAAATAGAAATCCGGAGAAGTTGATAAACCCCAAAAGGCACATCTCCACATGCTGATCCTTGCACATACCAAGTTTTGATGTAGTAGGTCTCCAGTTACTTTTCCATGTAAACAGCTAAAAATAAAAAGCTGAAGAAGTTGAAAACCCCCAAAAAAGTCATATCTCCACATGCTTACCATTGCACAAGTTTCATTGAGGTAGGTCTCGCGGATTTTGAGTTCGGATCAGGAAACAATGTCGGGACGGACAGACGAACAAATTGTGACATGCTATGACGGCATTGTTTGGGGACAATCTTATAATAAAAGGACGGCAAAAAACAACTTATATGTGTTTTAACTCTCACGACGCTAAATACTTTATATGCTCTACAAGGCATCGTGGCTGAATTTTCTTGTACGCTGCCAGCCACTGTTATATGCTGGTTAGCTCTGCTGGCTGTATTATTTTCTGTGGCGAAGCGCTTATGTTTTTACAAGACATGGCATATTTACATTGCGAAGGGGGGGGATAAAAAAGTTCGTAGCTTACAATTCTAAGTCGCCAATCCCGTAAATAAATGGGCAATACGTATCTCAAACTTTTAATGGAATTTCTATCACACGTGGAAGGGTTTCGAAAGTAAAGTTGTCTTCATTTCGACCGCCATTATTCAATAAATTGTGACCACGCATGCGCCGTATTACTACAGTAGGAATCACTGAATGTACCGCTTCACAACCACATAAAATTATTTCAAGGAATTCCTTAGAACTATAATATACGTAAATAGAGATAATTTATTGGTCTTTATGGTGGTATTTTATCATTAGAATACGCTGTCCTGAATGAAAGATACACGTTGCAAAAGTAAGTAAGTGATTTTGCTTGAAAACATTCTGCCATGTATAGAGTTATAGAATCCCACTGGGGCACTCACTTGGCCCGAGCACGTGCAGCGAAAGTGACTCACTGTAAAATTCACTGTCGCGAAAACGATATTTTCCTTTACTTTGAGCTTAATAAATAGCTTACTATTAGGGGTAAAATATGAATTTAATATGGGATCGAAGGGCATTTATTCCTCTTAATGATCAATTAAATGATATTCCAATGTATAGCATGGTTTAGAAGAAATGAAATAAGAGTGTAGGGTACCATCAGCTATTGAAAACAGACTTTGATAATCATATATTTGCGATATTTGTCGTATCTCGCTACACGTTTTTTTTTCATTGCGAATATGCAAACTATATACCAGATTTGAGATAATTCATTTGACCTTAGGATGATATAAAAATTATAAAAATACATTGATTGGTTCAGAATACAGAAAATATGAAAGCAGCTTACCTTCAGCTATTAGAGAACAACAAATTCTGATAATTGGGACAGTTGTCGCATCATTTACCATTCCTTTATTTTAGCGTGCAAAATTACTAATTATGTCCCCCGAAATATTTTTCGGGAGACATAATGTTTTCACCTCCGTCCGTCATTCCGTCATTCCGTGATTCCGTCATTCCGAAATGCTTTCTTTTCCGGGCCATATTTCAAAAAACGTTCAATATTTTTTCACGAAACTTGGTATGTGCTTTGACCTAGTGATGGAGTGGTGCCTTTTGCTATTTTGGTTATTCTGAATTTTTTATTTGTTCTGGTTTCCATGGAAACAATTTTAACTTAGTGCATATTGGGGGTAAGAACCTTTTCCGGTCTCAATCTCCAAAACCATTCAATATTTTTTCACTAAACTTGGTATTTGCTTAGACCTAGTGATAGAGTGGTGCCTTTTGCTATTTTGGTTATTCTGAATTTTTTATTTTTTCTGGTTTTCATGGAAACATTTTGAACTTAGTGCATATTGGGGGAGGCTTTCGTTTCCGGACCATATCTCCAAAACCGTTCAATATTTTTTCACGAAACTTTGTATGTGGTTAGATCTAGTGCTGGAGTGGTGCCTTTTGCTATTTTGGTTATTCTAAATGTTTTATTTTCCTGGTTTCCATGGAAACAGTTTGTACTTAGTGCATATTTGGGTAGGGACTGTTTCCCAGCCATATCTCAAAAGGTATTCAATATTTTTTTACGAAACTTGGTATGTGGTTAGACCTAGTGGTGGAGTGGTGCCTTTTGCTATTTAGGTCATTCTGAATTATATGATTTTTCCTGGTTTCCATGGCAACAGTTTCAACTTAGAACATATGGTGTGAGGACCATTTCCGGTCCATATCGCAAAAACTATTTAATATGATTTTACGAAACTTGGTATGTGGTTAGACCTAGTGGTGGAGTGGTGCCTTTTTCCATTTTAGTTATTCTGAATTATTTTTCTGGTTTCTATAGAAACAAGTTGAACTAGGTGTATATGGGGGGTAGGGTCTGTTTCCGTACTTAAGCTTAAAAACTATTCAAAATATTTTTACTAGACTTGATATGTGGTTAGAACTACTGGGGGAGTGGTGCCTTTTGCTACTTTGGTTATTCTGAATTGTTATTTTGCTGGTTTCCATGGAAATTTGAAATTTGTACGTAATGGGGGTAGGGTCACTTTCGGATTAAATGTTAGCGGGGGACATCACAGTGCATCACATGCACATATTTCTAGTTTTATATAGAAATAATGATCATTCTTTTGTGTTCATTGTGATATAAAAATTATAAAAAAAATTGTATCGAGCTAGAAAGGATGTAATACGGATGTAATAAAATCGCTGCACAGTTCAACTTGATTACGAACGAAGAAAGTAAGTGTTTGTGCGGCGCTCACTTTGTGAAAAGTTTTCTTTGCATGTGCACAAACTTTACATTGAATAAATGAATAAAAGATCTGTCTTTACTCTTTATTCTGATATATAAATTGTTGAAATGCACTAAGTATTTCATGAGTTATGTAGCATTATTTCACACTTATATAACGGGAAAAAATTAAAAACACTCCTTTTAGAGATACTTACCGTTTTATTACTTCTTTTAGCACACTGACCTGTTATATATCAAAACAACGGCAATTCTTTTCTCTTTTCAATTATATGTAATGTTTTGGGCCGCGCCAATTAGTTATTGAGATATCAAGTCTCAAAGTTTCTTGATCAAACGGATATAACAAGTCAAAAGTTGACTTTTTCGCGAAGCTTGCTCTTTATTCATCATTGTGCTTGTATAAATTATATATGGAATTGAAGACAATTCTTCAATCTTTATTTTGACCCAAAAAAATATAAAATGCGCGGAATAGTTTTTGTGATATTTAGTGCGATATAATGGTACAAAGCTGAAAATACCTGAAAATCATCTTTTTTTCACTGCTTGTAGTTTCATTATTATGTCCCCCGCAAAGCTTTGCGGGAGACATAATGTTTTCAGTTCCGTCTGAAATTCCTAAATTCCGTAACGCTTTCGTTTCCGGACCATGTCTCCAAAACCATTCAATATTTTTTAACGAAAATTGGTATGTGGTTAGATCTAGTACTGGAGTGGTGCCTTTTGCTATTTTGGTTATTCTGAATTTAAATTTTTTCTTGTTTCCATGAAAACAATTTGAACTTAGTGCATATTGGGGGATGCTTTCGTTTCCGGACCATATCTCCAAAACCGTTCAATATTTTTTAACAAAACTTGGTATGTGGTTAGATCTAGTACTGGAGTGGTGCCTTTTGCTATTTTGGTCATTCTGAATCATATAATTTTCCTGGTTTCCATGGCAACAGTTTGAACTTAGAACATATGGAGGGAGGACCATTTCTGGGCCAAATCTCAAAAACTATTCAATATGATTTTACGAAACTTGGTATTTGGTTAGACCTACTGGTGGAGTGGTGCCTTTTTCTATTTTAGTTATTCTGAATTATATAATTTTCCTGGTTTCCATGGCAACAGTTTGAACTTAGAACATATGGAGGGAGGACCATTGCCGGGCCATATCTCAAAAACTATTCAATATGATTTTACGAAACTTGGAATTTGGTTAGACCTACTGGTGGAGTGGTGCCTTCTATTTTAGTTATTCTGAATTTTTTTTCCGGGTTTCTATAGAAACAAGTTGAACTAGGTGTATATGGGGAGTAGGGACTGTTTCCGTACTTAAGCTTAAAAACTATTAAAAATATTTTTACTAGACTTGATATGTGGTTAGAACTACTGGAGGAGTGGTGCCTTTTGCTACTTTGGTTATTCTGAATTGTTATTTTTCTGGTTTCCATTGAAACAATCTGAAATTTGTACATAATGGGGGTAGGGTCACTTTCGGATTAAATGTTAGAGGGGGACATCACAGTGCATCACATGCACATCACATGTTTCTAGTTTCTTATAGCGCATGTAAATGTCATACATCAAAATGACGACAATTCAATGCCGTTTTCAACAATGTATTTTTCTTGAAAATCTGCACAAGGGTTAGTTTTCTACGACGTGTGAGAGATAAGGTACGTGTGCTTCTCTAATCGGTGCAAACAATGTAATCCCGTGCCCCGGGCGATGCATGCGCCTGTTGGCAATTAGTGCTGCATCATGATTCTCGCTCTCACGAGATTACGGGGATAATAAGGCGTTTTCATGAGTTTTGTTCATTGTGTTGTAGATGACAGAAGGTATTGAAACTTCATACACAGTTTGACCCACCATTTAGACCACTTTTTATTAAAAAAACAACGTTTCAGTGAGGCGCGGAAAATAATTACGAGCCTCGAATTGAGAAAAGTCTTGGTGCAGAAAAATTCTGGAATTGCCTAGATTGTTTGCAGTCAAATTTAGCATTATCGGGAAAGTTAGTTTCCTCGATCCGGGGTTCGCCTAGAGGGCTTACGGGCAATGTTATCGCCGTCCCGGAATATTCCGTGCCTAGCATCGTAAGGGTAAAGATTTATGAAATTCTAAAGAATTAAAAACAGTTACGTTTCAAACACCAATTATGTGTGTTTATTGTATATTTATTGTGTAAAAAAGAAAAGAAAATCTCGGCTACTCAAATGGCGAAAACATCACTTTAATTCTATTGAATTCTCCTCCAAAATGGCAAAAGAAAATCTGATTGCAACTATTCAACACCAATTCACATAAACCCTTCTGCAGCAAGTCATAGGAATGTAATTTGTCTTTGGCTTTAAATGGAAATTTGACAGGATAAAACTGATCTCAAAATATCTCGAACTATTTTGGTTGATGTCAATGAAATATTGACATGAAAATATATGAAAACAATAATGTTTAGTTGTCATATTATGTAAGATATAGAAAGGCAAATCAATGTCTAAGGTTTTGATTGATCTGTAAATTGTGAAAGTATTAACACAGAAGTATATTTCATCATTCAGTAAAATCTATCAACTGCTGGAAATTTCTTTGAATTTTATCATTTCAATAAACACCATTTGTGACAATGTTTATGTTTGTTGAAAGGAAGTTCCATGCGTCCACCTTAATTTGTTTCTGGTTCAGAATTATTTCAGAACAAACTGATGTAAAATATTTGGTTGAAAAATATTAATTGATAATAATAATTGAAATAATCTTGATTTTTTTTAATTTATTACAAAATTATGACTTGTGTTACCTCTCATTACATTCATTGACATGAGGAGATAAATCTTTTTAATGTTTTACAAATATTGAGGTTATTTAAAAAAATGAATGAAAAATAGTGATACGGAATTTATTATTGTTTATGAATATGGTTTTCATTTTAGGAAGGCCATAACCGAAGAAATTTCATTCCTGAATGGAGAACACCGAGTGATTGAGTTTGATTCGGCCACTACTTGTGGCGAGGTATGTATCTCTACCCATATAACAGAAGTTTAGTTGATTCGGCCACCTATTATAACAGAAGTTTAGTTGATTAGGCCACCTATTATAACAGAAGTTTAGTTGATTCGGCCACCTATTATAACAGAAGTTTAGTTGATTCGGCCACCTATTATAACAGAAGTTTAGTTGATTCGGCCACCTATTATAACAGAAGTTTAGTTGATTCGGCCACCTATTATAACAGAAGTTTAGTTGATTCAGTCACCTATTATAACAGAAGTTTAGTTGATTCAGCCACTTGTGGCGAGGTATGTATCTCTACCTATTATAACAGAAGTTTAGTTGATTCGGCCACTTGTGGTGAGGAATGTATCTCTACCTATTATAACAGAAGTTTAGTTGATTCGGCCACTTGTGATGAGGTATGTATCTCTACCTATTATAACAGAAGTTTAGTTGATTCAGTCACCTATTATAACAGAAGTTTAGTTGATTCAGTCACCTATCATAACAGAAGTTTATTTGATTCGGCCACTTGTGGCGAGGTATGTATCTCTACCTATTATAACAGAAGTTTAGTTGATTCGGCCACTTGTGGTGAGGTATGTATCTCTACCTATCATAACAGAAGTTTAGTTGATTCAGCCACTTGTGGCGAGGTATGTATCTCTACCTATTATAACAGAAGTTTAGTTGATTCGGCCACTTGTGGCGAGGTATGTATCTCTACCTATTATAACAGGAGTTTAGTTGATTCAGTCACCTATTATAACAGAAGTTTAGTTGATTCGGCCACTTGTGGCGAGGTATGTATCTCTACCTATTATAACAGAAGTTTAGTTGATTCAGTCACCTATCATAACAGAAGTTTAGTTGATTCGGCCACTTGTGGCGAGGTATGTATCTCTACCTATTATAACAGAAGTTTAGTTGATTCGGCCACTTGTGGTGAGGAATGTATCTCTACCTATCATAACAGAAGTTTAGTTGATTCAGCCACTTGTGGCGAGGTATGTATCTCTACCTATTATAACAAAAGTTTAGTTGATTCGGCCACTTGTGGCGAGGTATGTATCTCTACCTATTATAACAGGAGTTTAGTTGATTCAGTCACCTATTATAACAGAAGTTTAGTTGATTCGGCCACTTGTGGCGAGGTATGTATCTCTACCTATTATAACAGAAGTTTAGTTGATTCAGCCACTTGTGGCGAGGTATGTATCTCTACCTATTATAACAGAAGTTTAGTTGATTCGGCCACTTGTGGCGAGGAATGTATCTCTACCTATTATAACAGAAGTTTAGTTGATTCAGTCACCTATTATAACAGAAGTTTAGTTGATTCAGTCACCTATTATAACAAAAGTTTAGTTGATTCAGCCACTTGTGGTGAGGTATGTATCTCTACCTATTATAACAGAAGTTTAGTTGATTCGGCCACTACTTGTGGTGAGGTATGTATCTCTACCTATTATAACAGAAGATCTCTCTGCGTCCTTTGAACAACCTAAAAATACAAAACCGAGACTTTTAATACGATCCTTGAGCATCCTGCACGTTCATGGAGCGTCCTTTCTGCCTTCACTGGGCGTTCATTGAGTGAAGGCGGTCCCATTGTGACCACTCTATCTTCCTCTGTGCCTCCACTCTGCCTTTTTTGTGCCTCCACTGTGCCTCCTATGTGCCACCCGTGACGAGTATGAAGACAGTACAGCGACCATTCAGCAATCCTTTGCCTCCTCGACGACCACTGAACAACCGCGCTGCCTCCTTGACGACTATTGAACACCCGTTCTGCCAACTTGACGACTACTGAACAATGGTTCAGCGACCCCAGAAGTATGGGATATATAAGTTGAGTTGGTGTGCAGGCTCTGAGAGTAGAAGATGAACAACCAATTAGTCCTGGCAGCTTTAATACAATGACAACATGCTGATATGATAAACAACATGGCCTTTGCTGTACACAGAAGAATAAGGCATCGCCAAAGGAGAAGACAAAAGTATAGGGTTTGTCCCTGGTTGACACAAGAGAGACGATGAAGGGTCTTTCTATAACTATCTTCGAATGGAACCAAGAATGTTTGATGAACTCCTTCAGAGGATTGACCAATAAATCTTAAAACAAAATACTAATTGGAGAGCAAGTTTAGATCCTTGATTGAAATTGGCTGTTACACTCAGGTATCTCGCTACTGGAGACGAGTACTCTACCCTCCAGTACCAGTTTCGAGTTTCACACTCTATAATAAGTATCTTCATCCCAGAAGTATGCAGAACAATCAGGGACGAGTTTAAGAATGAAGTCGTCCAATGTCCATCAACCCCACAAGAATGGAAGACTGTTGCAGATGATTTCAAGACCAGGTGGAATGTGCCGCATGCATGTGGGGCCATTGATGGAAAGCATATTGCAATACGATGTCCACCAAACACTGGCAGCCTTAACTATAATTATAAGGGATTTTTCTCTGTGATTTTGTTGGCTTTAGTTGATGGCAAATACAAATTCCTTCGGTGTGATGTTGATGGTCAGGGTGCAATGTCTGATTGCCAAATCTTCAACGAGTCAGAGCTGAAGGAGTGCCTTGATGAGAATGTGATCAACTTCCCTCATCCTGAATCATTATCAAATGATGACAAAAACACACCATTCTTTCTACTATCAGATGATGCATTCATTGTTAACTCAAACAATGAAACATGTGAGCATCGGTCGTCTATTTATAGACAACAATAAGAGGACGGTGACCGAAGGCAGAAAGGAGGCAGGTGGAAGGCACAAGAATCGCCATGGTGGCACAAATGTTGTCGTGGTCGCTGCATGGAGGCAGAAGGGTCTTGTGATGAACGCCTAGGATTGCACACAGGTTGCAGAAGGGTGGCACAAGGGTCGCAGGGATGTCGCAATCAAAAGCAAACTTTTGACTTTGCCACTGCTGAGTAACCCTTGCGACCCTTGAGCGTCCTTGCAACGTCACTTCTGCTTCCTGGCAGCAACCTTTGTGCGCCCTTATTTGACAGCGTCCCCATGGAAGTTTTAAGCATGTCCAAAACTTTGTGGCGTCCTTTGCGTCCTTGAAATCCATTCCCGACCTTTCAGCATCCTGTGTGCAACCCCATGACAACCCTGGCAACCATTCTGCCTCCCTTGAGCGTCCAATGGCGACCTTGTATGCATTTTGGTCGCACAAAGGACGCACAATGGTCTTTGTGTGTGTGTAAAGGGGGCTTAAGGGACAGACTTTTGAAAATCTTTGATGATAACAACATCATTTTAAACATCATTTTGTGTTAATATTGTATATTTCATAAAGCCTTTGCCAGACATATCTTAGCTACTTTCCTACCTACAAAGTGCTCCATCTACCTGTCTGTTTGGAAATCAAATTCTAAAGACTAAGACACATATATCTTGAATTATTGATATGTGTCTATCTTTCAGACTTAGAATGCATAGGACGGAGACAAGAATATCTGACTGTTTTTGCACAATAAGACAATTGAATTTTGCTACTTTTAAAATAAGTTATTTATTTTTACTTTATGAAAAATCTCAATTCTATGAATTTAAAACAGACAAATTTAACTATATTCAATATGTATTGCAGCTACTATCAATGCCTTCAAGAGATTGTCCCTTATATTTACCCAAATGTATAAGAAAAGAGCTCTGTGGTTAATATTGTTGTGAGAAAGGTTTTTAGCATATTTTTCAGGTTTTTAGCAATGGGCTTATGGCATGGCATGGTGTCCGGCGTCCGTCCATCCGTCCGTCCGTAATCTTTGTGGAATTTCATCTTCTTCTTCAGAAGCATAAGGCCTAGAAAGCTGAAATTTTGTGTACAGACTCCTTGACTAGTGAGGATCATAAATTGTAGCTTTGGTGACCCTGTGACCCCTAATAAGGGCCACAGGGGCCAAGCCCCAAAAACCTATTTTCATCTTCTTCTCCAGAACCATGAGGCCTAGAAAGATGAAACTTTGTGTTCATACTCCTTGACTAGTGAGGATTATAAATTGTAGCTTTGGTGGCCCTGTTACCCCTAATAAGGGCCACAGGGGCCAAGCCCTAAAAACCTATTTTCATCTTCTTCTCCAGAACCATGAGGCCTAGAAAGCTGAAACTTTGTGTTCATACTCCTTGACTAGTGAGGATTATAAATTGTAGCTTTGGTGGCCCTGTTACCCCTAATAAGAGCCACAGGGGCCAAGCCCTAAAAACCTATTTTCATCTTCTTCTCCAGAAGCATAAGGCCTAGAAAGCTGAAATTTTGTGTACAGACTCCTTGACTAGTGAGGATTATAAATTATAGCTTTGGTGGCCCTGTTACCCCTAATAAGGGCCACAGGGGCCAAGCCCTTAAAACCTATTTTCATCTTCTTCTCCAGAAAAATTAGGCCTAGAAAGCTGAAACTTTGTGTACAGACTCCTTGGTGAGTGAGTATTATTAATTGTAGTTTTGGTGGCCCTGTGACCCCTAATAAGGGCCACAGGGGGCACGCCTTAAAAACCTATTTTCATCTTCTTCTCCAGAAGAATAAGTCCTAGGAAGCTGAAACTTTGTGTACAGACTCCTTGGCTAGTGAAGATTATAAATTGTAGCTTTGGTGGCCCTGTGACCCCTAATAAAGGCCACAGGGGCCACACCCTAAAAACCTATTTTCATCTTCTTCTCCAGAACCATGAGGCCTAGAAAGCTGAAACTTTGTGTACAGACTCCTTCACCAGTGAAGATTATAAATTGTAGCTTTGGTGGCCCTGTGACCCCTAATAAGGACCACAGGGGCCACACCCTAAAAACCTATTTTCATCTTCTTCTCCAGAACCATGAGGCCTAGAAAGCTGAAATTTTGTGAACAGACTCCTTGACAAGGCAACAGGAACATCCTTAAATTCTATTTTCATCTGCGCCTCCTGAAGTATAAGGCCTAGAAAACTGAAACTTGTCGCCTATATACTTAATTTTATGATTGGTGCCCCTGTGGCCTCTACAAAGGGGGAATCACATTGGCCACACTCTACAGCATAATTGATAATGAAGCCTGATGAGCCACAGAGCCAATGGCTCTATTTGTCTGTTATTTCTTGTTCATCATTGCGCTTGTAGAAATTATATATGGAATTAAAGACAATTCTTCAATCCTTATTTTGAAAAAATATAGTGTGATATATAGTGCAATATAATTCAACATAGCTGAAAATACCTGAAAATCTTTGTTTTTTCACTGCATGTAGTTTCATTATTTCTTATAGCGCATGTAAATATCCAACATCAAATTTACGACAATTCAATGCCCTTTTCAACAATGTCTTTTTCATTGAAATCCGCTCAAGGGTTAGTTTGCCACGGCGTTTGAGAGATAAGGTGTGCTTCTCTAATCTGTGCAAACAATGTAATCCTGTGCCCCGGGCGATGCCATCTTCCTACTCAGAGCCTAAAAGGCCAGTTTCCAAACTGTCAGTTTTATGCCTTGCTGCATAGCCTTGAGTTTTCTTTGCTTGCTCTCTAGTCTGTAGGGGCACTATAGCAGCACAGAAAAGTAGAGTCTCTGCAGCAAGGCATAAAATGACAGTTTGGAAACTGGCCATTTAGGCTCTGCGTAGGAAGATGGGGCGATGCATGCTCCTGTGGGCAATTAGTGACGCATCGTGATTCTCGCTCTCGGGAGAGACCAAGAAAAATTAGGCATTTTCACAACTGTTTTTCATTGTGTTATAGGTGACAGAATGTTGTGAAACTTTGTACACCGTTTGATCCACCATTTAGATCACTTTTCATAAAAAGAACAGCGTTTCAGCGAGGTGTGGAAAATAATTACAAGCCTTGAACTGAGAAAAGTCTTGGTGCAATAAAATCCGGGACTAGCCTAGTGTGCTTACAGTCAATTATAGCTATATCGGGAAAGTTAGTTTCCTCACTCTGGGACTCGCCTGCACAGCTTACGGGCAATGTTATCAGCAGCCCGGAATATTCCGTGAATAGCATCGTACGGGTTGAGATTGTTTGTAGATGTAATAGGTAATATTTGATTATGTTGTTGTTAATACAGGTTATCTAACATGAGTCAAATTTAAGACTCTCGGACTCCAGAGATTTTATTTCATGATTTGACATGTCTTGATTGTAAAATCAATGTTAGTCATAGTGACAAGGGACAAAACGCAAACCCTTTTAATTCTAGATAAACTTCATGATAATATTATTGTTTAATTATCTTTTGATTATCATTCAAAGCAAAATTGTTCCAATTTTTTTAATGGAGTTATTCTATTGTAATGATTTGTGCCTTAGCCCCTACACATGTGAATTAGACAAAAAAGATATTATATTATATTATATTATATTTATTATATTATATTATATTATATTATATTATATTATATTATATTATATTATATTATATTATATTATATTATATTATATTATATTATATTATATTATATTATATTATATTATATTTTCATAGGATTATAACTATTCACTTCAGTTTCTCTACAAAAGTAACAGGATCTGTAGCAGTCACATATTTTAAGAGGATTTGTCTTTCAGTTCTGAAACATGACATTTTGTTCAAGTGACATCAATACTTTGCTGTCATGTTATTCAAACGTTAATTGAGACTGTATACAAAGAAAAAAATAGACCAAATCTGAAAGTCTTAAGCTTTGGATATTGAATGAAACTGTTTCTGTATTTTTGGTGCGCATGGTCGTTAGGTACAAGGTCTTTGCTTACAATGTAAATTCACTAACAGCTGTCAGCCCGTTACTCAGTTTGTGTCACCTGACCTTGTAACCGCCTGAATTAACTATAGCCATCGCTCTCGTTATTGGTTGTCAATTTGGTACGTATAGATGTATTTTACTCAATGTAGAGCTCTTTTGCAGATAATGAAAATCATCAAATCCAAAATTGGGATGAAGTTTGAGGCTAAAGGATTTACCATTTATGAAGTTATGAATGGTTCAGGTATGTATACATTTCATCTTGCAATTTTTTGTTGATGAAGTTTTGATTTGTGGGAGATAGCATCATTGTCAAAATCAGTTTCCTTGTTACTTTTATTCCTGGGTCTCCTTTCATCCAAATACAGTATACAATCGGATTTAAGCCGACCTCGCCGATAAGCCGACCCCCTGTCTCAACTCCCCAAATTCAAGTCAAAACATAGTATCTCGTGTATTGACCGACACCACCTCCTCACAGCTCTATATTGCTGACTGTAAGTTGACATGATGTTAGTTGCAATGAAATTAAAAGCTCATGAATGAGCACGTTAATTTTTAGTTGATATTATTAGCAGCCCCGTCTTAGGACGTTTTTCAGTTTTCAGTGTTTGTGCAGTTTCCGCCGCTGTGTCCGCCGCGCTCATAGTAATGGCTATAACTTTTTTCTAGTAAGCTTACTAGAACTTGTATTTAAAACTTAGTGCTTATACCTCGGGGGAACAATTTTGACATGTTCACTTTCAAGGTCAAAGATCAAGGTCACGAGCTATTTAATCACTAAAAAATTCCTTGTAAACACGACAACTTTAAAAGTTTTTGTGCTATATGAAGCTCTAACTTGGTTTTGTATCATCCTTGGAAGAGTAACAAAATTTGAAAAGATTTTCGCTACAATCTGTCAAAGGTCAAGGTCACAGCAAGGTCACTACTTAAGTATGGTTTTGTGAAAATGTTTAATTTTAACAATGAACACTTTTAATCAATAGATGATTGTTATACTCAATGAAAAGTGTCAAAGGTCAAGGTCATGAGATTTGTGTTATTGCAATGTGCAACTAATTTGGATATAACTTAATCCCATTAAGCTTTTCAGAACTCATGAACATGTATAAGTGCTAACACCTCTGGGGAATTACAATGACATGTTCACTTACATGGTCAAAGGTCAAGGTCACAAGTTACAAATAGCTACAAAATTCCTTGTAAATACGATGGATAAGTTTAGATTTTGTATATATTGTCTCTTGAGAAGTACAAAATTTTGAAAAGGATTTGGTTACGAACTGTCAAAGGTCAAGGTCACAACAAGGTCAACATATATTGAGAAAATGGATTATTTTAACTTTTAACACTTTAATTCGTTACATTAAAGGAAGTCACGGCTGGTCCAATTTCGGCTCGCTGTCAACACTGCTCAACCAGGGTAATGAGCGCGTTATGTACTATTTTTAGTTGCGTGTCGGGCTCACGTGACACAAACTGGGTCCAGCCCGGTTCGAGCCATCCTGTAAACCAAGCGACTCCTTTTCTCTCGCTTTTGACGCGCTAAAGGATGAAGTCACCTGGTTTACAGGATGATTTCGAGCATGATCGCACCTTTAAAAATATATTTTTTACCTCGATATCGTAAGCAATTCTAACGAAAGTAATATCATTTGATTTATCCTTTAGCATATTCAAAGGGTCTCCGTAACGCAATAAACTAAATTCTCAATAGTCAGGCTGCATTTTATTAAATATTTTCTAGGGGATAAACATAGAAAATGAAAAGTTTTTAGTCGGACGATTTCGTCCACAACTGCAACAACGTTGTGTCTAAGTAGTACTTTTCAACATATACTAGTATGACATATATACAACTGTTTAGTTTCGTAAGTGTTTTTTAATTCTAATATCCAAACGGTGGCGCTTGACAAGACATTGTAAGTTTTGATTATGGCTGGAGTATTGACAAACCGCCATTAAACTCACTCTGTGAAACAAAGCTTGAGATTTTCGTATTCTCTAAATATTATTTTTTTTAGATATATTATTTTAATACAATCTCAATTGATGTCTGAATTAATTGACAGCGGTAAAGTATTGACGAATCCTCTTATGGCAAGTTTTTGAAAAGGAAATTGTACACAAACAGTAGGCCCCCTCCTGTTTATCACGGAGGCATTCTTGATTATTTATATAAATTCCTCTCTTTTTTTAATATAAGAAGCCAGCTTCGATATGAGTCATAGGCCTACCCAGCAATTAACATTTCAAAACATATTACATACCTACATGTTAACATTTACAATTGTTTCTGAAGCTTCACACTTTCTTGTCTTTGTGTCCAGTTTATGAATCGTGTATAAGAGCGATAATAAAAAAGCCTAATAATCCTGTTCGCCATTTTTTTTTTTATTGTTTGAAATAAAATAATGTTTAACCAATCACTTTGAAAAAAATGCTGCTCATAATAACTGCCTAGACAACTGATAAGTACATGTATGAAAGGTAAGGGGTTTAAAAACATCGTTTTAAATTTGTGTGATAAATTGAACAGCCTGAAATCACAAATGATATATTCTTTAAAAAGTACCCTGTAGACATCCCGACATCTGCTATTTGAAGTTGTGTATTATGGAGACTGATATTACAGGATAACAGGTGTGAGGTGTCAGTTCATTGATGTCCAGTGACTCTAGGTAGGCCTATGTGTCGTAACAAGTCATAAAACTGCCGGGTCGCTGTTTGATGGCGCCATCGTGTCTGGTTGAGATGACAATACATTTGTACAAGGCAATTGCCGCCAATTAAATGTTATTTCCTTCGCCGACAGAATGTCTAGCTTAATAAACCAAATAAACTAAATAACCGAATGAAAGTTTCATTGTCCGGAATTGTTTTTAATAATTGAACACTTCCAATATTGTACCGATATGCTCAAATGCATTGTTTTGGACAACATATTCATAAGAAATAGTACTGAATGTTGCACAGTTTTAAGTAAAACATTATGCAAAGTATGAAAACAACGCTAGTTTAGAAATTCGCACACGGTTGAACATATTGCGCTTGTACGGCAAGTAGTGGCAAGTTGCGCAAAGCAAACAGAGCTGAGTAGGGATGACGCTGATTGAGATTCCCGACTCACTGTGACCTAATTAATTTTCGCTTTCCAGTGTTTTATTACGAGCCGTGACCATCTTTAAAGGGAGGCTGATCGGATCTCAGAAAAACCTTAAGATTGAGTAAAAGCCAGGACGGGCTCTTTGACTTTGTTATTGTTTTGCAGTTGCATGCTGGGAAAATTTTCGACTGGTTATATGACTACAATGCGCTGGAACTAAACGTTCTTCTGCTCAAGGTATCATGGAATACTATAGGGAATAAACGCATATTTACAACTATGGGTTTGAAACCAGCGGTAATAAATACCTGTTTCAAGAAAGAAGCTGTATTAATTCACAGTGTAACAAATGATCTGGGTCAGACGAAATCTTATGGGATAATTTTATAACTCATTTTCATAAAGATAAGATAAATTTCTAAACGAAAAGTTTTCGGGGTAGGATTTATTACTCAGAGACAGAGACCATAGCAAAATTGGGAAGAAAGAGTTAAAATGCTTTCAATGAAACAATGGTAAAATAAACATAGTACCAGGTGAATTTACATCGGTACCTGGTACAATATAAAACATGTTCAGTGAAAGAAAACAATGAACCAGCTTAGTTTGAGAGCGAGCGCCTCCAGCAGGGCTAATAACGAACCTGCTCAGATGATCCATGTATATAATCTATATTAATAATGTATAATCTTACAGTCTGGGAGTGGTTCCGGAGGAAAAGCTTTCATTCATTAAAATTTTCATTGGTCATATTTAATGTTCTACAACTTCATTGGTTCATTAAACTAGACATTGTGCCGGAGAAAGAAATAACATATTCATTGGTCAGATTTAATGTTCTACAACTTCATTGGTTCATTAAACTGGACATTGTGCCAGAGAAAGAAATAACATTTAATGACACAATAATAAGCGGTGATTGTGTATATTTCTTGTCCACTAAGCAAGACACGACGGGGCCATCAAGCAATAGCCCGGCAGTTATATGACCTGTTACGACACATGACTAGACTCACTGGACGTCAATAAACTGACACCTCACACCTGTTATCTGTAACATCCGGCTTTGTGATACACAACTTCAAATGGCAGATTCCTCGTCGTCTTCAAGGCACTTTTTAATGTGTATTAGATGTAACTGCAGACTATTAAATTTAAAACTTCTTTGAGAGGCATTTTAGAAATTGGAATGACAAAGACGTTGTCATCCATATATTCCTCTGCATTATTGTTAAATTTATTATACAAATTTAAAACAATGTTATTTAAGAACGAAAAATGATAGATTAAAATTATTAGATGTGAACATTGCTTTTTTTTTGTAAACCCCATTATCACTCAGTTACATGATTTCACTGAATATTGAGTCAAACATATGTTTATCTACATTGCATATTTAGGCAATGAGCAAACATTTATATTATACTTCACTCTTTGATTGGATACTTTATCTTCTTAAACTGTGAGAAATATTATTATCATATATTTTTCGTGAAAATAAGCTAATGAATGGATTTATCAAAAATTCAAAACTTATTTAAAAATCGTTCCAGTATAATTATTTTGGAATAAATGTAACAGGAAGGGTGATAGGGGCATATTTTTGTTCATATTTTGTTATATGATTGTTAAATTACAAACCTATTCATACTTAGAACGAAGTTATCATATTTATAAAATGAAGAATAATATCGCGTCTAAATATCTGATTATCCTGCCTCAACGGTGATCGGGGAAAAAGTCACAGTCCTTCATTCACTTCAACTACCTAAAACAGTTGACTTAAAAGCTCTGTCATGAAAGCATTTTTGTATTTCTATATAAACTTCCTTTTCTTGTGAGATCACCATCCATCAACTGTAACATAACTGTTGTATCCCGGAGCGCTATCAACATTTAAACCACTAAAAGCTCAGAGAAAATTCATCCTTTCGGACAATGAAATGAGGAAGGGGGACAATGCTTGGTGGTAATGGTGCTACAAAAGTACGGAATTCATTAAATCCTGATATCCAAAATAAAGATACACATAACACAGTTTCAAAAATACAAATTACTTTGATATTCAATATTTATTAAATTATAAAATGATAAATATTTTTAACAAAGACAACATAAGATAAGTCATATCATGTGGCCTATCATCAGTCAACTTAATTTCAACACACTGAACTTATTTGAAACACCAAACATTTCAATAAGCATTACTATCATAAAATATTGTGATTTTTCCCTAGGCAAATTCGTGACTTTTTTCCGATTACCGTGTCAGATGCGGTCACGGATTTCAAAACGATGTACACTATTTTCAACAAATCATACAAGATAGAAATCATTCCTCTATTTGAAAGGGTTTGTTAAAAGCACTGTACTTAGAACGAGGATTAAAACGTTGTTCTCATATCATTAAGGCTTAAATTGTATGGAAATGATATATTTCGAAAAAACAGATTGACAAAATGATAAAAAGTTTAGCCACGCGTTCATGCTTTAGCGAAGTAAACCTACTAACGTTACAAAGAAAATACTATTTCAAAACAAAGACTTTGTATTTATCATATATGGTGAAAAGTAGTACATAGACGGAACGTAAATGCAATAACATTTAAAAATAACATACATAAAAAGTTTCATTCTCTACGTTTATCCTCGTTGTAATAAATCATTTTATTAAAATGTAGCCCAACTGGCCATTAAGAATAAAGCTGATTGTGTTACGACGAAGCTTTGACAATGCTAAAGGCTTTATCAAATAATAGTGCTTTCGTTAGAATTCTTATGATATTGGGGTAAAAATCATATTTTTTTATGGGGCGATCACACTTAGGTTACGAAACCCGAGGTAACACCAAGGTTACGAAATCATCTACAGCTGCCGGGCGGTGCCCAGTTCGTGCCACGTGACTGCGTTACGCAACTAAAAAAAGTTCCGCGAACTCTCATTACCTCGGGTGATTAGCGTTGTCAGACCTGCGATAAGTCTCCCTTTAATGTTATACTCAATGAAATGTATTCATTGATTGTGTGACCTTGAGTGTCAAAGGTCAAGATCAAAAGAAAATGCCCAATATGCTGAGGCTTGTAGAAGGCAGAACAGGGTAAGGCGAAACCCAAAGTTTCGGGGCTGCTCTGCTTTTGGGGTGTCCCGCAAACGCTAATCTTGTTAAAAAGAATGACAAGAAATTACAAGTGTTCACTTACAGTGTTTGTTATTTGTTTTAATCATATTAAATATTATTCTCGGCAAATTATTAGTTCTGTTTAATAACGATGTACACACCATAAAACGTGGTCGTAATAATTTCATGACAATGTTTTGTCGATACAATATTAAATGTGTAAATATACTGTAATAAGTGCCCTCTAATAGGCAGCCCAGTGACAGGAGTTAAAGTAAATCATACCACGATGTTACCCTGCTACATGTTTTATGTATAGACATATATATGTATAATATGTATAAAACAATGTAAGAGAAAGGTGAAAGTTAACACTTTATCATAAATTACAGTGGGGTAATGCACCATCATATCTTGTAGATTTACTCCCACCGACTGTTGGAGACACTATTTCTTATGATCTTAGAAATGCAAATAATTTTGATATTCCATCATTTAGATTGAAACATTCATGTATGTCTTTTATTCCTTCAACCACAGTGTTATGGAACGATATCCCATTAGATAAGCGAAATGTAACATCAACAGAAAATCATATTTGAAGAAGCCAATTGTTTCGGCACCATCTTACTTTTCATCAGGTATGCGTAGGGTAAATATTTATCATACACGTATAAGATATCATGTAAGTGAGTTGAAATATGATTTAATTAAAGTTGGCATTAAGGCCGATTCAACATGTGAATGTGGTTATTTATGCGAAAATGTTTTTCACTGTATGTTTGAGTGTCCTTTATATGATGAACACAGATTAAGAATGTTAAATGTATTAAAATCATATGTTAATGATGATGCCGTAAATTAGGGATTTAGTTTTATGTGGCAGTAAAAGCCTTTCAATTTTACAAAATCAGGTCATTTTCAAGGCAGTCCAGCAATATATTTTAAACAGCAAGCGCTTCTGTTCACTGCAGCATGTTATTTGTCGTCAAGAAATTACGAAAATGTGCTTTCGCAAAGTATATTTGACAAAGATTTCTTTGAACTTTGATTAGATATGATATATAAGTTTGTAAATATGCCATATTAAACATTTAAAATGGATAACAAGCCTTATAAAGCGATAGTTCTTTTATAATATTTTGGGAATCAAATATTTCAATTCCTGATCGCTGATACAAGTGAAGCCACATATATCATGATTTCTGCTGAAATTTAAAGGGACACTATACTCAGGGCTGACAACACTAATCACCCAAGGTAATGAGAGTGCGAGGAACAGTTTTGAGTTGCGTAACGCGGTCATGTGACACGAACTGGGCGCCGCCCGGCAGCTGTAGATGATACCCCATGTCTGAACGGTATAACAAATTTATCCTACCGAATGAATAAACAAAACACATATAAAATGAAGATAAAAGTAAGAACTGTGTAAGTTATTTTGCTTTAGTTTGTTCAAAGCTACACATCGGTTGATCAAAAGTAACCAGCTTGAGCATGTGTTTGAGGTAACAGACATTGTACATTTCAAGACGCTCAATCTGCACACTTTTTTCATGCTTTTTATGTGCCGGGGTATAAATGATTTATTTCCCTGCTCTAGAGGGTGATATCAGTATTTATTCAGGGTCATGTGGACCAATCAGATATCAAGATTCTTACATGAGGTAGGATAATATTTGATAAAGCCTTTAGCATAGTCAAAGCCTCGTCGTAGCACACTCAGCTTTATTCTCAATGGTCAGTTTGGCTAATAAAATGATTTATTACCAAGAGGATAAACGTAGAGAATAAAACTTTTTATGTATGTTCAGATGAATAGCATCATAATTGCATTTACGTTCTGTCTATGTCCTACTTTTCCCTTATATATGATAAATACAACATCTTGGTTTTGAAATAGTGTTTTCTTTGTAACGTTAGTAGATTTACTTCGCATGAATGCGTGGCTAAAATTTTCTCATTTTGTCAATCTTATTTTTCAAAATATATAACTTTCATACAATCTCAATTACATATTATTCTCGACAAATTGTTAACGAACGACAGTCAACAACCTTTGGTGCATGAAGTGTTTACTGGAAATGAGATATTGGTTACAAGCCTTTTCATTGGCTAAATTATGTAGGTCAACCAATCAGCAAGTCGGTTTAAAAATAATGTACGAAACATAAAACGTGGTCGTAATAATTTCATGACACCATTTTGTCCATACAATATTAAATGTGTAAATATACCAGAATTTCTTACACGTTTTCTATATTTTACTTTTTCAAAATTACAGGCAGTTAATTGAAATATTTGTGTATATAAAAGTAGAAGAATAACGATCATAATTATAACCATGAGCACAAAAGTATATAAGGAATGTTATTTGTCGTCACAAAATTACGATTGAGATTCAATTCAAAGTAATGTAAAACATTGTGCTTTCACGAGAGTATCTGTGACAAAGATTTGATTGAATTTCAATAAAATATGATTGATAAGTTTGGAAATATGTCTTATGAAACCTTTAAAATGGACAACAAGCCTTCTGAAGTGATAACTCTTGATAATATTTGGAAAATCGGGTTTCAATTTCCGATCATGGATGCGAGTGAAGCCACATTGATCTGTCTAACAGTACTTGAAGGTTGCTTGAATATTTCATATTAATATCTATATATATTTCAACTTCTCTTTGTATATTTTCATCAAAAACAACAACACAACAAAAGTTTTTTTATTTTATAAGTTTAATATAGAAATGACCTCGATGATTGTGCATGTTGCTTCCTGTGTAAACATCGACTCGCTAACTCGCTGGGCTGACCGATACTCGTGCTTGGTCTCTTGATTTTTTCATCTGCATCATATATCTCGGGTATAGGCCGACCCCCTAATTTCTGGTGTCAAATTCTTGGCTTATACCCTGTCATATACGGTATGTTGTCTTTATTAAAAATATTTATCATTTTATAATTTAATAAATATTGAATATCATAGTCGTCCGCAATGTGTAATTTTGAAACCGTGTAATGTATATCTTTATTTTGGATATCAGGATTTAATGTTATTCTATACTTTTATTGCACCATATAAAACTACCAAGTATTTGTCCCCTTTCTTTATTTCATTGTCCGAAAGGATGAATTTTCTCTTTTAGTGGTTTTAATGTTGATAGCGCTCCGGGATACAACAGTTATGTTACAGTTGATGGGTTGTGATCTCACAAGAAAAGGAAGTTTATATAGAAATACAAGAATGCTTTCATGACAGAGCTTTTAGTCAGTTGTTTTAGGTAGTTGAGGTTTACCCTTAGCCCCCAAACTTCAACATTCAATATCAGGTTTACTGAAATTCAAAAATAAAGTTCGGTGTTATTCCAAGGTGTGAAACATTTAGCATATATGTCGGGTATATATCATATATGTCATTTTTTACCTCAAAATTACTGAGGGTACTCTCCTAGCGGGCTTCATATCTCATGAACCATTGGAGATATCTTGATAATTTTACCCATGTATAGAGGAAAGAATTGTCTTCATTTACATGTATCTTGTTCATATGCGCTCACAAAAATAACGAAGCGCCAAGCAGTGCGCGGAATAAAAGACATCATCCACATGCGCTAATTGCGCTATCATTCCGGCTATCGCTAATTGAACTTGCATGCTTCTCGCGCACTGGCACCCCTGGGCATAACGGTACCGAGGTGCTTCGTGGTTCCACTGTGCATGAGAGGGGATATGTCCCCCCTGAAAAACTGGTGCGTTCGGAAGTTTTCGTGTATACTTGTGCAGTTTTCATGCTTTATATCTTTTGCGCTGTTAGGCGTATTATCGTGATTCTTTGCAATCATGAAAAAGAATGAACTCTCTACAGTTCTATATAAAATTCGCGTATGAACGTTGAATATTCCGTATTTTATCAACTGGAAATAAAGACTTTCTTTTAATGACTGTGGAAAAATAACTAGAAGGCGCATCATAATTTATTTTATATATCTATTAAGAGGAATAGTGTATCTATTTATGCATGTAAAAATAATTATTGCGCGTTCAGAAATAAAGATTTTACAAGGGTCTAAATAAAGACAATCTTTAGATTGATATAAAATTCGTTCCAGACACGCTTAAGTTTTTATTCAAAGTCGCGGATATGCGTACACCATTTAACTACGTAACTCGCTAGTTAATTTTGTTAGGAACGCGATAATACGACCGGTATCCGCAAAAGATATACACTAATTGTTGTAAAATCGCACGCGACTCGCTACAGAAAAATATTCAGCATATAACAGTGGCTGGCATGGTACAAGAAAATTCAGCAATGCTGGCTCGTAGAGCAAAAATATATATCCGCATCGTGAGGGTTAAGTAAGGGGCTGATGAAGGGCATGGTGGGGGAGTTGATGTCCGAAGTCCATATGGAGTTCCTCTCACACCCAGTACTTCTGGTGCTGCTCACGTCATCGGTGCCAGTGCTGGCTCAGGCAAGGGCCCAGGCGATGCACTGGTAACAAAAGGCCAAAAAGCCCCAGGAAAGCCATGACACTGATCTTCTGCTCCAGAATTCCAGACCCCAACGCTCTGACCGCCGACGCTTTTGTGATAGACTGTACCAAAATGGTTCTGTGGGCTTTCCCATTTGATCCGTAGAGTTCTGTAGCAGCTGGGTTGCCAACTAGCAAAGTCACTTGGTGCTGCTGGCCCTGCTATGGACGGCCAAGACATAGTTTCTATCGGTGCTTAGATTTCTTGTACGGCCTCCTGTACTGTTACCCTGTCGACCAGGTCGGCTGACACAGGAGGGGCGCCACACCCAAACCCCAACATTCAGTGGGTGGCTTGGCCTCTGTCAGTCGCCTCCAGGAGAACAGTATACCTGCACGAGTTGCAGACACAATACTAGCTTTGTGGAGGAACTCATGAACTTTCAATACAAGGATAGATGGACCTGTAATGCCCGGTGCTGTGAAAATAGAGGGCTTCTGGATCCCTTTCCTGTGGGTTTAATCCCAATACTAGAATTTCTGCAGTCTAGACTTGATGAATATCTGGCTGTTTCGACCGTCCGAGCTTACTCGATGGCAATCTCAGCATTCCATGTTCCAGTGGACGGCACCGGTGGTCCAGTGCTTTTTAACAGGTGTGCGTGCACAAGATCTGTCTGCCTTGCAGCGGGACAGCCCAGTATGGGATCTATCATATCTGTTGGATTGGCTGTCGTTTCTGGACCTAGACAAATTTCACTTCAGCTTCTGACTTGGAAGACCACCTTTTTGGTAGCGGTTTCTTCCGGCAGGCGGGTAGGGGACATCCACGCAATGTCAACTGTTCCAAAGCTGACTGTCTTTCATAAGGACAGAGTCAGCATCAGACTGCCAGATTCTTACCATCCGTAGGTGGCAGATTGTTTCAATGTCAAGGCCCTTATCAAACTTTTGGCCATGTTTCAGTCAGCCACTTTTGCAATCATTTTCAAATTTAGACAATTTCATTAATTTTCTCGCCCCTAATGGCTGCAAAACTGCCCAAGCCGTGCTAAAAAATAACTCACTCACTCAGCCGGCCACTTCGGGGGCACACTTAAGAAGTATATTCAGAGGACAAGAGATATATCCGCAAAGACAAATAGTTGTTTTGCTGTTATTGCGCGTGGAAGACTGGCGTTCCCGTTTCCAAGCAAACCATATCTAGGTGGAAAGTGTCCACCATTTGTTTGAGCTATGTCCATAAGGGTCATCAGTCTCCTGAAGATCTGAAAGCTCATTCGGTTAGGGCTGTAGCGACCTCTAAGGCCTATACTGTGTCCCTGCCCATTAAGGAGTTCTGTTCAGCCACTATTTGGAGCTGACCGTGCACATTCATCAAACACTCTCAACTTGACATGCACTCTAGTGAGTGTGCTTTGTTTGGCAAGTGGGTTCTCTCCAGTGGGTAGGGTCATATACCCTCTGGCTGATTGTGCTTTTGTGTGTTTTTAATCTCAGTACCATTTTTTATGTGAAGAATTTAGCAAGTACTTATATTTCCACATTTTTTCCAACCTCGGATGCTCTTTCTTCCAGGATTAACATTGCTTTGAAGGATATTCAGAAAGTTACATCTTTCAAAAGAAATGGGCTTATGGTATGGCATGGTGTCTGGCGTCCGTCCATCCGTCTGTAAACTTTGTGCATTTTCGACTTCTTCTCCAGAGCTTGGGTTGCCCTGTGACCCTAATATGGGCTGTAGATGTCAAGCCCTAGAACTTTTATCTTCTCCAGAAGCAAAAGGCCTAGGAAGCCTTAAATCTTGTGTAGAGACTCCCACTAATGAGGATTGTAATTTACAGTTTTGGTGAAAGCTTGGTGAACCTTTGAATCCTATACCCTAAATTAAATATGATTTAATATTTGAACAATTACTATTTTTGAATTGATTACCGATATCTAAAATCACATCGACTATATACATTTTTGGGTTGGTGGCAATGTGGCCCCTACAAAGGGGAACCACATTGGCCACACTCTACAGCATAATTGAATATAAAGCCTGATGAGCTTCAAAGCCAATGGCTCTATCTTTTACGATAAGCCTTGTGTTATGACCAAGGGGTAGTCCTTCACTAAAGTCACGTGACCTGGTGAGTGTGATCTACTTTCCTTGTGGTCCAATTATCCCTCGCAACAACAAAGATTCAGGGGGTATTAAAATTGGCATCGTCAGTCCATCTGTCCATTACATGTGTCCAGCTCATAACTTTGTAACTACGGTAATCAACCATTTAAATTCAAATTCATAGTGGAAATGAGGAAACATCTAATAATGTGTCATGAGTAACAATTTTGAGGATATGTACATAAGATATTAGGTTTTTGGAGAAAAAGTGATAAATTTGTAAGAAAACTGTTACAAGTCCTGTCCGGCTCACAACTTCTAAACTGATCATTAGATTGTGATCAAATTTGACATTGAGGTACATAATCATATAAGGTGTGTCATGATAAACAATTTTGAAAATATTTTGTGAATTTGCCTTTTTGGCCCAAAATTAGGACTCTGTTAGAAACTTGTTACAAGTTCTTTCCGGTTCACAATTTCTAAACTAATCATCATATTTTGATCAAATTTGATATTGAGATACATAAATAAACAAAGATATGTCATGGTTAACAATTATTTATTTATAATTGTGTGTTTTTTGATAAGATGAGACTCAATAGAGGGTGTAACAACAGATAACAAACACGTTTTTAACAATGTTTTTGTGTAATTTATTTTAAAAAATAGTCACAACCCGTCATGTAGTATAAAATGCAGATTTTATGCAGTAAGTACCCCAGTGAGGATCCCTTTCAAAGAATCTGAAACATCTACAGATTTGTTCGAAGTTTCAACTTCTTTGGATTTTTATTTTTGACCATTTCCATGGAAATATAACATGTCTTCAGCACTAACTCCCAAAACTAATTAATGTATCTCATTGAAACTTGGAATATGGATAAGTCAACATGTGGAAATGTGCCTTTAAAGATTTTCAACTTCTTTGAATTTTTCAGTTTCAAAAGAAATGGAACTTACCATTTTGACAGATGACTTTTTCCTTTATATCAATATTACATGTATGATTTTGAGATAGATTTTCTGATTTACTGGGGAATGCTAGAATATATCATCTTCTGATGACTTTTGTTTACTTTCGCCAAAGTTAAAACATAAAAGTGTGATGTCATGACAACTGATTAACAATGTTAAATGCTAAAGATGTGTTGATGTATCTTGTAGAGAGGAGTATGTCCGCAGAGGAGAAGTTGTCCGACACACTCAGTAAGTGGGAAAGAATATCACAGAGTGGAGCTATGAGGGACTTTAAACTCTTCTTCAAAGTAAGTTATTTTAAAGTCTGTCTTTTAACAGACGAATCAATTAGTTTTATAGTTCTTACTTTTAAATAATTTTATACCCCCGAATCTTAAATTCCGGGAGTATATATTTTTTGCCCTGTCCGTCTGTTTGTCAGTCTGTCTATTTGTTGCAAAAATTTTTTATCTGGCTCATAACTTTTGATTTCTTTGGGGTAGACCTTTGATTTTACCATGTGCATTTATTATAATAAGACCTTTTAGATGAGGTTGTGATATTTGACCTCGTGACCTTGACCTCTTCGCAGCAAGCAATTTTGAAAACTTTAACCTTGGCCATATCTTGTGATTGCTTGGAGGTAGACCTTTTATATTGCACATGTGCATCTATCATGATTCAGGTGAGGTCATAATTTTTTTTTTTCGTGACCTAGACCTTACTGCAGTCACCAAGCCTGGATTTTAGGCAAAATCCAGTTTTAATAAAAGGTCAAATGTCTCAGGTAGATATTGACACAGAAAATATACATTTACAATTTACTGATATCGAGGGCATCAGTGTTTAAAGGCATCTGCCATTTTGAAACGTTAGCATTGTGAGAAAACAAATGTGCTGTATTATGCTAATTCATTAACCAAATTAAGAAATAACTATTGGATTGATAAAAGAGGAGCCCTTGTTAATAGTTTTTTCAAGCAGCAGATTAAATGCCCTGAAACACGATGTATTCCCCTTAGTGTGCACATTGACAATTGTGCTAAAGGCAAAGATATAAAATTCCAAATATTTCCATTCTACAAAATGGAAACAAATGACAGACTGGCCAGAAAATTGAAAGAAGATTACTTTATTAGAATGCTTAAACCAAATTTGAATGCATAATTATATATTCATGTATAAATGTGTTTGATTCTATCGCTTGCTTAATGACTGTGACGTCATACCTGTGTTACGTCATCACTATTATGACAATCTAACGTCACAACTGTTTTGTACTCCCTGAAGATTACAATGAAACTAGTAGGAGTCTATTGGTGTTGTGTGTTTTTTAACTTTTTAATATATTTGACTGTATACCAGACCAACTCAATGGATATATACAAAAAGTTCACAATCTTGAGATTGTTGTTCAGCTCTCAGGTATTATATATTGAAAAGATAAGTCAGAAGTTGAATGAATCCATTTTACTGGCTAGTACTTTCAGCTCAATTTAGGAGCATCTTCAGGCCATATACAAATAAGGGATATCCAAAATATCATATCCGTTATTTGTATATGGCCTGAAGATGCTCCAAAATTGAGCTGAAAGTACTAGCCAGTAAAATGGATTCATTCAACTTCTGACTTATCTTTTCAATATATATATATATACATAGAGAGAGAGAAAAAATATAAAATAATGTTCAGACTATCCTGATAAGTAAATATTCATGAAAGAATCGACGCTCAGTTGCTGTCAGCTAACAAGTTTATCAATCGATAATGCGAGTGACTGCACAACAACGCTCGGAAAGCATGGAAAGACCCCAAGATGATGACCAGAAATATCAACCAATGAGATCATTCAAATTTTGACCTAAAATTTACATCCAACGAGCGTTCGTCACATCACCAATTTTGAATGAATTAACTTTGGATATTATGCGTGAACTTGTTTCAAAGGGAGGTAATTCTCAATTTTGTCATGTAATTGTAGGACTAGTTTCAACGATGTATATAAAGTATCAGCTGTGTCTAAATATCTGGCACCTGGTCAGCAAAACAAACTTTTTAGGAACAATATTGAATTTGTGATTCAAAATTGCTATATAAATTGATTGCTTGAATGAAAACAAATAATCTTATTTCGTAATAATCGTTTATTTCGGCAAAAAGTAGACGGCTTGGCTGAACAGAGTAGACGGTAGACCGATGATAGGCTGATAATGAAAAGACTGGGTGTCAGCCCTGGAGACTCAGATCTTGTTGCATCAGAGATGATTTAGAATAAGACAACTCCTCAAGACTAGACCATCTCCACACTCTCATGGCTTGACAAAATCGGATGAAATGACAACATCAGATGCGGATTGGCTCCATCACCCAGATGCGCCGCCTCGGCTTCTTGGAGCAGTGCTCTTGGGACTCGGAGTTCAAGAAGACCCTCTTACAAGCGGCCCCTACCTCGTCTTAGCTCTTTGCTGATAAGATACCCAAAGTCTACTTGGAGCAGGCCACAGTGACCAAGACAGTAGTAGCCTTCAGGACTTTGCAGTTCGTTAACATGCTTTCCTTCAGGCGCCAGGATCAGACCCACGCCTAAAAGAGGAACCGGTTCACCAACCAGCCCACCAGACTTGGCCCCTGGTATACCATGACTCTGGCCAGCGCTCCTACACCAACACCATACGCTCCAATGACTTGGAAAAGCGGCCTTACCGAAAGCACAACTGAAGGCAGTGGCACCTCCCGCCCCCAGCCTTATCAGTCTTCAACATCCCTGTAAGTGGGTTATTGTGGATCTTATGGCCCAACTGGACAATCCAAGAGGATCCCATGTCACCGACAAGTTGAGGATGGGCTACAAGCTGCCATTGGTCCGTCCTCCACCAGTGACTGCGACACCTCTGTCTTATATTAGGACTACCCAGGAGCCCACTCCTCTGGCAGACAACATCTCAACGCTCCTCAACAAGAGTGCCCCGGAAGGAGTGCTACCGTATATTTTAATTTATAAGGCGACCTCGTGCATAAAGGCGATCCCCTTTCTTAGCCCTCCAAATTGCCTCCAAAATCATGAATCTCAGTTATAATGCATCCCCCTTCTAGCAGGTCATGGAAACTGTCAACATGGCGGACAACTTGTTGATAAGATTTCGTAAGAGTAAATTTAGGCCATTAAGTTTTACGTAAAATGTCAAGTGTAATTAAGAAATAAATAATTTACTTACAGTGTTTGTTATTTTATTCAGTGATTTTCTTTTTATTACAAGGATGGTAAGAAAGGTAATTGACTTTTACCAAAGTTAAGGTGGGTATTTATCTCCATGGTTACCAAAATTATACAAAGAAAACAAAACACGTCTTCTCTTCTGCAGTTGATCACATAATGATTTATTCTGCAAAAACCTGGTACCGTCATCACCTTAAACATATAGATAAATCATTTATAAAATGTTTTTATTAGACAAGAACAGTCACTTATCAGTATCACAAATCAGTAATACATGTTCAAAATATCCATTTAACAATTGGAATTACCGGAAACCGGTAGTTACCGCTGGCAAATTGCTGGCTGTCCAACCGGAACCAAAAGTTATTACCCCACCAGACCGCCAGAACCTTAAAGTCACGTGACCTAACAAAAGAGTATATAAGGAGAGACCGAATCATTTTTTCATCAGTCTGACGAGTCCAGATCAATGGACGAAACTAGTAACTCTAAGCAATAAGCACTTGCCCCTTAGGCGTAGTAAGGCCAATCCTGTCTTGCTTATGTGGGTATTTAGATAATTAAAGTATTTAGATTTTAATGATTTTTATGCATTTCTGTAACAATATATGAGATGTTTTTTTGAATGAAGGTCACCATAATTGTTTTTAGATACATATGAAAGTCATGGAGTGTCTCTTTAAAACTTGCTAAGTTTCTTGCAGAAGGATTAAATAAGGTACTAGCTATAAACATTATTATACCCCCGACCAACGATCCGGGGTATCTAGTAATACCAACGATTCCGTGTGTGTGTGTGTCTGTCTGTCCGTCCGAGGACATTTTTTGTCCGACCTATTATGGGAAAACTATTTACAAAGTTTCATTTTTTTTATTAGTCATTTTTCTCAATTCCTCTTTGGGGGTCAAATGCTGTGCAAGAGATGACTACATTGAAAGTAAAAAGTAATTCAGTTAGTCAGGGATGCACGGTCGGGGGTATTAGTGAGCCACGCTCACTTCTTTGCTTGTGTTCCAGAAGCAACTGTTCATAGATCCGTGCCTAAACTATGAGGACCGTGTGGAGTGCGACCTGATCTTCCGTCAGCTCATGAAGGATGTTCTGGAGGAGAGGCTTCCAATCTCTACACATGATGCTGTGAGTACCAACCTGTAAATGTCTATGCCATAAATGATCTATATCCAAAGTGTATTGGAAAAGTAGAGGTGTATCGTCAATACACCTACAGTATGAACATAGAAAGTAGAGGTGTATCAGTCAATACACCTACAGTTAGAACAAAGGAAACCATAGCAACAAGACCAGAAGTGGGGTAGAGCATTTTTTAGCATAGTTTTATTTTCACCGGAAAGCAGCACTAGTGTTAATTTTTTTTCTTTCAATTATATTATTCTCATGAGACCATAATTTCATAATACATCACAATAGATATACAAGGAGGTTAGAATTTGTGTGTGAATGTGGAATGAATGATCTTTTTTCATAAGGCCACACAAAATTAATTACTTGATTTACCGATTTCTGGAGGTCAAAAAAGCTGAGGCAGGAGGGAAAATAAAAAAAATAAAAAAAAGCCTTTTGGTGTAGTGTCGACAAAGATTTGCCTGAAAACTGATTAACACGAGACCGGCGAAAACACTGATATATATCTTAAATTTTTATCCCCCGCAACAACGAAGTTGCGGGGGGTATTAAAATGGGTACCGTCCGTCCGTTACACTTTGTGTCCGGCTCATAACTTTCTAACTAATCAACCATTTCAATTCAAATTCGTCATGGACATGAAGAAGCATGAAATAATGTGTCATGTGAAATAATTTTCTGAAAATCTACATAAAATATTAGGATTTTGGAGAAAAAGTGGTAAATTTTGTAAGAAATCTGTTACAAGTCCTGTCCGGCTCATAACTTCTAAACTAATCATCACATATTGATCAAATTTTATATGGAGTATATAATCATCTAAAGGTGTGTCATGAAGAACAATTTTGAAAATATTTTTATAAAATTTTGCCTTTTTTGGCAAAAAATGAGGACTCTGTTGGAAAACTGTTACAAGTCCTGTCCGGCTCATAACTTCTATACTAATCATCACATATTGATCAAATTTGATATGAAGATACATAATCATCTGAAGGTGTATCATGAAGAACAATTTTGAAAATATTTTTATAAATTTTTGCCCTTTTTGTCAAAAAATGAGGACTCTGTTGGAAAACTGTTACAAGTCCTGTCCGGCTCATAACTTCTAAACTAATCATCACATATTGATCATATTTGTTATGGAGATACATAATCATATGTTGGTGTGTCATGAAGAACAGTTTTGAAAATATGTTTGTTTAAATATGATCAAATTGATCTTGGAGATCGAAATACATAATACATAAATTCATTCGTTTGATTTTAATTTTGTCAGTTAACTCGAATTATGCCCAACAGTGCACATAAAGTTGGTATGATTTAGTTTTTTTATTAGAATAGTTTCTTTCATATCCTGGAAAAATTGTGTTATTTTGTGCGACAAAAATTAATCAGCAATATGATAAGGAAAACCTATACATATTGTGCAATTTGGAGATATAGCTCGACCATGTCAGCTGCTTGTTATTAATGTTTTGGTTTTCATTCCACAGATTTTGTTTTATTGTATCATGTATGCAGAAGTAAGTACTAGTTGTGTAAAAGGATTTTTTATCAATAGATTTTTTTTTCTAAAAAGAATTCATAATGTGACATTTAAAATTAAATTTGTTTTAAATGTCTTGTAAGTCTATCATTTAAAATAATATAACTCTTTTTGAAAATCTATCATGCAAAACAAATTGTTTTTATCTTTTGCCCTGATCAATCTTAATATTATAGTGATTTAATCTGATTGCAAAATAAAATTTGATTGAATATAATAAGAAGTATTCTGATAAAATTTATTAAGAAAATCACACTTACAAACAAATCAATAAGTAATGAAATAATTAAAGATCGTTTATATTAATCAATTAAAAAATTAATAATTAAATTATATAAATAAAACCTTGTTTGTAACTATTTCTGCAACAATCAGATAAAAATGTTTACCTTATAGAGCGGGTGCGGCAGTACTCGGACAGTGGCAGTACTTGGACACACGCTTATCATCGATCCTAGCCAATAAAATTAATCACCTATACGCGCATATATCTTACGCACATAGCTTCCTTTTCCACCCGCCATCAGAAGAAAATCGTCTGCTCGAGGTAATGCTCGTACAAAAGCAGAGTAATCCAAACTTTCCCACGTGGTAGCCACGCCCACGCATTTTCTTACACTTACCTTAAGCGTCAGGGCTTCCGGTTTTAAGATCATACATTCCTAACTACTCATTTTAAACGTTACCAGGGTCAAATAGAAGCTTCTGTTGAATGTTTCCTTCAATCCACGCTAGTGTATGGCGCGAATTTCTAAAAATAGACGATTTTACCGGCTGTCCGGACACTACCTCAGTGAATTTTGTCAGTGTGGCAGTACTCAGACACATTTCCTTTTCAGCAAATGAAATAATGGATCCAAAATATTTTCACTCCCACAGTTTTGTTGTTGATTTGAACAATATTAAATCGGACTAAAATGAAATTGTCAAATGAAGGAGGGATTTTATTTGAAAGCATGTTTTTTATCAGGAAAAATTAGATACTTTCAATGGTTAATTTACATTTTATTACTTTCCCATAACACTTTTTTGATAAAACCAACTTTATGTCGTCATAGAGATATTCAGAGATTTTAACAATAATTATAAAACATATATAATATAATAAATATGATGTTGCTGAAATATTATTCTATCATGTAAAACAAGTTAGAATAACAATCACAGAATTTAAGATTGAATACCTACTGTTTGGAAATATATTGATTAGTTATTTCATAATAAATATTTATCAAATCAGAAACCATTCTAAAAAAAGTATAAATTTTAGGTAAACTACATCAAGATGAGTTCGAAAAAGAAAAAGGCTGCACCGTCATACTCGTTAGAAAACATGAAAAGGGCCATGGACGCTGTTAAAAATGGAGGGATGTCTGTCAGAAAATCAGCTTTGTCGTATAGCATCCCAAAAAGTACTCTATTTGACAAATAAAAAGAGAACACCCCACTTCCATACAGAAAGGGACCTTCTCCCATTCTTTCCAACGGGGAAGAAAAAAGGTTGGCTCGATGGGTAATTCAAATGTCTGAAATAGGGTATGGTAGGACCAAGGATCAATTGCTGGATACGGTGCAGAGTATCCTTAATGAGACTCAACGCCCAAATCCATTTAAGGAAAACAGACCAGGTAAAGACTGGTTTACTGCGTTCATGAGGCGAAATAATAACCTTTCGATCAAAACTCCAATGCAGTTGTCAAAGGAGAGGGCTATGGTAACTGCTGACAAGTTAAAAGATTGGTTTGAAGGTTTCGAAAAGTACATTGACTGCAACAAAGAGGTTTTGAATGATCCTTCACGCATTTTCAATGCAGATGAATCAGGTTTTCCCCTTTGCCCCAAAAATGGGAAGGTTTTAGCCCAAAAGGGTTGCCAAAACCTTTACAATTTGACATCTTCTGACAAGTCACAGGTCACAGTGCTCTTGTGTGCCAGCGCTTCTGGTCAGTACAATCCGCCAATGATTGTATAACCCCCTGGAAGGTTTTGAGAGTGCTTTTATGGGCAGAAGTGAGAACGGTTGGATGGACTCTGAACTCTTTGTAGATTGGTTGCAGAATGTGTTCCTTCCACATGTGAATAGTACTGCAGTCAAGAAACCAGTTCTTCTCTTTGTTGATGGACACTCAACCCATCTCACAATGGATGCATGCAATGTTTGCTTGGAGAATGGCATAATCTTATATTGTCTTCCCTCGCATGCATCGCATATCATTCAGCCCTTGGATCTGTCACTATTTTCAGCTCTTAAACAAGCATGGCGTGTGTCAGTCAGAAAACGTAGGACAATGTGTGACAAAGGCAGTGTTTTCCAAAGTTTTTAAGAGCGCCTGGAATTCAGCAGCCACTGTCAACAATGCAACAAAAGGATTTTTTGAAGCAGGCTTATTTCCATTGGATAAGCAGAAGGTATTATCAAGTTCAAAATTGGCACCCAGCAATGTTTTTTCAACTACTCATCCGCAGTCCACAGCACCCCTGGTCAATGCATCGCCCTCTCAACCTCAGTCCACACCACCTCTCGTCCATGCCCAACCTCAGTCCACACCACCTCTTGTCCATGCTCAACCTCAGTCCACACCACCTCTCGTCCATGCTCAACCTCAGTCCACACCACCTCTCGTCCATTCTCAACCTCAGTCCACACCACCTCTCGTCCATGCTCAACCTCAGTCCACACCACCTCTCGTCCATGCTCAACCTCAGTCCACACCACCTCTCGTCCATGCTCAAACTCAGTCCACACCACCTCTCGTCCATTCTCCACCCTCTCAACATCACTCCACAGCAGCGCCTCTGATACTTTCACACAACTCGCACAATGGATATGTTTGTAAATTCAAACTCTACACTGGAAGAACCAACGAAGCTGTTTCTTTAGGTGGGAAAACATATGATTTGGTCATGGATTTGGTCAAGGACTATTCTGGCAAAGGATATCATGTTAATATGGACAATTTTTATTCGTTTGTGACATTGTACATAAACTTCGGGGCAACAGGGACGTTGAGAGGTACTCGTAAAGGAATTCCAGTAAAAATGAAAAGAAAAGAAAAGAAGGCAAAGCAACAACACAATCAAGACCTTCTACTCGTCAGGTATGTGGACAGAAAATCAGTCTTGCTTATGTCCACTGTTGAAGATGCAGAAGCTATTGACATGGGCAAGAAGAACAGGGTGACTGGAGAACCAACTACAAAACCTTGTATTGTGCATGAGTACATGGGGGGTGTCGATTGTGCTGATCAAATGTTGTTGAACACTCCGTTCAAACTGAAAACGCTAAAGTGGTGGAAGTGTGTGTGGTTTCATATCCTCAACGTTGCTCTTTTGAATGCCTACGTTCTGTACAAAGAACTTTCAAAAGATAAACCTTTGAAGACAAGCTGTCAATTCAGGAAAGAAGTAGTTCAACACATTATAACCTTTGCGGACACAGACATGGTTGCATGTCTGCGCAGACGTCTCTGGTGTCGGCCAAGTACGAGCTACGATAGTATTTTACGTCTTCATGGTCGTCGCTTTCCGTCAAAGATTGAGCCTGTCGGAAGGAAGAAGAATTTATCACGTACCTGTGTTGTATGTGCCACAGCCAGACGTGAACTTCAGCGACGAGCAGTGGAAGCTGCCAACCAGCCAGTTCGAAAGAAGAAAAGAGTAGGAAAAGAATCTTCATTCGAATGTATAGAGTGCTATGTCTGTCTGTGTGTAACACCATGTTTCCGACTCTACCATTCGTCACGAGATTATTGTAAAGCTTGCATCAGTCTCACAGAGAAAGATAATGATAATGGTCAGGAAGAAGATAATTGAAGAAAGAAGAAAAAAGTAGAATGTGGACAGTGTACTCCCGACCTTGTTACGTTCTTCGCACCAATAAAGGTGATTATTCTGATATACTGTTGTTGGATATCTTGTAATAATATTTCATAGAATAAATTATTCTTTTTTATTTCCTAAAAGAGACAGAGAAAGTCAATGTGAGCTGTCAGTGGAAGTTCAACTAGAGCCGCATCATGAACCCCCACTCTTCTTTGGCACTTTATATCTTTTGAACGGGGTGGCAAAATTTCAAATTATTTAAATCATTGTAAAGGGCAAAGTACAACTTCAATTCAATGTGTCATTTGTGAATGCAAATATCACACTTTTTCGCAAAAATGACTGAGGGTAGTCTCAAATCAACAACCCACTCTCATATAGAGGAAAGAATTGTCTTCATTTACATGTATCATTTTTATATGCGCGCACTAAAATAAAGAAGCAGTATGCGACATGTGTCGCAAATAAAAAATTTTACCTCAAAATTACTGATGGTACTCTGAAGTTTTCGTGTATACTTGTGCAGATTTCATGCTTTATATCTTTTGCGTATTATCGTGATTCTTTGCAATCACGAAAAAGAATGAATTCTCTACAGTTCTATATAAAATTCGCGTATGCACGTTGAGTATTCCGTATTTTATCAACTGAAAATAAAGACGTTCTTCTAATGACTGTGGAAAAATAACTAGGAGGCTCATCGTAATATATTTTATATATCTATAAAGAGGAATAGTGTATCTATTAATCCATGTAAAAAGAATTATTGCTATTGCACATTCAGAAATAAAGATTTTACAAGGGTCTAAAAAAAGACAATCTTTAGATTGATATAAAATTTGTTCCAGACACGCTAAAGTTTTCATTCAAAGTCGCGGATATGCGTACACAATTTGTCTATGTGACCCGCTAGTTAATTTTGTTAGGAATGCGATAATACGACCGGTATCCGGGAAAGAGATACACTAATTGTTGTTAACACGCACACGACTCGCTTCAGAAAAATATTTTAGCCAGCAGTGCTAATCAGCATATATCAGTGGCTGGCACCGAACAAGAAAATTCAGCCACGGCGGCTCATAGAGCAAAAATATATATCTGCATCGTGAGGTTAAACTATTTAAATAATAATAAATGGACATTTATAAAGCGCTACTATCCACACACTGGTGCATGCTCAAAGCGCATGGATATTTCTAGACTTATTTTCCTAATATACCAAAAAATTGGGTGCCAAATAAATCATATAATGTTAATTTCTTGTTTTTGTTATTTCTAGTGCAAACTAAAGTCTACAATGTTATTAGGTGATTTTAATATTTTTATTCTAGCTAAAAACGTGTAAGTATTAGGATTTTTGTTTACCACCTTGTTTTATTTGATTATTGATACTTTCAGTTCACTTCTATGTCTATGTTGGTGATTAGTTGTTTTAAACCTTGTGTAGGAAAGGTTTACAAAAGTGTCATTGAATCAGATGTCAGGACTCTTTGGCTTAAGAGTTCCCGATACCGATAATGAACAGGACACTTTTATGAATGGTTGCGATGGACGACGAGGTCTAAGTGGGATGTAACTGCAGTTTTCATGACAAGATATCCAGGAACCTGATATTTTCATGTTCTGATATTTGATGACATGCAATCAGTGAAAATAACATTCTTTGGTATTAAAATTGACACCACTTGAGCAGAACAATCATCTAGCATTGTTGAAACAAAAACTTCATTCGGCTCATGATTCACTGTCGCTGAATAACTGGTTTTACAAAAACTTGGTATTTTTTAGTCAAAATCCAAGTTACTTTAAAATTGAAAATGAAAGTCATCATTTTTTGCTGCAATGTGATTATTATCATTCTCTTGAGTGAATTGATGACTTTTCGGTAAATAACCTCATAGCAAAAGTCAATCGTTAAAGCAGTATAAACCTTCAAATTACAAAATTATCAAAAAATGAATTTAAAGAAAACTGCACAAAGACATTAATTGGCCACTGTCACAGAAAATGGATTATCTGAAGGAAGGAGACCTGTTTGGTCAACAATTTCAACTCAAGGAATCTCAAATTTACTTACAGATGTTAAGATT
Organism: Steromphala cineraria; assembly: GCA_916613615.1. Taxonomy (NCBI): domain Eukaryota; kingdom Metazoa; phylum Mollusca; class Gastropoda; order Trochida; family Trochidae; genus Steromphala; species Steromphala cineraria. Next base: position 46,579,487 of record OU744724.1, read on the forward strand.
ATAGGCATTTTATCAATTTTTGATGAAAAAAGTACTGAAAATTCAATGTCTTGCTAGCCTCTTATCATGCATGATAAAAAGGGCTTTTGTGTATGAATGTCAACTAGGGATCAAAATTGTTATTTTTTATTCATAACATCCAAAGTTTAATGTGTAGTTTTCCCCCTATGACAATAGTTATATTTGGCCAAATTTCAGTAGTCTCACAGTTTCTCTCATATTTTCGTTATTTTTGCTCATAAGCGATCTTAAGTTCAATTAAATAGTCAATAAAAAAGCAATTGTTTTATCTTGAGTGGTCAATACATCAAATTAATCCAAATAGTCCAAGAGCACCCAAATTCATTTTACAAAATAGGGGGGTGCTTAATTAAGTTCTTTGTGGATATAATAATGACTGCAATGAAAACATTAAAAAAATTTATGATAAGTTGTATTTCAGATGTCTTAACTCAGAAATATCGAAGTTTAAATTATTAAGTTAAATGAATTGTTAGGAAAAATTAAAGTTGTCATGGCGTGTAACCTAAAATTACTTAGCTAATAATACCTTTCTGTAAACTTTATTATGAATCCATAGTACATTGATTTTTTCTTTTTATAGATTCGACTTTGTGCTTTGAAAATACAAGCAGAAATAGAGGATATGAAGTCGGGAGAAATTGATTACAGGTAATGTTTATGTTGTTAATGCTACCTAAAGATATAAAGGGTATGCTATAGTACTCAAAGTAATAGAAATAACATGTTTTTTGGCAGTTAAGTTTTTATTACTCTATTGATTGTCAATTTCATTAAAAAAATATAATAATTTCTTCACTGTGTTACCTAGATTATACATCTCACACGAAAGTTCAACTGTCAGGGTAACCTTTGACCGCTTGATGGGAGGAAGATTTCATCCACCAATCAAATCGTAAAATTTTTAACCTACCTCAACTTAAATAGTTGCCACTTACCTTACTCGATGAGTATAGACGTTTTTACCGCGAATAGTCACTAGGTAATCCGGAAGTAACTGCCACGGGCATATGGACACACCCTCAAAGAACCTGGCACTCGAACAGTCTGGAGATGCAGGCCGTCATCTTGGCTGTAACACACTGGCTTCCGGTTCAGCGAGGCTCCCGCCTGCTTCTGGCCTCAGACAACTCCTCAGTCGTATGGACCATCAGGAACCAGGGCACGACAGGCTCTCCCCGCCTTCTAGACCAGGCTCTCGAACTGTTCCAACTGTTGGACGACAACCAGATCCTCGTCCAAGCTCATCACATTCCGGGTTGCAGGAACGTCCTCGCGGACGCCCTCTCCAGACCCGACAAGCCGTCTCCCACGGAATGGATGCTCAACCCAGAGGCCTTCCCTCTCATCGCCGTTCAGATCCACCGTCCCCTTCTGGATCTGTTCGCTACGAAGCAGAACCACCAGCTTCCAGTATACGTGTCGCCGAAAGAGACCCTCTTCCACTTACGCAGTGGCGAAATCTACTCCTGCATCCGCACAGTCACCAGCTCCATCCGGATCCAGAGAGATACAATCTAAATGTCTGGACCATCTTCAGAGATCTCTCCGTGCCAAGGGATACTCCAGGTGTGTAGCCAGCGCAATATCCAAGGCCCACAGAGTCTCCACGAGGTCGCTCTATGACGACAAGTGGGCGTCCTTTGAGAAGTACTGTCCCGACGCTGGTCGTGAACCCCTGTCAGTGGAGCCTCAGTTTGTGGCGAACTTCCTTCTTCATCTGCGCCAGAAGCGTCACCTGAAGGGAGGGACCATATCTACCTATCTGTCTGCTCTTAACTCGGTCCTCGCTGTAAAAACGGACAGGAAGTTCTCGAAAGTTCCTGAGTTGGTGGCCCTCCTCAAGTCCTTTAAGCTGGAGGACCAGAAGCTGAAGTTCCGCCCGCCAGCGTGGGACCTCAACGCCATACTCAAGTATCTCCGAGGAGCCTCTTTCGAGCCCCTGTCAGAGGCCTCCTTTGAACACCTCTCGAGGAAGACTGCATTTCTCCTCTCCTTTGCTACGGCTGCCCGGATCAGCGAACTCCACGCTCTGGATGTCACCAGGATCCGCTTTGAGCAATCCAGGAAGGGATCTGTGCACCTTGGCCTGCTCTGGGATTTCGTCGCCATAAAACCAGCTCCCGGGCCAGCCTGGCAGGACCTTTACTATCACTCCTCTCTCCAAGATCATCCATGCATCGGAGATTGTGGAACTCTCCCTGTGTCCTGTGCGTGCCCTGCGAGAGTACATTGATCGCTCTGCTTCTCGTCGTGGCACCAGGAAGAGACTTTTCATCCCCTTCTCACCGGCGATGAAAGGCGAGGTGACCAGGAACACTCTCTCTTTGTGGCTCCGGACCGTTATCCTGGCTGCTTACGACACATCCGGCTTGCCTCATCCTGTCGCCAGCAACCCTCACGAAATTCGGGCACTTGCCTCCACCATGGCTCTTCACCGCAACTGCTCCGTTTCAGTGATCATGGAGGGCATCTCTTGGAGATCGACCACTGTCTTTGTCTCCCACTACCTCCGAGACCTGGCTGTCGAGGATGTGGAGGGTCTGCAGTCCTTTGGACCGTTGGTGCTAGCCCAACAGCTAGCTGCCCCAACGTCCAGATAGGGTAAGCTTAGCGCTTTACTTTGTTACTTCTCACTAGTGCACTTGGTGAGTTGTTTTGTTGTTGGCGACAGCATGGGGTTCACCGTCTGCTTCTCTGTGCAGCTGCCGTACGGGCTGGGAGGATGTCACTGGGGACCTTTTCTACGACTCGTCCTCCCTCCTCCCTACTGTCGGATCAATGGCAACTATTTAAGTTGAGGTAGGTTAAAAATTGATTAAAATCTAAATATTTTAGATATTTAAATACCTACCTCAACTTAAAGGATGAATTCCCGCCCAGCCTCCCCTACGTACCAGTAGAATTGACCTTTTTTCCCAGGATTCGATGTTTCCCCGCTCATGCACAGTTATTGGGGGCAGTTACTTCCGGATTACATAGTGACTATTCGCGGTAAAAACGTCTATACTCATCGAGTAAGGTAAGTGGCAACTATTTAAGTTGGGGTAGGTATTTAAATATCTAAAATATTTAGATTTTAATAATATCTCCGAGGTCAATTCTAGAGATGCACGCTAGGTGAAAAGTGGTAACTACATTAGGACCTTTCGATTCTTTCAGAAAACAAGTTTAAGTAATTTGCATAAGAAAAAATATTAATGAATTTGAATATAATGTCTGAGTATTTTACAGAACAGATACTTTCTTATTTGCATATGTAATTCGAATATGTGTGATATCAAATCAACAAGACGTCATCTAATTTTTTGAGTCAGTTCTGGTCTGTTTGTTTTAGCTCAAATGGCCTGAAAGGCCCGATAGGCTTATGGCATGGCATGGTGTCCGACCCTCGGTCGTCCATAAACTTTGTGCATTTTTATCTTCATCTCCAGAACCGTAAGGCCTAGAAAGCTGAAACTTTGTGTACAGACTCCTTGGCTAGTGAGGATTATAAATTGTAGCTTTGGTGGCCCTGTGACCCCTAATAAGGGCCACAGGGTCCACGCCCTAAAAACCTATTTTCATCTTCTTCTCCAGAACCATAAGGCCGGTAAGCTGAAAAATTGTGTACAGACTCCTTGACTAGTGAGGATTACAAATTTTAGCTTTGGTGGCCATGTGGCCCCTAATAAGGGCCTTAGGTTCCACACCCTGAAAACCTATTCTCATCTTATTCTCCAGAAGCATGAGGCCTAGAAAACTGAAACTTTGGGTGCAGACGCCTTGACTAGTGAGGGTTCTAATTTATGACTTTGGTTGGCTCTGGCCCCAAATAAGGGCCACATCCTTGTAACCTAATTTCATCTTTAGAAAGAAGCATCAGGCCTTTCAAGAAGCATCAGGCCTTGAAAGCTGAAACTTTGTGTGAAGACTTCCAAGTTAGATAAGGAGGATTCACATTGTATATTTTGTGACCCTGTGACCCCAAGTAAGGGGGGAACCACATTTGCCCCAATTTGATATGAAACCTGATGAGCTATGTGTTTTGTACTTAGTCATTTTCCATATCGGATCAATTGCAGGAAAACTATTAACCTGATTCATTTAAAATTTTGCACATGTCTTTTAACATGCTAGGAGGGGTGCAGTGCTGATTTACAAGCGATTTTGTTTGTTTTTTTAATTTTTGACAAATTTCTATTTCTATCAATTAGTATAATTTTCAATCAGAATTTGTCTAGCCATTGATTGTTTTCAAATTTAGCACATGTTTTCTAGCCTACTATGAGGGGAGCAGTGCCAAATTACTTACAATTTCGTTAGTTTTTATCCCCCACAACAACGAAGTTGCGGGGGGTATTAAAATGGGTACCGTCCGTCTGTCCGTCCGTCCGTCCGTCCGTTACACTTTGTGTCCGGCTCATAACTTTCTAACTAATCAACCATTTCAATTCAAATTCGTCATGGAAATGAAGAAACATGTTATAATGTGTCATGAGAAACAATGTTCTGAAAATCTACATAAAATATTAGGATTTTGGAGAAAAAGTGGTAATTTTGTAAGAAATCTATTACAAGTCCCGTCCGGCTCACAACTTCTAAACTAATCATCACATTTGGATCAAATTTGATATGGAGATACTTAATCATATGAAAGTGTGTCATGAAGAACAATTTTGTAAATATTTTGTAAAATTTTGCTTTTTTGGGCAAAAAATGAGGACTCTGTTGAAAAACTGTAACAAGTCTTGTCCGGCTCACAATTTCTAAACTAATCATCACATATATCAAATTTGATATGGAGCTCGAGATACATAATCATATGAAGGTGTGTCATGAAGAACAATTTTGAAAATATTTTGTAAAATTTTGCCTTTTTTTGCAAAAAATTAGGACTTTGTTTGAAAACTGTTACAAGTCCTGTCCAGCTCACAACTTTTTAACTAATCATCACATTTTGATCATATTTGATATGATGATACATATAATCTGAAGTTGCGTCATAAAGAACAATTTTGAAAATATTTTTGTTTACATATGATCAAATTGATCTTTCAGATCCAAATACATAAAAAAAATTGTTTGATTTTAATTTTGACAGTTTACTCAAGTTATGCCCAACAGTGAACATAAAGTTGGTATCATTTAGTTTTTTGATAAGAACAGTTTCCTTCATATCCTGAAAAAATGTGTTATTTTGTGTGACAAAAATTAATCAGCAATATGATAAGGAAAACCTATACATGTTGTGCAATTCGCGGGGGATATAGCTAGACCATGTTTGTTTCATTTTATTTTTAAATTTCCTTGTTTTGTACTTAGTTGTTTTCCAATATCAGAATTTATCTGACCAATTGCAGGAAACCTATTCATCATATTCATTTTAAACTTTGCATTTTAAACAATAGGTACACTGCCATTTAACAAGCAGTTTTGTTTATTTTTGAAGTTTAAATGAATTTCTATTTTTTTTTACATCGCCACTTTCAATCAGAATTTGTCTGACCAATTTAAGAAAAACTATTCATCCAATTATTTTTAAATTTAGCACAAGTCTTCTACCCCACTATGAGGGTGCAGTGCAAAATGACATACAATTTTGATGATTGTTAATTTTTTTTAACATTTCTATGTTTTTACTCAGTAGTCACTTTCCAAGATCAGAATTTCTCTGACCGATTGCAGAATTCATCCAAATCTTTTCAATTCTGTCTTTAGTGGGTTTCATGTTCTGTGTAAGAGATGTCTATTACTGGTCTGGTAGATGGAATGTCTAAGTTTTGGGAATCGTGGATACATGGTCGGGGGTATTAGTGAGCCACACCCACATTTTTGCCTCACATTTTTGTTTGTTTAAGAATCAAAATTTGTGATCTTCCATAGATTTCATGCTATCTGAGCATGTCAATTTTTTCTATTTAGATTGCAGCTCTGAAACTATACATCCATCATTACATTTAATTCATTAATGTACTATTACTAAAAATGGAAGCAGATGTATTGTTGCTGTAGTGTACATGCTTCTACAGACATTGACTTCAACCTACTGAGGTGACAGTATACACAATCATATTCCAAGAAATTAACTCAGTTCAGTTATGTTAATGTGATCATTTTGTTTGCTTCTTGGATCAAGCATATTTCCACTTATTGGTTTCCACTGTGTTTCAGTGCAGTGACGCAAATCCTTCCATGGTATGTGAGAAGTTCCCTAAGGACAGAGGACATATCAACCACCCACAAGACCGTGCTGGACATGAGCCCACAAAATGCTGTACTCTCTATTATTGAGGTCTTCAAATCCTGGCCATTTTTTGGAGCAACTGTTTTTGAAGTTGGGGTTAGTCATTAATTTGTTTAATATTGTTTGCAATATTTTGGTTCATTTGATTGAAAACCTATTCATGCAAAGTCTGCCTCTGTATGACACTGCACTCAAAGGTATAAGCTTAAATTTTCCAAAGTCTCACCTATCAGCTTATTAGACCTGTTTGTTGAACTCTTATTTCCTGTAAGAGTACATGAATAAATATTCATTAAATTAAATATCATTTAAATACAGTCAAACCTCCTTTGTCTGGACATTTTCCTATATGAGATGGTCTGGATAGCGAGTTGTCCGGTTTCTGAATCAAAACGATATAGTGTTTGGTATGTATCCATGTACAGTGACACTTTATTCCGAAACTAGAAAATATCCTTAAATGAATCAATAAAAATCAATATAAGTTGATGATTTAATAAACTATCACATTAACATGCACATGTTTGCTCCAGTCTTCTGTAGGATATCAGTACTCATTATAGTTGTCTAGATCTGTAGTTAATGTTTTCATTGTTTGTTGTTTGATTAAATCATATTACATATTATTCTCGACAAATTGTTAACCAACGACAGTCAACAACCTTTGGTGCATGAATTGTTTACTGGAAATGAGATATTTGTTACAAGCCTTTTCATTGGCTAAATTATTTAGGTCAATCAATTAACAAGTCGGTTTAAAAACTATGTACGAAACATAAAACGTGGTCATAATAATTTCATGACAACATTTTGTCGATACAATATTAAATCTGTAGATATGCCAGAATTTCTTACACGTTTCTATATTTTACTTTTTAGCTCATCTGGCCTGTAAGGCCCGATGGGCTTATGGCATGGTATGGCGTCCTTCCGTCCGTCCGTCCGTAATCTTTGTGGAATTTCGACTTCTTCTCCAGAACCATAAGGCCTAGAAAGCTGAAACTTTGTGTACAGACTCCTTGGCTAGTGAGGATTATAAATTGTAGCTTTGGTGGCCCTGTGACCCCTAATAAGGGCCACAGGGGCCACACCCTAAAAACCTATTTTCATCTTCTTCTCCAGAACCGTAAGGCCTAGAAAGCTGAAACTTTGTGTACAGACTCCTTGGCTAGTGAGGATTATAAATTGTAGCTTTGGTGGCCCTGTGACCCCTAATAAAGGCCACAGGGGCCACACCCTAAAAACCTATTTTCATCTTCTTCTCCAGAACCATGAGGCCTAGAAAGCTGAAACTTTGTGTACAGACTCCTTCACCAGTGAAGATTATAAATTGTAGCTTTGGTGGCCCTGTGACCCCTAATAAGGACCACAGGGGCCACACCCTAAAAACCTATTTTCATCTTCTTCTCCAGAACCATGAGGCCTAGAAAGCTGAAACTTTGTGTACAGACTCCTTCACCAGTGAAGATTATAAATTGTAGCTTTGGTGGCCCTGTGACCCCTAATAAAGGCCACAGGGGCCACACCCTAAAAACCTATTTTCATCTTCTTCTCCAGAAGCATAAGGCCTAGAAAGCTTAAACTTTGTGTACAGACTCCTTGACTAGTGAGGATGATGAATTGTAGCTTTGGTGACCCTGTTGCCCCTAATAAAGGCAACATGAACTTCCTTCAAATCTATTTTCATCTTCTTCTCCTGAAGTATAAGGCCTAGAAAACTGAAACTTGTGGCCTATATACTTAACTTTATGATTGGTGACCCTGTGGCCTCTACAAAGGGGGAATCACATTGGCCACACTCTACAGCATAATTGATGATGAAGCCTGATGAGCTACAGAGCCAATGGCTCTATTTTTTATACTTTCCACTCTTTTTGTTTGATGTTTGTACCCCCCAAAAAAAACCAAACCACTGCTGATATGAACTAGGCTGTTTAACAAAACTACCCCAAACTGTCTAAATAAGTCAGGGTCCCCTTTCACAAAGCCCTAAGGTGACCGTAAGTCCTTAAGGTAACTTTAGTGCAATGTTAAAGAATGGGAGTTAAGGTCAACCTTAGTAAAGGTTGCTTTGTGAAAGGAGGCCCTGATCCATTTAGTTATGTTTAATAAGGCAAGAAAATGAAGTGTAATGTAAATAAAGAAAAATTGAAGATATTATCTCTCAACTGCAGAGGTTTAAATAATCATTTAAAAAGGAAACAAGTATTTAGATTTCTTAGGCAAAAAAGAGCAAACATATTCTGCCTTCAAGATATACATTTCACTAGTGACCAAGAACAATTAATAAAACAACAATGGGGCCATGTTTTTTTAGCCACTTTAGGAGTAATGGCAGAGGAACTGCTATTCTTTTTAATAATAATTTTGAGTTTTATATAAAACATCAACAGATTGACAAAGAAAATGGTAATTATATTTTATTAAAGGTAATAATAAATGAGGCTGAATATACAATATTCAATATATATGGACCAAATCACGATAGTCCTGATTTTATTACAAATATTAAAGACATGCTTGAAATTCAAGAAAGTGAAAGGTACATAATCTGTGGTGATTGGAATATAGTACTAGATAACAATCGTGATACTTATAATTACAAATATATTAATAATCCAAAAGCACGACAGGAATTACTTGATATAATAGATTTGCTGGACTTAAAAGATCCATGGAGAGAATCAAATCCATATGAAAAACGGTTCACTTGGCGCCAACCGAATCCCCTTAAACGGCCAGTTTCGACCGGGTATTTTTTGTTCCACAAATATTCGGGAGGGAATTCCCTTTTGCACACGACACGTAAAACTTTATATATTCGATTTGTTTTCTATTTTGTATGTTAATAACTATGTCAAGTTTGGTAAATAGTTCTAATCCGCCCTTCAAAACAAAAAAAATAGCGAAAATAATCAAAGCCACTGACAAAATTAAGCACTTCGAGCGGTGTATTTTTTGTGAAAACGAAATTCAGGAGGACTTTCCTGTTAACTAATATATACGATTTTTACATGATTATTTCACACTTAATTTCAAATATGTTCATGAGATTATCATTTCAGTTGTTCATGGTTTAACAATTTGACAAAGAATAAAGTGTATCGCCCCCAAAAAAAGAAAAACATCGTGAAATGAAGCAAATCGTAGGAGCTACGAGCGTGAGATGCATTACTGGCATTTACTGCCACAAAACATTGTCTATACAGGGTATTGTTTATCCACTTCTCCCCAAAAACCGTTCAACAGATTTAATTGAAATTGCTCACATTGTTTATAGGCATCCAAAGCGTGTGCATCTCGTATTTTGTTTTTCAATTTTTTTATTTTTTTCAAATTTCTGACATGTTGAACTTAGGTAAATTTTTGTGCAAGTTACAGCTCATAGTAGTCTGATAGGGGGTGTTGGTTATCCACTTCTCCTCAAAAAACGTTCAATAGATTTAATTGAAATCGCACACATGGCTTTAAAGGGAGACTACCGTATTCTCAGGTCTGACAACACTAATCACCCAAGGTAATGAGAGTTCGAGGAACTTTTTTTAGTTGCGTAACGTGGTCATGTAACACGAACTGGGCACCGCCCGGCAGCTGTAGGTGATTTCGTAACCTCAGGTTTCGTAACCTAAGTGTGATTGCAACCATAAAAAATATGATTTTACCCCAATATCATAAAGAATTCTAACGATAGCACTATTATTTGAAAAAGCCTTTAGCATAGTCAAAGATCCGTCGTAACACACTTAGCTTTATTCTCAATGGCCAGTTGGGCTACATTTTAATAAAATGATTTTTTACAAAGAGGATAAACGTAGAGAATGAAACTTTTTATGTTATTGCATTTTCGTTCCGTCTATGTACTACTTTTCACCATATAGACCAGGGTAATAATTCAGGGAGCGCCTTGAGCATGCATTCTGTGTGGATATGTGCGCTATATAAATACCCTAATTATTATTATTATTATTAATTATTATATATGATAAATACAACGTCTTTGTTTTGAAATAGTATTTTCTTTGTAACGTTAGTAGGTTTACTACGCTAATCATGAATGCGTGGCTAAACTTTTTATCATTTTGTCAATCTTTTTTTTTCGAAATATATTATTTTCATTCTGTCTCATTTAAGCCTTAATGATATGAGAACAACGTTTTATCCCCGTTCTAAGTACAGTGCTTTTAACAAACCCTTTCAAATAGAAGAATGATATCTATCTTGTATGATTTTGTTGAAAATAGTGTACATCGTTTTGAAATCCGTGACCGCATCTGACACGGTAATCAGAAAAAAGTCACAAATTTGCCTAGGGAAAAATCACAATATTTTATGATAGTATTGCTTATTAAAATGTTTAGTATTTCAAATAAGTTGAAGAGTGTTGAAATTAAGTTGACCGATGATAGGCCACATGATATGACTTATCTTATGCTGTCTTTGTTAACAATATTTATCATTTTATAATTTAGTAAATATTGAATATCACAGTCCGTAATTTGTCTTTTTGAAACCGAGTTATGTATATCTTTATTTTGGACATCAGAATTTAATTAATTCCATACTTTTGTTGCACCATTACTACCAAGCATTTGTCCCCTTTCTTCATTTCATTGTCCGAAAGGATGAATTTTCTCTGAGCTTTTAGTGGTTTAAATGTTGATAACGCTACGGGATACAACAGTTATGTGACAGTTGATGGATGGTGATCTCACAAGAAAAGGAAGTTTATATAGAAATACAAGAATGCTTTCATGACAGAGCTTTTAGTCAATTGTTTTAGGTAGTTGAGGTGAATGAAGGACTGTGACTTTTCCCCCGATCACCGTTGAGGCAGGATAATCATATATTTAGATGCGATATTATTCTTCATTCTATAAATATGATAACTTCGTTCTAAGTATGAATAGGTTTGTGATTTAACAATCATATAACAAAATATGAACAAAATTTAAGCCCCTATCATCCTATCTTTTACATTCATTCAAAAATAATCATACTTATATACTGGAACGGTTTTGAAATAATTTGTGAACTTTTGATCAATCCATTCATTAGCTTATTTTTTCACGAATAAAATATGATCAAATCATATGACTATTTTTTCCCCTAAATCTTCTTAAAAGAACATAATATTTCTCACAGTTAAGAAGATATAGGATCCAATCAAAGAGTGAAATATGATATTAATGTTATTGCCTAAATATGCAATGTAGATAAACATATGTTTGTCTCATTATTCAGTGAAATCATGTAACTGAGTGATTGGTAATGGGGTTTAAAAAAGCAATTTTCTCATCTAATAATTTTTATCTATCATTTTTCGTTGTTAAATAACATCGTTTTCAATTTGTATAATAAATTTAACAATAATGCAGAGGAATATATGGATGACACCGTCTTTGTCATTCCAATTTCTAAAATGCCTCTCAAAGAAGTCATAAATTTAACAGTCTGCAGTTACATCTAATACACGTTAAAAAGTGCCTTGAAGACGACGAGGAATCTGCCATTTTAAGTTGTGTATCAAAAAGCCGGATGTTACAGATAACAGGTGTGAGGTGTCAGTTTATTGACGTCCAGTGACTCTAGTCATGTGTCGTAACAGGTCATATAACTGCCGGGCTATTGCTTGATGGCCCCGTCGTGTCTTGCTTAGTGGACAAGAAATATACACAATCACCGCTAATTATTGTGTAATTAAATGTTATTTCTTTCTCGGGCACAATGTCTAGTTTAATGAACCAATGAAGTTGTAGAACATTAAATATGACCAATGAAAATTTTAATGAATGAAAGCTTTTCCTCCGGAACCACTCCCAGACTGTAAGATTATATATTTTGAACATAGATCATATACATGGATCATCTAAGCAGGTTTGTTATTAGCCCCGCTGGAGGCGCTCGCTAACTCTCAAAGTAAGCAGGTTCGTTGTTTTCTTTCACTGAACATGTTTTATATTGTACCAGGTACCGATGTAAATTAACCTTGTACTATGTTAATTTTACCATTGTTTCATTGAAAGCATTTTAACTATTTCTTCCCAATTTTGCTATGGTCTCTGTCTTTGAGTAATAAATACTACTTCGAAAACTTTTCGTTTAGAAATTTATCTTATCTCAGTATGAAAATGAGTTATAAAATTATCCCATAAGATTTCTTCTGACCCAGATCATTTGTTACACTTTGAATTTTTAGCTCATCAGGACTGAAAGTCCAGATGGGCTTATGGCATGGCCCGTCGTCCGGCGTCCGTCCGTCATCCGTCCGTCATCCGTCCGTCCGTAAACTTTTGACACTTTCGACTTCTCCTCATGAACCATACACATTAGAGAGCTGAAATTTTGTGTACAAGTACCTTAGCATATGGAGATTCTAATTTGTAACTTTGGTGACCCTGTGACCCCAAATAGGGTCACAGGGGTCACAACTTTAAAAACTTATTTTCATCTTCTTCTCCAGTTCCAGAAGGACTAGAGAGTTAAACATGATATGTGCAGACTCCTTGGCCAATGGGGATTCTAATTTGTAACTTTGGTGACCCTGTGATCCCAAATAGGGTCACAGGGGTCACAACCTTAAATACCTATTTTCATCTTCTTCTCCAGTTCCAAAAGGAGTAGAGAGTTAAAAATTATATGTGCAGACTCCTTGGACAATGGAGATTCTAATTTGTAACTTTGGTGACCCTGTGACCCCAAATAGGGTCACAGGGGTCACAACCTTAAAAACCAATTTTCATCTTCTTCTCCAGTTCTAAAAGGACTAGAGAGTTAAAAACGATATGTGCAGACTCCTTGGCCAATGGTGATTCTAAATTGTAGATTTTGTGACCCCATGACCCAAAATAGGGTCACAGGGGTCACAACCTTAAAAACCTTTTTTCATCTTCTTCTCCAGTTCTAAAAGGACTAGAGAGTTAAAAGTGATATGTGCAGACTCCTTGGACAATAAGGATTCTAATTTGTAACTTTGGTGAACCTGTGACCCCAAATAGGGTCACAAGGGTCACAACCTTAAAAACCTATTTTCATCTTCTTCTCCAGTTCTAAAATGACTAGAGAGTTAAAAGTGATATGTGCAGACTCCTTGGACAATAAGGATTCTAATTTTAAACTTTGGTGAACCTGTGACCCCAAATAGGGTCACAGGGGTCACAACCTTAAAAACCTATTTTCATCTTCTTGTCCAGTTCTAAAAGGACTAGAGAGTTGAAAGTGATATGTGCAGACTCCTTGGACAATAAGGATTCTAATTTGTAACTTTGGTGAACCTGTGACCCCAAATAGGGTCACAGGGGTCACAACCTTAAAAACCAATTTTCATCTTCTTCTCCAGTACTAAAAGGACTATAGAGTTGAAAATTATATGTGCAGACTCCTTGGCCAATCAGGATTCTTAATTGTAGATTTCGTGACCCCATGACCCCAAATAGGGTCACAGGGGTCACAACCTTAAAAACCAAATCTCATCTTCTACTCCAGATCCAAAAGGTCTAGAGAGTTAATATTGATATGTGCAGACTCCTTGGACAATGGGGATTCTAATTTGTAACTTTGTTGACCCTGTGACCCCAAATAGGGTCACAGGGGTCACAACCTTAAAAAACTATTTTCATCTTCTTCTCAAGTTCCAAAAGGTCTAGAGAGCTGAAATTATATGTGCAGACTCCTTGGCCAATGGGGATTCTAAATTGTAGATTTTGTGACCCCATGACCCCAAATAGGGTCACAGGGGTCACAACCTTAACAACTTATTTTCATCATCATCTTTAGCTCCTAAAGGTCTATTGAGCTGAAAGACTGCATGTAGACTCCTTGGCCAATTGGGATTCTAAACTGTAGGGTCACAGGGGTCACAATCTTAAAAACCTATTTTTCTCCATTAGATGACAGTCTATGGCAAATTTATTTCTCCTTGGATATTTTAGTGTGGACTTCTTTCACTGTCTGATATTGGCAATCTAGAAAGTGTTGAATAATAATACATTTGTTTTGTAATTTTTTTATAGGTTTTCTTGCAATAGGTAACATCAGTTTCATTTTTAGCTCATCTTGCCTGTATAAAGCAAACTTGATATGATGCCTGATGAGCTACAGAGCCAATGGCTCTATTTTTTAAGCTTCTTTTTTGAAAAAGGTATTTATTAACGCTGGTTTCAAACCCATAGTGGTAAATATGCGTTAATTCTCTTATAGTATTCCACGATCCGTTGAGTAGAAGAGCGTTTATTTCCAGCGCATTGTAGTCGTATAACCAGTCGAAAATTTTCCCAGCATGCAACTGCAAAACAATAACAAAACCAAAGAGCCCGTCCTGGCATTTACTCAATATTATGATTTTCCATAGAAGAGAATAGCCCCCCTTTAAAGAGGCGCTGCATAACCTTTTTTAAATATATTTTTCATAAGATATTAGACCAAAACAGCAACGATACACCGTTTCTCAATGAAGCTACAGCTAAGTAAACATTGCGTAACAAGGCGTCTGCTTGTTGCCGTCCAGCGACAAACCAAAACAAGGCTGAGAGGCCACGGGAAGGGGATACCGGAAGTGACGTGGCAGTAGGTGAAGCGTTCGTCTGCTTATATGGAAAATGATAGGCAAAATCCGTAGTTCTGCGTTTTCCAAGCGATTAACAGTATGTCATATCATTGTGTTGCTGTCAACTGTCCTAGAATATCTCCTGATGAAGTTTCCGTAGACAACTTCCCATCACATTGATCGTTTCACGCCAAATTGACCCGCTGTGTTAGGTCAAACAGAGCAATGTGACAATCTACATCTAACTCACGTGTTCCGATTACTACACCGATTTTCTGTTTCGAGCTCGCATTTTCATTGAATGAACAGTTTGGCATGCAGAGAAAAAAGAGATTAGTAAAATATAAAACATAGCACAAAGTTTTTGGCTGATTTATGGTAATAATCCGAATTTACAATGCTCACATTTAGATTTGAACATTGTGTAAAAAGGTTGAATAAACAATAACATTCGTCTGCAGGTGTTATTTACTTTCTTTAGATCAGATACTCACTTAGTACACATTACTGTCTATCGTATTTCATGTCTGTTTCCTAATTAAAAGCTATCAAATGATGACTATAGCAGGTAGGCTATATAATGCACAATCATCAACACCTGGCTATTATTTAACGTACTCTACCGTCTCCGACTCACCGTAGCCCATTGATTGCCTATCAATTATCTCTCGACCCATAACACAGAAAAAACAAAACGGGAGTTACCTGCTCATCCCCGCCGCGCCACCTATGGTCACGTGGCCTGAACCTCATTCCAACTTCCTGTCGCTCAGTGATCGGTTGTGTCTCTGAGCTCTCTCGAAGTTATCTTGCCTTGTCTAAGTATTAAAGTTTGTAGACCTTATTTCTCGATTCCTTTTCTTTGGGGATAAGAGTACCCTTCTCTTACCTCCTGTCAACCTTCTCCAAATTGCTATTTGGAGGTGGGTTGTTGGTTTTCTGCCTGTGGGACAGGCAGGCCTCTTGGTATCGCGCGTCCCTGCTCGGGTCGTGTAGCTTGGATTGCACGTGCGCGCTCGTGCTTCTCGGTTGATAGGCAGCACACCCTCAGGGGTCTGACCTTTGACCCTCGCTTGGTGCGTGGGTCGATTGCGGGTAGCGTCAGCGACGTACCTTGTGACTCTACGCGTCCACCCCGGCTGGAGTGAGTTGATTCGCACGTGGTTCGCGTGGCGAGTAACGGGCGTGGGTGACTATTCAGTCCTCCGTCTGGGTACGCGTTTGCTTCACTTCGCTCTGCCTTGGTCCGTCTGGCGAGTGACTAACGGGAGTCTCCGTCTTGGGTCGAGTTCACTCCGCCTTGGGCCGTCGGGTGAGTGACGGGTCAACGTTGGTTGGTTCACGGGCGAGTGAGACCCCCGTTCTCTCCGTCTTGCTCGGTCTACGTTCCGCCCTCACTCACCCGTGAGTGACTCTGGCGAACCAGGGTGTCGTCAGGGTATGTGTATGTGCTCACCTTGTACAGATATGTTTAATTACATCTCACTCGCACAAATAGACGTACATAGAATAATGAACCATATATTAAGCGACCAATCGCCAAGCGATTGACGAGAGATGATAAAACACATAAAGGCTTTCTTTCTGGTTGTCTGTCTGTCTGTCAGCGACGTACCCTGGTTCTGTGGGCGATGTGGACTAAGGGAATCGGGGACACATGACCTCCTCTCCCTCTGTCGCTCTTGCACCTCCGCCGGGTAGGCTTATTCCTCCCCTTGTTCTGACGGACCGTCAGCGGTCCACCATCTCAGTAGCGTCCCCCCTATCCCTCTCAATCCTCCAGTCTTGGACGAGGATTTCAGGCGGGTTGCCGCCCCCTCCGCTGATCACCTTGTCTCGGACGCCAATCTTGTCCACCTGGAATCGGGGACACATGACCTCCTCTCCCTCTGTCGCTCTTGCACCTCCGCATGCCCCTTGCAACAGGTGTGAAGAGTGCGAGTCTCTCTCTCTGGGAGCGTTATATCTTCAGGCTTTAAGGAGGAGTGAGAGAGACGCCGTATGTGCGAAGCGTAGGGCTCGCACCCCGGGAACCTGTCGGCCTCGTCCACCATCACCTCCCCTCCGGAGGGGCCCGTCCGAGGGAATTCGAGGCGGATGAACGGGCTTCGGATTTAGACGGGGCCACGCTCGGGGGGAGTCACGGAAGCCAGTCCTCCTCCCCCTCGTCTGTCAGCTCACCAACGGTCCTTTTCGGTGCCCTCCGTCACCTCCCGCACGTCGACCCTTCGCTTGCGGAAGGAATCGATGGAAGGAAGAAGTCGGGGGACTGAGGTCCTTTCGATCAGGCGGCCTTCTCCATGCAATTGCTTGCGTCCGTCAAGGACATGGTGAAGGGGATGTTAGATGCCAGGGGGGGCCGCACCCCCGCTAGCGTACGGCAGGAGAAGACTCCCCCCCCCCTCCAGTGGGGGGTCCACTCTCTCCTCCTCACTCCGGCCGTAGGGTCACGCTCCACTCCCCGGAGGTCTCCCCCAGTGACACGTCCAACCCCACCGTGTCAACAGTTCACTCGGACCACCAGTTCATGGGGACGACGAACCCCCCCTTCACTCCTATCACCGGGGGAAGGAGCGGGAGCACGTCGGGTTCGGACGCGGCCGATAAGAGGGACGCCGTAGTGGAATGGGCCGGGTCTTTCTACAGGAGGTGGACGAATCCACGTCCCCCGGCAAGTGGGCTCGTCTGGAATCCTTCTGTGAGGAGGAGGCCCCACTATGCGGAGACAGGCCTTTCCCCCTCATCGGCTGTGCGACACGGCCGGGGAAGATTTCAGCCCGTCTGCGCCGGGTAGGCTTATTCCTCCCCTTGTTCTGACGGACCGTCAGCGGTCCACCATCTCAGTAGCGTCCCCCCTATCCCTCTCAATCCTCCAGTCTTGGACGAGGATTTCAGGCGGGTTGCCGCCCCCTCCGCTGATCACCTTGTCTCGGACGCCAATCTTGTCCACCTGGACAAGGAGGCCAGGTCTATCTTGGGGATGTGAACTCTGTCGTTCACGCCTGCAGGCGATGACGGCCTTCGCCAGAGAGGGGGGAGGGGGGCTCCGTGGCGGGAGGCCTGATGCAGGTAATGCTTTGCGCGGGACGTATCTCGGCGGGGATCACCAACCTACGCAGGGACGGGTTCCTCAGTCAGTCCAACCTCCCTGTCGAGATTCATAGTAATCTCCAGGCAGTCTCGGGGTCAGCCAACGCCCTCCTTGTCAGTACTGCTATTTATGAAGCGATCAGACTGGGTGATATCCCTGGATTTTCAGGATGCGTGCTTGCATATTCCCACCTTTCGGGAACACCGCAAGTACCTCCGCTTCGTCCTGGGGGCAAAAGGGGGCGCCACTTCCAGTGGAACGTGCTCCCGTTCGGGATATCGTCCGCTCCGTGGGTTTCACCAGAGTGACCCAGCCGGTTGTCCAACTACTTCACCATCATGACGTACAGTTCCTGGACGTGGACGACTGGGTCAATTACCACCACTCTCCCGCAGTCCGCGGCTGGGGCTGAGGCCTCGTTTGGAGTTTCTCAACCCTCATGTCAGGGAGGAAGTGTGCAGACACGCATTCCCGCTGCCCCAGCGGCTCGTCCCTCTCCTAGCCTGGTGGAGGGTGCAGGCCAACGTGTTCTCAGGCGTTCCACTCAGACCTCCCGCGGCGACTGCCCATCTCTTTGTGGTACATCCACGCAGGGTTGGGGCGCCCTCCTTGGAAGGGAACAGAAGGCTGGGCTGAGGTTGTCGGCCCAGCGCACGCGCCACATCAACGAGCTGGAGATGGAAGCTATTAGGCTGGTAATCTCTCACTTGTCCGCTCTGCTGTGGGGCCAAGTGCTTCTAGTGCACTCGGACAGCTCGACAGCGGCTTGGGGGCACCAGCTGTCAGTCTATGTGTCTCTCGTCCCAGATCCCGAGTCGTGGGGCTTAGATGCTCTGTCGTTCGGATGGGAGGGGATGGACGCTTACGCCTTCCCTCCCTGAGCATTCTCACTCAAGTGGTGATGAAGATCGAGGCGACACGGTTGATCAGGCTGATCTTGATAGCTCTCTTCTGGCCAGCGAGGCCGTGGTTCGTACCTCTTCGGAGGTTGGGCCAGGGGGATCCATTCCCTATTCCTCTCAGATGGAATCTCTTAGTGAGTCAAGCGGGCAGGTGCACGAGAACCCGCAAGCACTGGATCTCCACGGTTGGCTTGTCTCCAAAAGGGGATGAAACGGACGGGCTACTCGCAGGATGTCGTAGCTGCGGTTTCCTCCTCCCAGCTTGGCTCCACTTGCAAGTCGTACGACGTATAGTAAAGTTCATTTGCCACCTTCTGTGCTGACAGAGGCTGGGACGTCCAGGTAGTGACGACCCCACAGGTGGCAGAGTACTTATGTATCTCTGGGAGGAGAGGGGGCTTAAGGCCTCCTCTATTAACACCCACCTAGCTGCAATCAGGTCGTTTCTGCGGAAGCGGGACTCCTCTGTGGACATCTCCGTCCTTAAGGAGGTGATCAGGACTTACCGTCTGGAGGACAGGCGGCTTAAGCCTAGACCTCCCGAGTGAGATCTAGCGATCGCCCTCGAGCACCTGTGCTCGGACTCCTACGAGTCTCTGACGGAGTCCTTCATTCCCGACTGACGGGTAAGAACGCCTTCCTGGTGACCTTGGCTTCGGCCGCCAGGATCTCATAATTGCACGTGCTTCAAGCCGATTTGGGACTTGCTCTGAATTTTGTATGCAAGAACCAGGGGTCGGATGAACGGGGCAGGGTATTTCACATTCCCGCCCTTTCAGGTTCAGTCTCCCCCACGGACGAGGAGAACAGAGTCCTCTGTCCGGTCCGAGGTCCGAGCTCTTCATGTTATGCGGAACGTACGCGTTCGCTCCGGGGGAGGAGACTAATTCTACCTCACTCCCAGCGTAGCATGAAGGAGATAGACAAACGGTTCCTGGGCGTCTATCTGCGGTCCGCTATCCTTGACGCCTACAAGCCAAGGAGTTAGCTCCGCCAGTTCGTGCTAACCCCCACGGCTTTTTACAGCAGCATAGCTGTAGTAGACAACATGTCGGACTGAATCTGGAAGTCTGGCATGGTTTTCGCTAACCATTACCGCCGAGATTTGTCCACGGTAGACCTCACGGGCGTGGCCAGGCTGGGGCCACAGGTGTTGCACAGCACCGATCTTCGGGTTCTGCTCCCCCCAGAGGGGTCGCAGTTCACCGTTAGGTCCCGGGTTGCGTTCTGTTGTTTTAACCAGTAAACTTCGCATCGCACCTCCGTGTCTCGGTTGTTCTTTCTTCTGAGTCGGGGCGGGCTTCCCTCCTTAGCAGGGCACCTGTGCACCCACCTTTAGTTAGACGATAGTGGGGGGAGTACCTGCTCTCCTGCCGCCTTGCTCTCGCAGCCCTCCACCCTCTGTGGTAGTCGGGGTAGTCGGTGAGTCGGAGACGGTAGAGTACGTTAAATAATAGTACGTTTTTGAGTAAACGTCATTATTTGTACTTACCGTCGACGACTCACCAATCTTTATTTCCCACCCATGCCTCCCCTCCTGCGAGTAGGTTCGCTCTAGCGTTCACTGGCTCCAGGTAGTTGGATGAGGTTCAGGTCACGTGACCATAGGTGGCGCGGCAAGGATGAGCAGGTAACTCCCGTTTTGTTTTTTCTGTGTTATGGGTCGAGAGATAATTGATAGGCAATCAATGGGCTATGGTGAGTCGTCGACGGTAAGTACAAATAATGACGTTTACTCAAAAACGTACTATTTTATGACAT
Organism: Steromphala cineraria; assembly: GCA_916613615.1. Lineage (NCBI taxonomy): Eukaryota > Metazoa > Mollusca > Gastropoda > Trochida > Trochidae > Steromphala > Steromphala cineraria. Next base: position 46,600,030 of record OU744724.1, read on the forward strand.
CAGCTAATTAGGTAACATCAAATAGCAATTGTATTTCTTAACGTCCCTTTTTTCTCCGATTGGTAAATTATAACCTGTTGAAATTAGGAATACTTTTTTTGCTCTATCTGATAATTATTTTGAATAAGGTTCATTTAATAAATCTTCATTCTGGCCATGTATCGGGTATTGTTGTGAAAACTATCTCTTCTATGTACAAGAGTGAAAACATTAAGATTGTCAGTGAAATGCCCTATTAAAATAATGTTTTAAACAAGACATCAGTCATCATCCAATACATGCCTTTCATTGAGAATTGTAACTTATCCATCACTAAATGAAATAACTAAGAAAAACATATATTTTTATGCCCCCGAATCGGAGATTCCGGGGGTATATTGTTTTTCACCTGTCCGTCTGTCCGTCCGTCTGTCTGTCCGTTTGTCCACAAAAACTGTAACCTTGGTCATAACTTTTGATTGGTCAGAGCTAGGTCTTTGATACTTGACATATGGATCCCTTGTGAAAAGACCTTTCAGATGACACCATGACATTTGACCTTGTGACCTTGACCTTGACACAGCGAGCCTTTTCCGAAAACTTTAACCTTTGCTATAGTTTCTATACTGTCAGTGCTAGGTCTTTGATACTTGACATGTGTATCCCTTGTGAACAGACCTTTCAGATGACACCATGATATTTGACCTTTTCCGTCCGTCCGTCCGTCTGTCCGTTTGTCCACAAAAACTTTAACCTTGGTCATAACTTTTCATTGGTCAGAGCTAGCTCTTTGATACTTGACATATGGATCCCTTGTGATGAGACCTTTCAGATGACACCATGACATTTGACCTTGTGACCCTGACCTTGACACAGCGAGCATTTTAAACTTTAACCTTGGTCATAACTTTTGATTGGTCAGAGCTAGCTCTTTGATACTTGCCATATGGATCCCTTGTGATGAGACCTTTCAGATGACACCATGACATTTGACCTTGTGACCTTGACCTTGACACAGCGAGCCTTTTCCGAAAACTTTAACCTTGGCTATAGTTTCTATACTGTCAGTGCTAGGTCTTTGATACTTGACATGTGTATCCCTTGTGATGAGACCTTTCAGATGACACCATGATATTTGACCTTTTCCCTCCGTCCGTCCGTCTGTCCGTTTGTCCACAAAAACTTTAACCTTGGTCATAACTTTTCATTGGTCAGAGCTAGCTCTTTGATACTTGCCATATGGATCCCTTGTGATGAGACCTTTCAGATGACACCATGACATTTGACCTTGTGACCTTGACCTTGACACAGCGAGCAGGATGCATCCGGGGGCATTCGTGTTTCACAAACACATCTTGTTTTATCCTGTTACAAAATGAAGTCAAAGGCATTTAAAAAAAATTGGTTTAAATGTATAAAAATAGTATTGTTTAATAACATCCTTTCTGCTGTGCTACTAAAGTAATATTCAATAACAACAAACAACTGTGCACGAAGATATAACGGTTCACACGTGAGCAATTGTTTATGACGAAAATACTTCCGGGTTCTCAATGCAGTCTTATGACAACATTGCGCAAAGCGAGACCATCTACATGCTGTAGCATTATGCGCACAACTTTGTTTTTAATCAGGGTCTTACATTTTCATCAATACAAATTGCCAGTTGAATAAATAAACTACCGATTTATTGAAGGTTTGAGATGTTTGGATGTTGTTTAGGGTGTTTAATCGACGGTTAAACATCGAGGTGTACTGTTAGCTTGTGTTGTTTTACATAACGAGGGCACACAACGGGGTATCACATCACCTACTAACACGTCACGAGTCAGTTACGCTTCAGTGCGTTTTATTCTGTTCGCCGGCCTAATTAGGCGGTGTTATTTATAGTCGAAATTAAGCTGTTTCTAGGTCGATTTCAGAAATTTAAAGTTGAGTCCATGTGAAATTGTTTTCACTATTTCATGAATCCCGGAAGTTGCCATATAGCATTTCAGTCCATCTTTAAGGCATCATAAGGGTGTGCATCTCATATTTTGGTTTTCAATTTTTGAATTTTTTTTTCAAATTTCTGACATGTTGAACTTAGGTGAATTTTGGGGCAAGTGAAAGCTCAAAGTAGTCTGATAGGGGTTGTTGGTTATCCACTTCTCCTAAAAAATGTTCAATGGATTTAATTGAAATCGCACACATGGCTTTAAGGCATCATAAGGGTGTGCATCTCATATTTTGTTTTTCAATTTTCAATATATATTTTTCAAATTTCTGACATGTTTAACTTAGGTGAATTTTGGGGCAAGTGAAAGCTCATATTGGTATTATAAGGGTCGATGTTTATCCACTTCTCCTCAAAAAGTACTGGATAGACTGCACTGATCTTTCAAACATCCTTTATAGGTATCCTTAAGGTGTGCATCTCATATTTTGTTTTGGGAGTTTTTAATTTTCCACATTTTAATGGATGTTTGAACTTAAATGAAGCTATAGGTGTGCATCTCTTATTTTGGTTTAAATTCTATGGTTGAAAATATTGAGGGCTCTTTTATCCCATGGACAACATTTTCTAGTTTTTTTATATATCTATAAAGAGGAATAGTGTATCTAGGAGTCCATGTAAAAAGAATTATTGGACGTTCGCAAATAAACATTTTACAAGGCTTGAAATAAAGACAATATTTAGATTGTTGTAAAAATCTTTTCAGACACGCAGTTATGTATCAATTATTCGACTACGTGACCCGCTCTGTATTTTTGTTAGGAACGCCATATTACCACCAGGATTCGTGAAATAGATACACTAGTTGTTGTAAAACGCATGCACCTCGCTAAAGAAAATAAAACAGCCAGCAGGGCTAATTAGCAGATAACCGCACTTCGATGTCTTCCAACTCCTCTCGCAGCTCGCTGACACCTCCACCTCCGGGAGATGTGCAGGATCCCCCACGAGATCCCACGCCTCCCAGGGATCCTACGCCCCCGAGGGACCCTACGCCTCTCAGGAACCCTACGCCTCCTCCTTCTGATGCCGTCTCTCTGGGCCTGGAGCAGGCTGTCCTCTCCATGCTGGACAAGGCCCTGGCCGCTCGTCTTCCGCCCCCTTCAGACCAGCTTCAGGACCAGCTTCAGGACCAGCGCCAGGACCAGCGCCAGGACCAGCGCCAGGACCAGCGCCAGGAGCAGCGCAACGCCCAGCGCCAGGAGCAGCGCTCCGATCAGCACCAGCGTCGGCGTCCTTCGACTTCACCCCCTAGGGCCTTCCAGACACTCCAGGTCTCCTCTATGTTCCCAGAGCAGATCACCTCGCCGTCAGCGTCGCCGCATACGTTCCTCTACGCCCTCCCACTCTCGCAGCCCCGTGCGTAGGCACTCCCGCTCGTCCTCCAAGGAGACGTCGTCGTCCCGTCGTTCTCGGCGCCAGGACCCTATGCCCCCACGTACGCCTCCTAAGACTCCCAGGTCGTCCAGGAAGAAGCTTCCCCCTTCAGACCCGGACAGAGAGGAGGACTTTGCCCCCGCCTACGACGAGGAGGAGGACGACAACGCGACTTATTTGACTCTGCGTTTGGGCCCCGAGTGGATCGCAGATCGGCTACCTCAGGGCACTTCCCCCGGTGAGTCTGCCTCTATCAACGCCGTACGTGAGGACACGGAAGTGATGCTCCCGCCCAACCCGGATGTCCTAGATGGTGTCGCCTTGCTGGCAGACGACTTCCAGAAGCTATCCATCTCATCCTCCCTCAAGTCTTCGAAGCCTGCAGCTCCTCTGCAGGTCCACTCCTTGAGCCGCTACGACAAGGCCGCCTCTCTGGACGACGCCATCGGCCGCCACGCCTCTCATCTGGTCCATGCTTACAAGGTGCAGGACGCTAAGATCGCTTCGATGGAGTCGTCTTTCTGCAGGACCTTCAGACCCCTCTCCATGCTCTTGTCTTCTACGGAGGCCCTTCTGGCTGACTTGGACCTGGACAACCCTTCAAGACTCGACCACCAGACCACAGTCTTCCAGTGGCAGCGGCGCACTCTCCGAAGCATCTTCGATACCGTCCGTTGCGCTTTTGGCTCTGCGGTGCACCTCAGAAGGGCTGGGTTCCTTGACCAGTGCTCCTGGGAGACAGAATTCAAGAAACCTCTTCTTCAGGCTCCTCCCATCCCGCGCCGACCCTCTTCGCTGGGAAGATCCCGGAGGTCTTCAAGGAGCAAGCTGCTGTGGCTCAGTCCGAAGTTGCCTTCAAGACCTTGCTCTTTGTCAACAACCAGGTGTCTTTTCGTCGCCAAAGCTCCTCCTCGCAACCGAAGCTCTACAAGCGCCAGCGCTCTCGGCACCAGCCCTCCCGTTCCTGCCCCAGCCAGTACCAGCGGCAGCGTTCCAGCGCCTCTAGAGGGAAGGACAACTCCAGAGGCCGTGGAGGTAGAGGCAACACGCGCCCCTACTCCAGACGTTGATACCGACGCCTTAGGCGACTGGGCCCTCCCGCTCCCAGTCGTGCCGGTGTACAGCACTCCGGTAGGCGGGAGACTGGGGATCTTCTGGCCCTGGAAGACCCCTACGTGACCAACATCCTGAGGACAGGCTACAAGCTACCACTGTCCTGTCCTCCTCCCGTGACCTCTACTCCCCTATATAAATTCTATCTGGAAAAATTAGTTCCGATCCCGATCATTTTCTGCATAATGAATATCAACTTTTACCTTCAGGTCGCCGCTATCAAATTCCTCGCTTCAAAACCAAGAGAGCTTCGAACTCATTTGTTCCTTTTAGCATTATTATTTTAAATAAATATAACCGTTTGTAACTTTATTTCATTATTGTTATACCCATCTTAACTGCATCAATGATGTGTATTTAGGAATATGTGTGTGAATGTTGTCTATATGTATGGTATTTTAATATTTATATAATTTATCTCTGTCACAGTTGTTTATAACATGTAAAACAAATTCCCTTTCTGGGTAATGAATTATTATTATTATCCGAATTATTATTATTAGGTCTTCAAGACTACGTCTGGAAGACCTATAGTTATCGTCCGGATTATTATTAGGTCTTCAAGACTACGTCTGGAAGACCTATTGTTCTTATCCGGATTTTTCTTATTAAGGATTCAGCCATCATGTTATTGGCGTGTTTTATTATTATTATTCCACGAAACTTTTGCTCAGTTTTTAGCCAAAACGGCACAAGCAAATGCAACAAAATTTTACAGACTTGTAGACCTTACCCCAGAATCGCCAAGTTAAGCTTTTGGGCCAAATCGGCTCAGTCATTTTTCGCCTATGTAGGCGTAAAGTTTGAAATTTTAACATGGGAAATGTTTTCAAAATGCACTTAGAGACCTGAATTTTTTTTTAAAAGATGCGCAATAAAAAATAATGGAAAAAACGAAATCATGGCAAATTCGTAGGTCACGTGGTTTGGCCGCCATCTTGGTTTTAGTGCATTTTTGGCAATTTCCGACCCCACCCACCTTTGAGAATCTTCTCCTCTGAAGATACTTGCACTAGAGAGCTGAAATTCATACTCAATGTATTGTAAATCTGAATTCCTAAAGTTGAAAGACCTAACCTTAATACTTTTTGTGCAATGACCTTTCAAAGTTGACCAAAATCTAAAAATCGCCAACTTCAAGGGCAGATAACTCAAAATTAGAATTTAATCATTTTTACATGAGAGTTAGACATTGGCAAGGTCTTTAGGATAAAAGAATAAAATCACTCGCGAACAGTCATTTCAGGTCGATGGGGCGTGTCAAATTACATGATAAGTCAAAATTTCGGGACCCCACCCAATCTTCTTCTCGAAGATACTTGCACTAGAGAGCTGAAATTCATACTCAATGTAGCTGAAGCATTGTAGTTCATACGTTGATTTCAAGAAAGTCCTAACGTTAATACTTGCTGTGACCTTTCAAAGTTGACCAAGAGCAAAGAATTTCATGATATTTGCATGAGAGTTAGACATTGGCAAGGTCTTTAAGATAAAAGAATAAAAAAAATGGCTTGAAAAAAAATGCACTTTTTTCGGTTTTTTTGGATAAAAATTCTTCCCAAGGGCAGGGCAACATGGCAAATGGCCAATTAAGTCTGGACTGAAATCTGAAGACCTATTGTTTGTGTCCGGATTTTTATTATTATTTGTACGATTTTGTGACAGCAATTCTGACCTAACCAATCGATCGATTTTCATGAAACTTTCAGGACCAATAGAGTATTACGCAAACTGGCTCTGCGAAGCTTTTGAATTTCGGATTTCCATTTGTGCTTGAGTTATCTCCCTTTGAAGTTGAAACTTCATACCTCAATTTCTCGAAAACTTAAGGAAGATAATCGCACAAAACTTTCACCAAAATGTGGGCATCAACATTCCCCATCAAAAAAACACATAGCCGTTTTCGGCCGTAATAATAGATTTTTGGCTATTTTCAAAAAACTGAAATTTTGGCGCAATTTCGCTATCTTGACAGTATGCGTCTCTAGAAATCATCTCCTCATTAACGGCAAGACATACAGCAGAGTTTGATAGCTCAATTGAAAGCTAAAAGAATTGTGAAGAGCGTCATAATCCCTTTTTTTAAATTTTGATCTAGAACGTGAGTTATCTGCCCTTGATAATGGACAATTTTTTATAGCATCATTTTTCATGTTACGTTCAAAGAGACATTACTCTGTAATGGAATGTCAAATAAGAAATCTGTTTGATGCATTCTGTTCTACAATGATTGTTGAACAAATTCACTACAGATTACTATTATATAAAAGTTGATATTAAAGGAAATATGTGGACATAAGCAGATTTTTTACATTTTTCGGCGATTTTAACATTTTTATAGGGTTATTTTACTTTAAGAATTTTAGTTTCAAAACTGTTACAGATAGAAATGTTATCATTGATGTTTTGTGAAGCAGATGTAATGAGTAGACAGAAAAAAATATCAACAAGTCATGATAAAAAAAATTCTGTCCATGACCAGTCCTTGAATATTGCGTTTTTTGGAAAATCCTCATTTCTAGCACATTTCAAAGTTCTACAGTTTCTTTTTTAAGAAAGATATCTTTAAATTGATTGTATTTTCACATGCGCTATTCCAAGCTCAACTTTTGCTATGTTGTACTTTATCAGAAAAATGTTGATTGTTAAGTGTAGGATCTAAACCGAGCCAGAGGTGTTGTTGATAATGTAAGCCCGCGGCAGAGGGAAATTGGGAAGGGCCGACAGGCCCGCCCCAATTTCCTGAGGCTGAGGGCTTACATTATCAAACAACACCGAGGGCGAGGTTTAGATCTAACTTATGAACCGAGATAAACCGTAGTAACAAAATTATTTCAATAATAAGTATAAAAATGGATTCATTGATTTTTACTGGTAGGGAATCACCATGAGCAAACGGAGAGCACATCCGCGCCCTGCACGTGCTTTGCGCTCGCTACCCAAGCCGTGAACGTGAATTGCATGCGCTATCTGCCTCGTGAAGTTCACATGATTGTCACTGTGGAAAATACATCATTGTTCTCGTGGGCCTTTATAGCCGAGTTGTCAAAGGCGCCAGTTTAGTAAGCGAGTGGTGCAGAGTTCGAAACCAGGCATGCGAACATTATATTTGTGATTTGTCAAAATTGTGATATTTTGTGATGGTATTTATTCGAAGAAGGACTTTGAAACAAAGTATTTCAAAACGTGTATAATCCCTATCAAAATAAATTTCCGATAAATTCTACAGTAAGCCCCGGGCTTTCCTAGAGAAAGCCCTGGGCATTCTTCAAGAAAGCCCTGGGCATTCTTGGAGAATGCCCGGCAAAGAGGTTTATCCGGTAAAAGAAGAACCTAATAGAACAATAGAGTGACGTCACTGGAGGTTTATAAGGAGCTAGAAGGACCAACATGGAGTAGGGGTCTAAAAATATTCAAATTTCAGTGTTTTCAATAAAGTTCCAAATTTCATTTCTCCATTACTATTTAAGTTTTCAAAACAAAACATACATCTTTGTATGTGGATAAACAAGACCAACATTTTTTCTGATAAACCTTATCAGTAAAATATCAATAGTTAAAGTGTTAGGTTTCATTACATTATACAAGGGTCTGAAACAGTCAACTTTACATTACAGCGTTAAATCACATGTATCTCGAAAACAGTGACAGATAATTCAACCAAATTTTGTTCTGCTTCTAGGAATAATATTCTCTGAAGAATTATGTCATAGCTGACATTGGCCACCATGATTAATTTTTCTGAAAAGTCTTTAACACTGAATATCAAGTGATATTTGATCATTTTGACAATGTATTAGGTACTGTTTACCTCTTAGACAAAAAGTCATGTGAAGGTCAAACACTGTGTGAAGGTCAAACAGGAATCTTGAAGACCTAAGTATTGACGCGTCAATCCTAGTTATTATTATTAGGTCTTCAAGACAAAATCTGGAAGAATTATGGTTTTTATCCGTTTTCTTCAAGTTCTTATTATTATTATTTGTACATTTTTTGTGAACGAGCTACAGCTCAAACGGCTGCTCCAACTTCAATGAAACTTGCTCAGCTGATAGCCCTTACCCTGGAATCGACGTGCTAAGCTTTTGGGCAAAATCGACTCGTACATTAAAGGTCAAGTTCGAATCCAAAATTTTTTTTTCAAAATGAACTTAGAGACTTGAATTTTTTTTAAAAGATGTGCAATGAAAAATAATGAAAAAAAGTAAATCATGACAAATTTGTAGGTCACTTGGTTTGGCCGCCAGCTTGATTTAAAGCACTTTTCAAGGACTTTTTAGCTCATCTGGCCTGTAAGGCCCGATGGGCTTATGGCATGGCATGGTGTCCGGCGTCCGTCCGTCCGTCCGTCCATCCGTCCATCCGTCCGTAAACTTTGTGGAATTTCGACTTCTTCTCCAGAACCATAAGGCCTAGAAAGCTGAAACTTTGTGTACAGACTCCTTAGCTAGTGAGGATTATAAATTGTAGCTTTGGTGGCCCTGTGACCCCTAATAAGGGCCACAGGGGCCACACCCTAAAAAACTATTTTCATCTTCTTCTCCAGAACCATAAGGCCTAGAAAGCTGAAACCTTGTGTACAGACTCCTTGGCTAGTGAGGATTATAAATTGTAGCTTTGGTAGCCCTGTGACCCCTAATAAGGGCCACAGGGGCCACGCCCTAAAAACCTATTTTCATCTTCTTCTCCAGAACCATAAGGCCTAGAAAGCTGACACTTTGTGTACAGACTCCTTGGCTAGTGAGGATTATGAATTGTATCTTTGGTGGCCCTGTGACCCCTAATAAGGGCCACAGGGGCCACGCCCTAAAAGCCTATTTTCATCTTCTTCTCCAGAACCATAAGGCCTAGAAAGCTGAAACTTTGTGTATAGCCTCTTTGAAGAGTGAGGATTATAAATTGTATCTTTGGTGGCCCTGTGACCCCTAATAAGGGCCACAGGGGCCACGCCCTAAAAACCTATTTTCATCTTCTTCTCCAGAACCATGAGGCCTAGAAAGCTGTAACTTTTTGTACAGACTCCTTGGCTAGTGAAGATTATAAATTGTTGCTTTTGTGGCCCTGTGACCCCTAATAAGTGCCACAGCGGCCACGCCCTAAAATCCTATTTTCATCGTCTTCTCCAGAACCACAAGGCCTAGAAAGCTGAAACTTTGTGTACAGACTCCTTGGCTAGTGAGGATTATAAATTGTAGCTTTGGTTGCCCTGTAACCCCTAATAAAGGCAACAGGAACGTCCTTCAAATCTATTTTCATCTTCTTCTCCTGAAGTATAAGGCCTAGAAAACTGAAACTTGTCGCCTATATATACTTAATTTTATGATTGGTGCCCCTGTGGCCTCTACAAAGGGGTATCATTGGCCACACTCTACAGCATAATTGATGATGAAGCCTGATGAGCTACAGAGCCAATGGCTCTATTTTTAACAACTGTCTGGCCCCATGCGCTTTTGAGGAATAACGTTGAATATCAAGTGAAATGTAGTCGTTGGTCACATGGTTTGGCCGCCATCTTCATTTAAAGCACTTTTCAAGGACTTTTTAACAACCGGTCTGACCCCATGCGCCTATGAGGAATCACCACTCAGCAACTACTGATACCAGAAAGTTGAAACTTACACATAATGTAGCTAATACATTAGCCTATAACAAGTTAAGGTTGAAATTAAAAATTACGAAATACTTTTTGTTGTTGAATTTTTCAAATTTTGTTTAAAATTGCAATATTCAAGGGCAGATAACTAAAAAACCAGACCATAGAACTTAATAAATTTTGCATGAGAGTTAGACATTAGCAAGGCCTTCAAGATAAAAGAATAAAATCGCTCGCGAACAGTGACTTCCGGTCACGAGGAAGGGTCAAAGTTTGCATTTTGGAAACGGGTGTTTTGGTTGGTATGTTTGAATACTCATTGCTAAGCAACGACACATGATAATGGATTGTTCTATATATCATTAGAAAGCCAAAAGAACATACAATCTTGGATAAATCTCATTAAAATTAGGTTTAACATTAACATTGAAATTCGGAGCATTTAAATGTGGTCAATCATACTTTCGTTTTGAATGATTATCAGACATTTATGATTGAAAAACTGTAGGTCATTGGCAATAAAACACTAGGCAATGTTTTATCTATCATCAGGCAGCAACAACACTTTATAACCTGAGATGATTCATGTTTGCAGCCATGTTGAATTTTTTGTAAAGGCTTAAACGTTGAATATCAAGTGAAATATGCTAATTTGATAATGTATTAGTTACTGTTTACCTCTTAGACAAAAAGCCATGTGAAGGTCAAACAGTGTGTGAAAGTCAAACAGGAATCTTGAAGACCTAAGTACTGCCGCGGCAGTCCTAGTTATTAGGTCTTCAAGACAAGGTCTGAAGACCTATTGTTATTATCCGTGTTTTTCTTGTTAAGGATTCAGCCTTTCAGGTCAAAAAAAATTAACATGGGATTTTTTTTCAAAATGCAGCTAGAGACTTGAAATTTTACATAGAGATGGACAATGACATTCTTAGCAAAAAAGGCAATCAGGACGAAGTCGTAGGTCACGTGGTTTGGCCGCCATATTGGATTTTTCAACTTTTCAAACTTTCCGGACCCCATGCACCTTTGAGAATCTTCTCCTCTGAAGATACTTGCAACAGAGAGCTGGCACTTGAGTATGTTGTAGCTGAGGCATTGTACATTAAAGGATACCCTCGTCCAAGACTCTATCGTAAATAGTTTTTGCGCTATACGTGTTCAAAGTCGGGTGACTTAGTACAATGTGCAACTTTCAAAGGGCGATAACTCAAAAAGTTTGACTCAGAATTATGCAATTTTTTCAGGAATGTAAGACGAGTTTGTATACAACAAGAATCTGTCAAAACATCGATCGCGAACAATCATTTCCGTTCAGAATGTTTGATCAAAGTCAACAGAAAAAATGTCGGAAATTGCTAAAAATGCTCCTGAAGCTCAACGCGTCAACAGAACTTGCTGAAATTTTCAGGACTGACTCCTGACATGTTTATCTATGCCATGGGTAATGCATACTGCATAATGCATAATTTATGTGTAACAAAACCTTCAAAGTTTGCTGTGTTGTAGAAAAAAAATATTTTCAAATGCAGATAAAACAAAAAGGTGACCAAAGAATTTCATGATTTTTCTATGAGAGCGTGCGTAAGGAATTTCTACGCAAAAAAACTATCATGACGGAGTCGTAGGTCACGTGGTTTGGCCGCCATATTGGATTTTTCAACTTTTCAGAATTTCCGGACCCCATGCAAGTTTGAAGATCTTCTCCTCTGAAGATACTTGCGCCAGAGAGCTGAAATTTATACTCAATGTAGCTGAAGCATTGAAGTTCTTAATTTGACTTCTTGAAAAAAAAAGCACTTTTTCCGATATTTTTGGATAAAAATCCTTCCCAAGGGCAGGTAGACGTTTCAGTTTTGAGAATCCAAGATGGCCGCCATGACAGCCATATTGAATTTTCAATTAGATTTCAGGAAAAAGACTACTCCTTCTAAACGAATACAGTTATCAATCTGAAATTGTAGTATGTTATACCCATGGTGATTCCTCACAGAAAGGTAGACGTTTCAGTTTTGAGAATCCAAGATGGCCGCCATGACAACCATATTGAATTTTCAATTAGATTTCATGACAGAGACTATTTCTCCTAAACCAATCTAGATATCATTTTATATTGTAGTATGTTATACCTATAGTGATTCCGCACAGAAAGGTAGACGTTTCAGTTTTGAGAATCCAAGATGGCAGCAATAGCAGCCATCTTAACTTTTCAGCTGCAGATGACACATCATTATTATTAAATTTTAAGCTTTCATCAAGTGATCACTGGCACCATATAAATTCTCTAATTTGAACTTACTAATCATAATATTATCTTAAATATGGCGTATCTAAGTTTGTCGTGCAAGTTGTTCTATATTTTTAAGTGTTTCTAAAAAAAATTAAGATGAAAGACGAACATAATTGATTAATTTGTTTAAAATCTTTATGGCAACTAGCTGCAAAAACCAAATCACATTAAACATGTTAAATTTTAAACAATGGTATCTCCCTTATATTCCTTTAAATACCACACATAAGGGGTCAACCAGAGTTCAGATATTCCACTATGCTGTTATACACATCCCAAGGCAGGCTGCTAGCATCACAGTGCCAGCTGCTAGTCTGTTGCATAATCAACCTGACCCAATTGATATGGTAGAGCATTATGCTATATGGCCATGGCCCATGTGTATGCAATAAAAGTTATGGACTTGTATTCTCATGACAGTGATATGTTCTTTCTAAGAATAACAACTTACACAAAACTTGTCTACAATAAGCTTTGTGTTTAGCAATCTACATGATAAGTTGATGTGGAATAAATATGCAGATGAAAATTGAAAAGGGTTTAGTAAGAAAAGTAAGGAAATTTGATTTGTCATATCTCTCTGTTGATTTGACAATGCAAAAATGTTTACCATTATAGTACTGTATGAGTGTTAAATAAATTGATACTTTAATGAAAGACATCTCATGGTCACTTGACATGTAAATATTATGTGAACAAAATAAACGTGTCTTATGCATTGCTGTGTTTATGACTTTTCTCTCAATCAGTCATTCATTTTCCTTGAAAAATCTGTACTTTTGAGATTCTCAATATCCCATGCAGCATAACCATCAGTGAAATAATCTTGAAATCATATTAATGATTCACTACAAAACAAATGTAAGTGCCCACCATCCTGTAAGTAATGAATGACATTTAAATGGATACACCTAAACCAATCAAGATATCATAATGAAATTAATACGGATGCCCACATAAAAGTAGCATTTTGAAGATTAAAAAGTACAAGATGGTCACCAATTCAGCCATAGATATACAAAAAAGTTATACAAAAACCTACTGCTTGTTAACTTATCATGATTAAATCATTTGTGTATTAATGTTTGTTCAAGCTCTAGTCGTTTCCAAAAGAAGACTAGTATTTTAAAAGATAAAAAAATCATGATGGAAGCCATAATCAATTATATAAAAGATGGTTACATGTATAATTAAACCATTTTACCACATCATTCATTTTAAGGTGAGCTTCTGTACCCTCGGTACTTTTATTATTATTTGTTCTTTTTTGTGGATGAGCTACAGCCCAAACGGATGCTCCAAATTCACCCAAACTTGGCATGCTGATAGCCCTTACCATGGAATCGACATGCGAAGCTTTTGGGCAAAATCGACCATTACATTAAAGGTCCAGTTCGTATCCAAAATCGAAAATTTAACATTGATTTTTTTCTCAAAATGCACTTAGAGACTTGAATTTTTTTTTCAAAGATGCGCAATAAAAAATAATGAAAAAAATAAAAACCATGACGAATTCGTTGGTCACGTGGTTTGGCCGCCATCTTCATTTAAAGCACTTTTCAAGGACTTTTTAACAACCGGTCTGACCCCATGCGCCTATGAGGAATCACCACTTGGCAACTACTGATACCAGAAAGTTGAAACTTACACATAATGTAGCTGATACATTAGCCTATAACCAGTTTTAGTTGAAATTCAAAAATTACGAAATACTTTTTTTTTCTAAATTTTTCAAATTCTGCTCAAAATTGCAATATTCAAGGGCAGATAACTCAAAAACCAGACCATAGAATTGAATGATTTTTGCATGAGAGTTAGACATTGGTAAGTTCTTCAAGATAAAAGAATAAAATCCCTCGCGAACAGTCACTTCTGGTCACGAGGAAGGGTCAAAGTTTGCATTTTGGAAAACGGGTGTTTTGGTTGGTATGTTTGAATACTCATTGCTAAGCAGCGACACATGATAATTGATTGTTCTATATATCATTAGAAAGCCAAAAGAACATACAATCTTTGATAAATCTCATTAAAAGTAGATTAAACATTAACATTGAAATTCGGAGCATTAAAATGTGGTCAATCCCACTTTTGTTTTGAATGATTATGATACATGTATGATTGAAAAACTGTAGTTCTTGGCAATAAAACACTTGGCAATGTTTTATCTATCATCAGGCAGCAACAAGACTGTATAACCTGAGATGATTCATGTCAGCAGCTATGATGAATTTTCTGTAAAGGCTTAAACGTTGAATATCAAGTGAAATGTAGTCGTGGGTCACGTGGTTTGGCCGCCATCTTCATTTAAAGCACTTTTCAAGGACTTTTTAACAACCGGTCTGACCCCATGCGCCTATGAGGAATCACCACTTGGCAACTACTGATACCAGAAAGTTGAAACTTACACATAATGTAGCTGATACATTAGCCTATAACCAGTTTTAGTTGAAATTCAAAAATTCGAAATACTTTTTTTTTCTAAATTTTTCAAATTTTGCTCAAAATTGCAATATTCAAGGGCAGATAACTCAAAAACCAGACCATAGAATTGAATGATTTTTGCATGAGAGTTAGACATTGGTAAGGTCTTCAAGATAAAAGAATAAAATCCCTCGCGAACAGTCACTTCCAGTCACGGGGAAGGATCAAAGTTTGCATTTTGGAAAACGGGTGTTTTGGTTGGTATGTTTGAATACTCATTGCTAAGCAGCGACACATGATAATTGATTGTTCTATATATCATTAGAAAGCCAAAAGAACATACAATCTTTGATAAATCTCATTAAAATTAGATTAAACA
The DNA here is from genome assembly GCA_916613615.1 of Steromphala cineraria. Taxonomy (NCBI): domain Eukaryota; kingdom Metazoa; phylum Mollusca; class Gastropoda; order Trochida; family Trochidae; genus Steromphala; species Steromphala cineraria. The sequence goes on from OU744724.1 coordinate 46,615,175, forward strand.
TTAACATTGAAATTCGGAGCATTAAAATGTGGTCAATCCCACTTTTGTTTTGAATGATTATGATACATGTATGATTGAAAAACTGTAGTTCTTGGCAATAAAACACTTGGCAATGTTTTATCTATCATCAGGCAGCAACAAGACTGTATAACCTGAGATGATTCATGTCAGCAGCTATGATGAATTTTCTGTAAAGGCTTAAACGTTGAATATCAAGTGAAATGTAGTCGTGGGTCACGTGGTTTGGCCGCCATCTTCATTTAAAGCACTTTTCAAGGACTTTTTAACAACCGGTCTGACCCCATGCGCCTATGAGGAATCACCACTTGGCAACTACTGATACCAGAAAGTTGAAACTTACACATAATGTAGCTGATACATTAGCCTATAACCAGTTTTAGTTGAAATTCAAAAATTCGAAATACTTTTTTTTTCTAAATTTTTCAAATTTTGCTCAAAATTGCAATATTCAAGGGCAGATAACTCAAAAACCAGACCATAGAATTGAATGATTTTTGCATGAGAGTTAGACATTGGTAAGGTCTTCAAGATAAAAGAATAAAATCCCTCGCGAACAGTCACTTCCGGTCACGGGGAAGGATCAAAGTTTGCATTTTGGAAAACGGGTGTTTTGGTTGGTATGTTTGAATACTTATTGCTAAGCAGCGACACATGATAATTGATTGTTCTATATATCATTAGAAAGCCAAAAGAACATACAATCTTTGATAAATCTCATTAAAATTAGATTAAACATTAACATTGAAATTCGGAGCATTAAAATGTGGTCAATCCCACTTTTGTTTTGAATGATTATGATACATGTATGATTGAAAAACTGTAGTTCTTGGCAATAAAACACTTGGCAATGTTTTATCTATCATCAGGCAGCAACAAGACTGTATAACCTGAGATGATTCATGTCAGCAGCTATGATGAATTTTCTGTAAAGGCTTAAACGTTGAATATCAAGTGAAATGTAGTCGTGGGTCACGTGGTTTGGCCGCCATCTTCATTTAAAGCACTTTTCAAGGACTTTTTAACAACCGGTCTGACCCCATGCGCCTATGAGGAATCACCACTTGGCAACTACTGATACCAGAAAGTTGAAACTTACACATAATGTAGCTGATACATTAGCCTATAACCAGTTTTAGTTGAAATTCAAAAATTCGAAATACTTTTTTTTTCTAAATTTTTCAAATTTTGCTCAAAATTGCAATATTCAAGGGCAGATAACTCAAAAACCAGACCATAGAATTGAATGATTTTTGCATGAGAGTTAGACATTGGTAAGGTCTTCAAGATAAAAGAATAAAATCCCTCGCGAACAGTCACTTCCGGTCACGGGGAAGGATCAAAGTTTGCATTTTGGAAAACGGGTGTTTTGGTTGGTATGTTTGAATACTCATTGCTAAGCAGCGACACATGATAATTGATTGTTCTATATATCATTAGAAAGCCAAAAGAACATACAATCTTTGATAAATCTCATTAAAATTAGATTAAACATTAACATTGAAATTCGGAGCATTAAAATGTGGTCAATCCCACTTTTGTTTTGAATGATTATGATACATGTATGATTGAAAAACTGTAGTTCTTGGCAATAAAACACTTGGCAATGTTTTATCTATCATCAGGCAGCAACAAGACTGTATAACCTGAGATGATTCATGTCAGCAGCTATGATGAATTTTCTGTAAAGGCTTAAACGTTGAATATCAAGTGAAATGTAGTCGTGGGTCACGTGGTTTGGCCGCCATCTTCATTTAAAGCACTTTTCAAGGACTTTTTAACAACCGGTCTGACCCCATGCGCCTATGAGGAATCACCACTTGGCAACTACTGATACCAGAAAGTTGAAACTTACACATAATGTAGCTGATACATTAGCCTATAACCAGTTTTAGTTGAAATTCAAAAATTCGAAATACTTTTTTTTTCTAAATTTTTCAAATTTTGCTCAAAATTGCAATATTCAAGGGCAGATAACTCAAAAACCAGACCATAGAATTGAATGATTTTTGCATGAGAGTTAGACATTGGTAAGGTCTTCAAGATAAAAGAATAAAATCCCTCGCGAACAGTCACTTCCGGTCACGGGGAAGGATCAAAGTTTGCATTTTGGAAAACGGGTGTTTTGGTTGGTATGTTTGAATACTTATTGCTAAGCAGCGACACATGATAATTGATTGTTCTATATATCATTAGAAAGCCAAAAGAACATACAATCTTTGATAAATCTCATTAAAATTAGATTAAACATTAACATTGAAATTCGGAGCATTAAAATGTGGTCAATCCCACTTTTGTTTTGAATGATTATGATACATGTATGATTGAAAAACTGTAGTTCTTGGCAATAAAACACTTGGCAATGTTTTATCTATCATCAGGCAGCAACAAGACTGTATAACCTGAGATGATTCATGTCAGCAGCTATGATGAATTTTCTGTAAAGGCTTAAACGTTGAATATCAAGTGAAATGTAGTCGTGGGTCACGTGGTTTGGCCGCCATCTTCATTTAAAGCACTTTTCAAGGACTTTTTAACAACCGGTCTGACCCCATGCGCCTATGAGGAATCACCACTTGGCAACTACTGATACCAGAAAGTTGAAACTTACACATAATGTAGCTGATACATTAGCCTATAACCAGTTTTAGTTGAAATTCAAAAATTCGAAATACTTTTTTTTTCTAAATTTTTCAAATTTTGCTCAAAATTGCAATATTCAAGGGCAGATAACTCAAAAACCAGACCATAGAATTGAATGATTTTTGCATGAGAGTTAGACATTGGTAAGGTCTTCAAGATAAAAGAATAAAATCCCTCGCGAACAGTCACTTCCGGTCACGGGGAAGGATCAAAGTTTGCATTTTGGAAAACGGGTGTTTTGGTTGGTATGTTTGAATACTTATTGCTAAGCAGCGACACATGATAATTGATTGTTCTATATATCATTAGAAAGCCAAAAGAACATACAATCTTTGATAAATCTCATTAAAATTAGATTAAACATTAACATTGAAATTCGGAGCATTAAAATGTGGTCAATCCCACTTTTGTTTTGAATGATTATGATACATGTATGATTGAAAAACTGTAGTTCTTGGCAATAAAACACTTGGCAATGTTTTATCTATCATCAGGCAGCAACAAGACTGTATAACCTGAGATGATTCATGTCAGCAGCTATGATGAATTTTCTGTAAAGGCTTAAACGTTGAATATCAAGTGAAATGTAGTCGTGGGTCACGTGGTTTGGCCGCCATCTTCATTTAAAGCACTTTTCAAGGACTTTTTAACAACCGGTCTGACCCCATGCGCCTATGAGGAATCACCACTTGGCAACTACTGATACCAGAAAGTTGAAACTTACACATAATGTAGCTGATACATTAGCCTATAACCAGTTTTAGTTGAAATTCAAAAATTCGAAATACTTTTTTTTTCTAAATTTTTCAAATTTTGCTCAAAATTGCAATATTCAAGGGCAGATAACTCAAAAACCAGACCATAGAATTGAATGATTTTTGCATGAGAGTTAGACATTGGTAAGGTCTTCAAGATAAAAGAATAAAATCCCTCGCGAACAGTCACTTCCGGTCACGGGGAAGGATCAAAGTTTGCATTTTGGAAAACGGGTGTTTTGGTTGGTATGTTTGAATACTTATTGCTAAGCAGCGACACATGATAATTGATTGTTCTATATATCATTAGAAAGCCAAAAGAACATACAATCTTTGATAAATCTCATTAAAATTAGATTAAACATTAACATTGAAATTCGGAGCATTAAAATGTGGTCAATCCCACTTTTGTTTTGAATGATTATGATACATGTATGATTGAAAAACTGTAGTTCTTGGCAATAAAACACTTGGCAATGTTTTATCTATCATCAGGCAGCAACAAGACTGTATAACCTGAGATGATTCATGTCAGCAGCTATGATGAATTTTCTGTAAAGGCTTAAACGTTGAATATCAAGTGAAATGTAGTCGTGGGTCACGTGGTTTGGCCGCCATCTTCATTTAAAGCACTTTTCAAGGACTTTTTAACAACCGGTCTGACCCCATGCGCCTATGAGGAATCACCACTTGGCAACTACTGATACCAGAAAGTTGAAACTTACACATAATGTAGCTGATACATTAGCCTATAACCAGTTTTAGTTGAAATTCAAAAATTACGAAATACTTTTTTTTTCTAAATTTTTCAAATTCTGCTCAAAATTGCAATATTCAAGGGCAGATAACTCAAAAACCAGACCATAGAATTGAATGATTTTTGCATGAGAGTTAGACATTGGTAAGTTCTTCAAGATAAAAGAATAAAATCCCTCGCGAACAGTCACTTCTGGTCACGAGGAAGGGTCAAAGTTTGCATTTTGGAAAACGGGTGTTTTGGTTGGTATGTTTGAATACTCATTGCTAAGCAGCGACACATGATAATTGATTGTTCTATATATCATTAGAAAGCCAAAAGAACATACAATCTTTGATAAATCTCATTAAAATTAGATTAAACATTAACATTGAAATTCGGAGCATTAAAATGTGGTCAATCCCACTTTTGTTTTGAATGATTATGATACATGTATGATTGAAAAACTGTAGTTCTTGGCAATAAAACACTTGGCAATGTTTTATCTATCATCAGGCAGCAACAAGACTGTATAACCTGAGATGATTCATGTCAGCAGCTATGATGAATTTTCTGTAAAGGCTTAAACGTTGAATATCAAGTGAAATGTAGTCGTGGGTCACGTGGTTTGGCCGCCATCTTCATTTAAAGCACTTTTCAAGGACTTTTTAACAACCGGTCTGACCCCATGCGCCTATGAGGAATCACCACTTGGCAACTACTGATACCAGAAAGTTGAAACTTACACATAATGTAGCTGATACATTAGCCTATAACCAGTTTTAGTTGAAATTCAAAAATTCGAAATACTTTTTTTTTCTAAATTTTTCAAATTTTGCTCAAAATTGCAATATTCAAGGGCAGATAACTCAAAAACCAGACCATAGAATTGAATGATTTTTGCATGAGAGTTAGACATTGGTAAGGTCTTCAAGATAAAAGAATAAAATCCCTCGCGAACAGTCACTTCCGGTCACGAGGAAGGATCAAAGTTTGCATTTTGGAAAACGGGTGTTTTGGTTGGTATGTTTGAATACTCATTGCTAAGCAACGACACATGATAATTGATTGTTCTATATATCATTAGAAAGCCAAAAGAACATACAATCTTTGATAAATCTCATTAAAATTAGATTAAACATTAACATTGAAATTCGGAGCATTAAAATGTGGTCAATCCCACTTTCGTTTTGAATGATTATGATACATGTATGATTGAAAAACTGTAGTTCTTGACAATAAAACACTTGGCAATGTTTTATCTATCATCAGGCAGCAACAAGACTGTATAACCTGAGATGATTCATGTCAGCAGCTATGATGAATTTTCTGTAAAGGCTTAAACGTTGAATATCAAGTGAAATGTAGTCGTGGGTCACGTGGTTTGGCCGCCATCTTCATTTAAAGCACTTTTCAAGGACTTTTTAACAACCGGTCTGACCCCATGCGCCTATGAGGAATCACCACTTGGCAACTACTGATACCAGAAAGTTGAAACTTACACATAATGTAGCTGATACATTAGCCTATAACCAGTTTTAGTTGAAATTCAAAAATTCGAAATACTTTTTTTTTCTAAATTTTTCAAATTTTGCTCAAAATTGCAATATTCAAGGGCAGATAACTCAAAAACCAGACCATAGAATTGAATGATTTTTGCATGAGAGTTAGACATTGGTAAGGTCTTCAAGATAAAAGAATAAAATCCCTCGCGAACAGTCACTTCCAGTCACGGGGAAGGATCAAAGTTTGCATTTTGGAAAACGGGTGTTTTGGTTGGTATGTTTGAATACTCATTGCTAAGCAGCGACACATGATAATTGATTGTTCTATATATCATTAGAAAGCCAAAAGAACATACAATCTTTGATAAATCTCATTAAAATTAGATTAAACATTAACATTGAAATTCGGAGCATTAAAATGTGGTCAATCCCACTTTCGTTTTGAATGATTATGATACATGTATGATTGAAAAACTGTAGTTCTTGACAATAAAACACTTGGCAATGTTTTATCTATCATCAGGCAGCAACAAGACTGTATAACCTGAGATGATTCATGTCAGCAGCTATGATGAATTTTCTGTTAAGGCTTAAACGTTGAATATCAAGTGAAATGTATTAGTTATTATTATTATTTGTACTTTTTTTGTGAACGAGCTACAGCTCAAACGGCTGCTCCATTTTCAATGAAACTTGCTCAGCTGATAGCCCTTACCCTGGAATCGACGTGCTAAGCTTTTGGGCAAAATCGACTCGTACATTAAAGGTCCAGTTCGAATCCAAAATCGAAATTTTAACATTGATTTTTTTTTCAAAATGAACTTAGAGACTTGACATTTTTTTTAAAAGAAGCGCAATGAAAAATAATGAAAAAAAGGAAATCTAGACAAATTCTTCGGTCACGTGGTTTGGCCGCCATCTTGATTTAAAGCACTTTTCAAGGACTTTTAAACAACTGTCTGACCCCATGCGCTTTTGAGGAATCACCACTCGGCAACTACTGATACCAGAAAGTTGAAACTTAAACATAATGTAGCTAATACATTACCCTATAACAAGTTTAGGTTGAAATTAAAAATTACGAAATACTTTTTTTTTGGTGTAATTTTTCAAATTTTGCTCAAAATGTAATATTCAAGGGCAGATAACTAAAAAGCCAGACCATAGAACTTAATGAATTTTGCATGAGAGTTATACATTAGCAAGGTCTTCAAGATAAAAGAATAAAATCACTCGCGAAACAGTGCTCACAGAGCTAAGCAACGACACATGATAATTGATTGTTCTATATGTCATTAGAAAGCCAAAGGAACATACAATCTTTGATAAATCTCATTAAAATTAGATTTAACATTAACATTGAAACTCGGAGCATTTAAATGTGGTCAATCATATTTTCGTTTTGAATGATTATAAGACATTTATGATTGAAAAACTGTAGTTCATTGGCAAGAAAACACAAGGCATTGTTTTATCTATTATCAGGCAGCAACAACACTTAATAACCTGAGATGATTCATGTTTGCAGCCATGTTGAATTTTCTGTAAAGGCTTAAACGTTGAATATCAAGTGAAATATGCTAATTTGATAATGTATTAGTTACTGTTTACCTCTAAGACAAAAAGCCATGGTAAGGTCAAACAGTGTATGAAGGTCAAACAGGAATCTTGAAGACCTAAGTATTGACGCGGCAGTCCTAGTTATTGTTATTATTATTATTATTGAAATGATAAATTTTTATCCAAAAATGTATTTATGAGAATAACAATCAGGAATTTTAAATGACAGTTAAGAAACACAATGTTTTTGAATTTTCATAAAAGCAGTTGCACATGTCCAAACTTGTCAAATTCTGCATCCAAGTCAACTTTGCTTACTTATTCTTTCCTTCTTGAAAATTATTAACATGATTTTTGCTCTAAAAATATATGTGTGTGCTTTTATTTCTTTCAGCAAACATACACATCCTCCCTCCCACAACAATTATTTGTTGCTGTACATCAAAGAGGAATACATCTTCTTCAGAAAAGGTCATTTGTAAGTAAAAAATTATATATTTTGATTTTCCATTTTGATAACTATAAAATCTGATCCTCAAATTTTCATATTTGTGCAGGTTTCACCCCCACAGCCACAATTGTATATATATGCTAAATTTTTCCAACTAAGTTTTTCAGAATAATTTATTGCCAGGATGGGGGTCATTATTGGAATTGTCCTGGGGCCAAGCATATATACCTACCCACCCAAATAAATCATTTTGTTCATTGAAAGCCTGCCAAAGAACTGAGGGGAGAAAAAATCATATTCAAAATATGATTTGAGAATACAGGCTACAACAGGTACTTTATCATATTTGGACTTCCATTTCCGCCCATTGGGACCGTCTTTTGTCCCGAAATTACCCTCAATTATGTTTTCCTCACCTTCCTTATTAGAATTTATCGTATTTATACCATATCAGTGGTAAATTAGCCTTTGGTACGTCCTTTTTCAAATTTACCGTTATTAGGGATAATTTTGGGACGATTTTGATAAATTTATTGTAATTATTGGCGTAAATCTTCCTTTTGGAATAACCTTAGCCCTTCTCTTCGTTCTCCTGAACGTACCTGCAGAAGTCTAGATAAAATATAGAGAAAAAACTAAGTCATAATTACCATTAGTGGTATACATCTCTCCTCTTCTCTCTGGAGTTATCTCCCCTCATACACAAGGTCACCTCAGAAGTCTGGACTCTTCTAAAGCTTTCCCTTGTTTCCTGTGCAGTATTTCTTGGATTGTTGTATGTGATATCAAATTTTGGTTGGTACAAGACAATTGCATTCGTTTTTCTGTGGAATTTTTTTGTTTTTGTGTGACTTGAATTTTTTTTCTGTGAAACGAATTAGCTCAATCTTCTCAAATTCCTCCTTCGGGTACAGTTGCGAATTCTAGTAAACAAACCTTGGATCTCACGGCTTTTCTTTCGTCTTTCAAGCAAGATATGTTTAATACTCTCCAACAGAGTCTTAAAGATATGGAACGGCAAAATGATGAGAAAATTTGAGGCCTTAAGAAATTGTTTTCCTCGGCTAGATTTTGTTCAAGATCTGCTGTTAAGAGTGATTCTTCACGCAAGAACTCCTAACTCCGAGTCCAAACGTGGGAAGTCCAAGTCTTACAAGCGGGCGCCGATCCGATCAGCAATGTTTACCTTCAGAGGGCTTGCCGGTGTTAGTGGGTCATGGTGACCAGGATAGTAAATCCCTATCCCTTCCTGGCAGCTCATCTCTCACAGGTCGGGATGGGATGCACGGAGTTGACGCCGATATCCTGTTCCTTTCCACCCATGGGTCGGGTCACTCATGCCGGACATCAAGTCCAATAACGGTCCTAGTGCCACGGTGACCAGGTCAAACCAGGACACCATTAACACGGCCGCCATGGGTGACTCACGCCTAGGCCAGCAGTTGACACGGCTTACCGCAGGCGTCACGGACCAATTGATTGCATAGGCCAGCAGTGGAGCGATAACAATTTTTCACTGGCTGACTTTGTTGATACGTCGATTATTCCCATTCTTCCCGATCAAGATACGAAAAATGAACTTTCTGCGGATGTGAAATTGGATTCCCATGCGGGTATTTTGATAATTCCTTCGGCAAATACTTCTGAACCGGACTTAGTCCCTGAGTGGTCGTTCGTGGACAAAATAGATTTTTTTGTACAAGTTACACCTGTGCACTCTTCCTACTTCGCTCAATCAGGATGAGGTACAGTCTATCCCAGAGGAACTCGGCTCCACAGGAATGCTGCCTCCTACGAGAGTGCCTAAACAAACCATACCGCATTCAACTGTCGTCAAGTCGGCGTTGGACTCTGTCAATTCTATCTTGTCTAAAGCTAAGGATGCTTCGTTCTTACTGAGGATGCCACTGAAACAAGCCTACGTTATCCATGATCGTGTCTTTCCCGCTTCAGCTTCAGATATTGATCGGGACTTCTCACGTCTTAACACCAGGCCACTTCTAAGATCGCAGGGAGACAAGATTTCTTTGACCCGGAAGGATATCAAGGATATTGATTTGACGGCCAGGAATTCAGTGGACATCTTATCCTATATTACGCGGAGTAGGTGGCCCTTGCACACTCTTTTCTTGATGTGATTTATCACGCTGTAGGAGATGCAACTCAAGCACAGATTGGCACTGTTAGTCGTTTAACAGCAATCGAAAGATCCCAGCTGCTCGGCTCAGTCAGGAACTTACCTCAGGACTCGAAAGAGGACCTATTTCAACAAGCCGTTAATTCTGATTCCCTCTTCAATGGTCAATGTTCTCAGGCCATCGCCACTCAGCATGCGCAGTCAAATAGAACCCTTAATCAGCAACTCGCTTCGACCCTCCTAGCTCAGACAAGACAATGCAACGCTCTCAGAGGAGGCCATGCTATGAACAAGAGAGGATCCTTTTCTTCACCTTGACCCCCCCCTCCACCGTTCAGCCTTCGACCGAGCCAACACTCAATACAAGAAGTTTTGCCCCAATGTCTCTCAATCGAGTGTGTCCAAGGACTCAAAGGACTCTCAGCCAAGGGGAAATTTTTGTGCCAGAGGAGGTCGCGGAGCCAGAGGCTCTTATGGCCGCCGTTGACTCGGCTCCAAACGTTCCACCTTTATCAGACCCTTACAAACTTGCTACGCCCATGGACTTCGAATTTGTAACACCAGTCAGTCCCTCGCCTGTCGGGGGACGTCTGCAACGTTTTTCTTCGAACTGGCTTCAGATCACCCAAGACAGCTGGATTCGTTCCGTAGTCACTGACGGGTATCAACTCTAATTCCAGACGCAACCACCCCTAGCAACACATCCTGTAGGAAGAAGATACACCTTGCAAGGTGTGCGTCTGGAATCGGCTCTACTTGCAGTAGACCAGTTATTGCTGAAGGAGGCAATTACCAAACTTCCCCCTCACGATCCGTCTCTGGGGTTCTACTCCCCGGTTTTTCTAGTGCCCAAACGAGATTCTGGAGAAATGAGAATGATTATAGATCTGAAGATCCTCAACAAGAACTTCTTGTGCAGCCCACCAAAGTTCTCCATGGAGTCACTAAAAAATGTCAGAAACTTAATCCTACCCATCAGCCACTTCGTCAGCCTGGACCTCAAGGTCGTTTATCTCCACATTCCAATCCATCCTCACTCCCAGAAGTATCTCAGATTTGGTATAAACGGAAGAAGATTCCAATTTTGCGTCCTTCCCTTCGGAGTGTCTATAGCTCCTTGGCTTTCACGATGCTACCTAGATGATTTCCTGACAAGACATACGTCCACAGTTCTGTTACGCAAGTAAAGAGATTTTGTTCTGCATGTGTTCACCCATCTAGACTGGTTAGTGCATCCAGACAAGTCGGAACTAACGCCAACTCCCAGGATCAAGTTTTTAGGAGCAATTCTAGATGCAAGAAGTTATCACATCTTTCCTGTGGAGGATCGTTGGCTGGCTCATATTTTCCCTTCTAGAATCTCAAACAGCGACGTTAAAGAGACACAGAGTATGTTAATAGGATCACATATGTCAAATTTTGAAATCGATGTTATTACATCGGGAACCACTAACTGTTACTGAAAATAACAAGTTAAAGGTCAATCAGTACATTAGAGCGAAAATACGGCCATTCAAAGCAAATTCGCCAAACGTAATTTTGAAACCTTGTCATAAGCTGACAGGAAGATATATTCGATTTGATAGTGTTTATTAGGTATTGTAACTAATAGGTAGATTAATTGGATGCATAATTTTGAATAATAAACATATTTGAGATGTTTTCTTGATTTTTCCATAAAATCAAGCATTTTAGAGATATTATGCATAAAACGATATACTTGCAAGTTCAGTGATCATCATCATCATCATCATATCCGGTTTATTTGTTGATCAGGCCAGAATTAATCCTCTGAAGAGGGTGTGGCCTGACTGTCTGGTCTCGATTGAAGTCTTCCTCTCCATTCCTGTCTACTGTGGGGGTTGGTGGTTTCCATTTTCAGCGTTTTCCTGTCACGTTGCACAAGGTCTTCCCATGATAGCTTAGGCCTTCCGGAGGTTCTTTCTGATGGTATCCTCATTTGTCGCACTTGAGCTATCCAGCCATTACTGCGCTCTATGTGTCCCAACCATCGGAGCCTGCTCTTCCGCATGACGTCTGTGATGTTTTTCAGATTGACCTGTGCTAGGAGGGATTCAAACGGGATGTTGTCTTCAGGTTTTGTTAGACATATCCATCTGACCATAGCTCTGTCATTGCGCTGTAGCTTCTTCAGTGTGTTAGCTGAAACAGCCCATGTTTCGGAGCCATACAGTAGCACACTTCTGGCACAGGCGGAGTATACATGACCTCTTGTTGCCTTTGGTAGGTGCTTGTTTGTCAGGATTGGTAGCAGCTCTCTAAACTTCTTCCAGGCAGATCTGCATCGTGTTGCTGCAGCGAGTTCATAGCCTCCACCAGATGAGAGCGTATCTCCAAGGTAACAAAAGTCGGTCACTACTTCGAGCTTGTCATCCCCGATATCGACCTCCGTGTGTGATCTGCCATCTATTGGTCTTGCTGCTCCTGTGCAACGTGCACATTTGAAGTTTGGATCTTCATGCAATGCGCCCCTTATGCCACTACACTTCTTGTGGACCCAACCTAAACACTGAGTACAGCGGATTGAATTGCTGCCCGTTCCACTCAGACATACTGCACAAGGGTGTTTTCCTGATTTCCGCATCAAGTCAAGGTTGGGGCCGGCAATCATGACCTTGGTCTTATCCATATTGACCCTCAGACCTTTCTCCTCCATGCCACTCTTCCACCTAATCAGACGTTCTTTGAGTGCTTCAAGCGAAGTGTCAATGATCCCGAGGTCGTCGGCATACAGGAGTTCCCATGGGCAACTGGTTCGGAACTCTGATGAAAGTGCTTCAAGGACAATGATGAAAAGTAGTGGGCTTAGGACTGATCCTTGGTGGACACCCACTTGGACATCAAAGTCCTCACTGTAACTGTTGCCGTCTCTTATTTGACTACGTACATTGGTGTACATAGACTTCACAAGTTGGACTAACCACTCGTTCACACCTAACTTTCGCAGAGCCCACCAGATGACTTCTCTAGGGACGCGGTCGAAAGTTTTCTCCAGATCTACAAATGCCATGTACAGTGGTTTCTGTGCTGCTAGATGTTTCTCCATGACTTGGCGAATAATGAAGATTGCATCAGTGGTACCCCTACCGGGCATGAAGCCGAATTGGATATCATCAATCTGTATTTGTTGTCTGATTAGTTGTTTAGCAACTCTTTCCAAGACTTTCATGACTTGATTGATAAGCTTGAGTCCACGGTAGTTCCCTCTGTTTAAAGCATCCCCTTTTCTCTTTGTATAGACTGACTATGAAGCTTTCTTCCCACTCCCCAGGTATACATCCTTCTCTGATGATGGCTTCGAACAGTTCATGCACCTGACTTGCCCCTAGTTCACCGGTTGGTTTGAGCATCTCGGCAACTATACCAGATGGTCCTGCTGCTTTTCCGGTTTTCATCTTGTTGATGGCTTTAGTGATCATTTCTTGTGTGATAGGGATACTAGGACCCTCTACTGGAGGCTCGTGTGACAAATTGTCAGGATTCCAAGGAAATTCAACATTCAGTAAGCGCTCGTAGTGCTGTTTCCAGTGACAGTTCACCATCATCATTTCTGATAGGTTTTTCACCCATGACATCTTGATTGTCATTGCGCATTTGTTTTGCAAGCTTGTATATTTTGCTGGACTTTGGGTTTATGGTACTGAAGGTGTCTCTCTCGGCCTCTGTCTTTGCGTGGTGTACAGCGGCTTTGGCTGCACGCTTGGAATCGTTGTATGCTTCCCTAGAGCCACCTGCTTTCCATGCTTTGTAGCACTGTCTCTTCTGCCTTACAGCTAGGTCAACATCCTGATTCCACCACCAGATCTGTTTCTTCCATTTGTGCTCTGATAACACTCCGCACACATCAGCCGCTGTATCCTTCAACCCATCTTTGAGCCTCTTCCACTGTTCTTCAACACCAACTGCAGCTGTATCTCTGTTTTTCCTCGTGAATCTATCAGCAAATTCTGCTTGGACACTTGGTTCCTTCAGCTTCCACAGCTTTATGCGTGGTGTGAACTTGTGTATACATTTGTGAGGAGGTTCTACCTTGAGGTTACAGATTAGCATGTTGTGTTGTGTGGCACACTCTTCACCAAGGATGACTCTGACGTTGGTGACATGTTTCCTAAAGCTTCGCTGGAGGAGTATGTAGTCTATCTGGGTCATAGCTCCTCCTGACTGGTATGTGACCAGATGTTTCGGCCTCTTCTCAAACACTGAGTTTCCAATCACTATGTTGTTGGCAACAGCAAACTCGAGAAGTCTTTCTCCCTCCGCATTCCTGTGACCAATAGCATGGCCGCCATGTACTCCTTCATATCCACTCGTAGCAGAGCCAATATGTCCATTCCAGTCACCACATACAAACAGTTCCTCTGTACCTGGTACAGTCGCTACTACGCTTTGTAACTGCTCATAGAAGTGATCCTTCATTTCCTCACTTAGCCCGACCTGCTGACCCACGCGCCCTGAGGTCTGCCAAGCCCGAGACACTACCAGCAGCGTTAGTGCTACAGCACCGTCTGGTTTTCTTCTTCTATTTCGACTAGACATGATTTGTTGGGCAGTTTTATGGCTGGGTGCCCATCCTTTACCAACTTGAGACACTTCTGGCAGTCCAAGACCTCCACCGTTCCCAGCTAACTAGGGCTAATGTGCTCGTGCAGGGGTGTCCTCCGCGACCACTGCTCAAGTACCATTGCATCCAAATATCTGAAGCACGCTACATCAGCTACTGTCTCCCAGGTTGAGACAGACTATCTTGAGATAGCTGTTACCACATACCCTGTGGCAGGGGATTGGATTGGTGAGTGCCGAGACATGTCCACATACCAGTGGGCCCTGACCACTGCACCTCTGGGGCTCCAATCTGCTCCGAGATCCCTAGCCAATTAGCCTGGGGCCGCAAGGTGCCCAGTTTCCGTAGTGTACCACGGGGAGGTTTGACTAGAGTCTTGCCAGTGGAGAGGTTATATACCAGCCGGGAAGACTTACGCAGTCGGCTTCCTTTTCGTCCTAGGACTATCTGGCGGATGAAGCTGCAAGCGGTAGACTAGAAGCACACACAAAAAGCACACACAACTACTCTACACACAGCAACACCACTTTACACATCACACAGACCTGTGGCATATGCCACTACACTACCAGTGATGAGATATGAACTTCAATCAGCATATAAGATATTTTGTAGCTTATCAAAACCAAATAAAAATTTTAAGAAAGATACTTTGTGTCACTTTAAGGAAGTGGATGTCGCTGCTGGTTTTTTTAATATCAATCCAATCATTCACGTACAGAGGTCGATTGAATCTTCGCCATACACAGGTTTGGGTCAATGCCAACAGAGTTCAGGATTTGGATTCCCTAATAGTGTGTCCTCCCCATGTTTGCCGAGAACTACGATTGTGGACTCAGGAATTCAATGTTCTCTCGGGTACGCGTCTGACGGATCCTCCTCCTAGGTTCACGATTTTCACGGACACCTCCCGCGAGGGATTAGGGGCACATTTTGACAGGTTTCAGGCTCAGGGGATATGGTCAGCTCAGGAGGCTCTGTCACACATCAACTCACTGGAACTGCTAGCAGTGATAAAAGCACTCAGTTTCTGGTGGCGCTACTTGTACAAGTTAAGCGTCATGATTTCGACGGACAATGCGACTGTGGTATCCTACATAAACAAGCACAAGGTCGACAAGTCTCATGGAGCTAATTCACCGTTTATTTTGCATAATATACCAGTTTAAAATTGTTCTGAGAGCAAGGCACATTTCGGGAAGATTTAACGTTCTTGTAGACTCATTATCCAGCAAAGGTCAAGTTATTCCCACCGAATGGACTCTCCACAAGGAAGCCTTCCAGCTGTTGATCGACAGATGGGAGTACCCGACCATAGACCTCTTTGTCACAGCTCAGAATTTTCGATTCCCACTTATGTAAGCCCCATACCAGATCCTCAAGCTTGGGCGGTAGATGCGCTATCGATATCATGAGAAGGCATGGTAGCCTACGCCTATCCCCTGATCAAGATAATCCCAGATGTGCTCGTCAAAATCGCGATTCAGGATTGTGTGGTGTATCTAGTAGGCCCTGCTTGGCCAACCAGGACTTGGTTCCCAAACTTACTAGATCTGTTGACAGATGTTCCTCTCCAACTGCCTCGCTGGACAGATCTTCTCACTAAGCCACACTCGAAAAGAACTCACGGCAACATTTCCACGCTAAATCTTCACGTTTGAAGACTATCGAGCAATCCCTTAAGAATCAAGGTTTCGGTCACGAATCGTGGAAGGCTATTGTCCAGTCTGTCAGACCCTCTGCCTCCAGACTCTACGATGCTAAGTGGAGAATCTTTTCCTCCTGGAGGGAGCGGAGTGACCTTTTAGATCAGGAGATTTCGATTCCTATGATCGCCGATTTGTAACTTTATCTGAGGAGAAATAAGAAATTGAAGCATGGGACCATTGAAGGATATAGGTCAGCTATAGCTTCCGTTTGTGATCTTCAGGGTCTTTCGGTAGGTACATATCAATCACTTCATAGACTCTTGAGACCCTTCCAGATAAAGGATATAACGTCTCCAACTGTGTTCCCTTAGTGGGATCTCTGTCTAGTCCTACAGTCGCTCATGAAAGCTCCTTATGAACCGTTAAGTGCTACATCTCTGAAATTCCTATCATTTAAGACAGCTTTTCTGCTCGCCTTCGCATCTGCAGCCAGAGTTTCGGAATTACACGCTATTGACAATGGTGTTATATTCCGTGTGTACTAGGGCCCATTGGCCCAGGGGAACTCGCTTGCTGCTCATAGGTTACTCTGTTTCTATCAAAGAATACGCCAAATAACATTTTACAATTTTATTAACAACATTCACTGTTACATCAATCTCATAATCTTAGTTATCCCTCTCCTAACCCTATCCTTAACCTATGCTAACCCTAGCTCCATTAAACTATTACACCTAACATATTCACCCGTCCTAGCTAGCTATGTCCTGCATCCTGGGTCGGGTCTCCAGGCTCGCGGCGTCTGCTTCCTTTCCCGGCCTTTGGTCTTTCCGCCTCCCCGACTGTTCTCCCATCTCAACCTTCAATCATTCTAACAGGCGGTACTCTAACCTACCAATCCCTGCACAGTTCATAGGTCACATTTACATATTTCTAAGTTCCCTACTAATCAAAACTTCTCCAACCTTTTGTCTTTATGCTATCTTTTGATTATTAAACCCCCGACCAACGGTCCGGGGGTATATAGTAATACCAACGATTCCGTTTGTGTGTGTGTCCGTCCGAGGACATTTTTTGTCCGACCTATTACGGGAAAACCATTTGTCCGATTAATTTCAAATTTTGCACATGTCTTCTACCCTACTAGGAGGGGTGCAATGCGAAGTAACAGCAAATTTCGTTAACATTTGAATTTTTTATTAATTTTTTACGAATTTCCATGTTTTGAACTTAGTCATTTTCCAATATCAGATTTGTCCGACCTATTACGGGAAAACTATTTGACCTATTTATTTCAAATTTTGCACATGTCTTCTACCCTACTAGGAGGGGTGCAGTGGGAAGTTACAGCAAATTTCGTTAACATTTAATTTTTTTATCATTTTTTTACAAATTTCCATGTTTTAAACTTAGTCATTTTCCAATATCAGATTTGTCCGACCTATTACGGGAAAAAATTTCAATCTGATTCTTTTCACATTTTGCATGTGTCTTCTTCCCTACTAGGAGCGGTGCAGTGCCAAATCAAAACTAAAATTGGTGAGTGTTTTTTGTGTGTTTTTTTTTACAAACTTCCATTTTTTTGATTAGTCATTTTTCTCAATTCCCTTTGGGGGTCAAATGCTGTGCAAGAGAGAGACTACATTGAAAGTAAAAAATAATTCAGTTAGTCAGGGATGCACGGTCGGGGGTATTAGTGAGCCACGCTCACTTTTTTGCTTGTTATTTATTGCTTCTGACCATCAACATGACTCTTGTCGATCCGGAAATCTACTTATATTCCTAATATTGCGTGTCATACTAAAGTAACTCATTACCCAGAATATATTGAGTCCAACTCCACCTTAACTCTTCCCCTAACTCCTTGTTCGACTGACAGGTCCATTAATTATACATGCCACTGGCTTTGTGTAGCCTAAATGTATTTGTTCATTCTATTTCTATGTCCATTTTCCTTGTATAACCCGTTATCTAAATTCTCGTAACATTCATAACTCTACATAACATATGTATACATTATCTCTTTTCTATCTCCACATAACAATGGCTCTATTAGATTTTCGGACGGCTATAAGGACGTGACGTGCAGAGCCGTACCCGAGTTTTTAGCCAAAAACCAGTCAGCAGCTTCAGGTCCGTTGGGTGCAAGGAGTTACAAGATTCCAGTTTTACCGGACTCTAACTCTCGTTCAGACAGGAAGAGGCTGTTTTGTCCTATAAGAGGGCTGAGATGGTATCTCCAGAGAACGGCACCCTTCAGACACAACAGAAAGAGATTATTCTTATCTTATAAGACAGCAATGGATTCAGAGATCTCGAAAAACCCTATCTCTTAGTGGTTAAGAAAGACCATAGCTTTAGTGTATCAGGACACAGATCAGGATACATTAAATATAAGATTCTCTCTTCATGAAATCAGAGCATTGGCCTCGTCCGTATCAGCATGGAAATCAGTATCTATTCAGGGTCTTGTTTCAACTTGCCAGTGGAAAAGCACAAATACTTTCATCTCTTCATATTTACGGGATATCGCACCATCGTTGGATGGAATCTCTCAGTTGGGTCCGCTGGTGGTGGGTCAACGTATCACCACAGCTTAGTCCTTCTTGGAGGAAAAAAAGGGGGGGTCGGGGTCGCCAGGAATGAGATCGACGAGGATCCCTCTACCAGGTTCACCAAATTCCTAGGAAGGTGAGGCCATGCTATGACTAGTGTTGTGGTGATGGTTTCGGGGAACAGGTGTTTATGTTTAATATACATTTAGCACTTGTTGTGGACTGGTATATCCACCTAAAATTCTATCACTAACTAATTGTGGTCTGAATATGATGTAAACATACGGGATAGCTCAATCGGCAAGAGCGCCGGTCTCACGTTGCTGAGGTCCAGGGTTCGTATCCCATCCAGGCCAAGGTGTAAGAACCTAGAGTTCACCTCTGTTAGAACTCTATAAGTGTCACCCTGGAGCCCTAGTGTGTAGTGCAACAAAAACTGCACACTTAAAAGATCCCACGAATTCATGTCAGTGGCTGAATGGTGGATACATGAACATGTGCATACGCCGAGCTGTCGGTTATCAGCATTCAGCAGTGTTGGACAAACTGCTGTGACTATGTGTCTCAGTTCACCCAGCTGTGAATAGGTACTCTGTGAGGCATAGAATGGTCCCTAACCTGAGCGCCAGAGTGTACTAATTCCTCCCCACACGTGTTCCAAGGTAAGTTTACTATAATTACAAACAATACATGTAATTGTTTGCTTATTCTTATCGCCCCTATTTGTCGAGTTTTAAGCAAAATTACGCTAGACTGGAAACTATTAAAACTATTTACATAACTTTTATGAGGTCTGGATACCCTCCTCTTGTCAATGTTAGTTTAGAGGTAAGGATTTTCGCAATAATTATGAAACAATCACAATTATTGTTAGTAATTATAAGAAAACTAAACCAAAGGTTTACTCCCACCCTCCTCCCCGTTATCCAGTTCTCCATACTTCGAAAAGAATGACAACTGAGTTTGAATTTCAAGGGAGGTAACTCAGGGGAGATAATGGGGGAAGACCTAATTAAAAAATGAGTGATGATTAAATCATTGACAAATAAACATATTCTAGATTAAGATCAAGCTATGAAATAACAGCAATGAGGTTCATATCTATCTGTGCGACAATATGCATAGTTTTTCACAAGCCTGTCAACTCCTTCGCTAAGTAGCGTGCTAGCCATGAGTGACCGTTGAATGGCAGTGGCGTTATAATGAGGGCGGGCTGTTGAGGTGGAACACTTTAACATGGGGATATCCGTTATAATGAGGGCGGGCTGTAGAGGTGGAACACTTTAACATGGGGATATCGGTTATAATGAGGGCGGGCTGTAGAGATGGAACACTTTAACATGGGGATATCTTTGTTTCTTATAATCTCACAGACTTCATACTTTCACACAATAGGAAATGTAATAAACAGTTTCGAAATATTCACACAAAAAATTGAATATCTAACAAGAAATAAAACCTCGAATTTCTAGAAACCTCTAGATAAGTTCTAGAAATTTCTAGGAAGGTAGTTCTTTCTTTCTGGTTTTACTGTACATTCATTCATTCTTTCATTTTATTTTAGAGAGGGCATGGGGTCTGTCAAATGCTGTGCAACAGACGCCTACTGATAGTCTGGATAATGGAATGTCTAAGTTATGTGTTGTAAAGACTTTAAGAGTAATTTAGATGGTCAAGGATGAACAGTATTAGTGAGCGCCATTTGCTTGTTTCTGATATTTTGATGTATTTTTTATATGCTTTTGATATTATGCATTATAGAATTACATCCTCTCAACATTGTTTTCTTTCAGAATGTTCTGGATGGATATACCTATGAAGAGATAAGACACTTCAGCCCTGCCATCAAAAGCATCATGATCATTGTAGGTCATGTAGCCAAGGGCAAGAAATTTGTGTTTAACACTAACCAGGTGAGATATTGATCATCCACCTAGACTTAAACAGGACCTAAACTACACAATTAAGTTCATCATTTATTTGTAACTTATGTTGCATGCTTAACTTGATTGCTGGCAAGTAAATTTTAAATTGAGTAAATTCTAAATTGAAACTGAATGTGCAGTCTGTTGCCTATTGAAGACATGCCGTCAAAAGCAAATAAAAAAATGACCGATTTTTAACCCTCACGATGCTGAATACTTTATATGCTCTACAAGGCACCATGGCTGATTTTGCTTTTACGGTGCCAGCCACTTGTCTCTGCTGGCTGAATTTTTTTCTGTGGCAAAGTGTGTACGTTTTTACAAGACATGGTATATTTACATCGGGATAAAAAAGTTTGTAACTTACAATTTTAAGTCGCCAATACTGTAAATAAATGGCCTTAACATATCCCAAACTTTCATTAGAATTTCTATCACATGTGGAACGGTTTCGATATCGAAAGTAAAGTTGTCTTCTTTCGACCGCCATTATTCAATAAATTGTGACCACTCATGCGCCGTATTACTACAGTAGGAATCACTTATTCACAACCACATGAAAATTATTTCGAGGATCATAAGAATGATTATTACAACGATTTGAAAATTGCCTTTATTTCAAAGCTAATAAAATCATATAAATACTGAACTCGCATATGCAAATAATACACGTACATAGAGATAATTTATTGGTCTTTATGGTGATATTTTTTCATTGGAATGCGCCATCCTGAACGAAAGATATCCGTTGCCAAAGTAAGTGAGTGATTTGCGTGAAATTGTTCCGCCGTGCATAGTTATAAGTGAAAGAATCCCTCTGCGGCACTCACGTGGCCCGAGCACGTGCAGGTGAATGTGTTAGACTCACTGTAAAATTCACTGTCGCGCATACGGAAATTGTCTTTATTCGAGCTTGATAAATAGCTTACTATTATGGGTACAAATATAATTTTTTTATGGGATCGAAGGGCATTTATTCCTCTTTATGATCAAATAAATGATGTTTCAATGTATAGCATGGTTTAGAAGAAATGAAATTAGAGTGTAGGGTACCATCAGTTATTGAAAACAGACTTTGATAATCACATATCTGCGATATTTGTTGTATCTCGCTACACATTTTTTTAACATTGCGAATATGCAAACTATATACCAGATTTGAGATAATTCTTTTGTCTTTACGATGATATAAAAATTATAAAAATACATTGATTGGTTCATAACACAGAAAATATGAAAGCAGCTTACCTTCAGCTATTAGAGAACAAATTCTGATAATTGTGACAGTTGTCGCATCGTTTACCATTCCTTTATTTTAGCGTGCAAAAATATCTAGCAAGAAAGGAACAGTTCACTGCACAGTTCAATTTGAATACGAACGAAGAAAGTAACTGTTTGTGCGGCGCTCGCTATGTGAAAAGTTTTCTTTGCATGTGCACAAACTTTACATTGAATAAAAGATTGTTCTTTACTCTTTATTCTGATGTATAAATTGTTGAAATGCACTAAGTATTTCATGAGTTATATAAGTGTGAAATAATGCTACATAACGAGAAAAAATGAAAAACACCCCTTTTTGAGATACTTACTGTTTTATTATTTCTTTTAGTGCAATGACATGTTATATATCAAAATAACGGCAATTCTTTTCTTTTTTCAATGATATGT
This sequence comes from Steromphala cineraria, assembly GCA_916613615.1. Taxonomy (NCBI): domain Eukaryota; kingdom Metazoa; phylum Mollusca; class Gastropoda; order Trochida; family Trochidae; genus Steromphala; species Steromphala cineraria. The sequence continues at coordinate 46,637,359 of OU744724.1, forward strand.
AATGTTACGGGCCGCACCAATCAGTTATTGAGATATCAAGTCTCAAAGTTTCTCTATCAAACGGGCCACTTATCTACGGATATAACAAGTCAAAAATTTACTTTTTCGTGGAGCTTGCTGTATCTTTATTCAACATTGTGCTTGATAGATTATATATGGAATTGAAGACAATTCTTCAATCTTACTTGACACACAAAAATTCAAAATGCGCTGAATAGTATTTGTGATCTTTAGTGCGATATAATCGTACATGGCTGAAATTACCTGAAAATCATTGTTTTTTCACTGCTTGTAGTTTATTATTTCTTATGGAGCATGTAAATATGTCATACATCAAATTGACGACAATTCAATGCAGTTTTCACCAATGCCTTTTTGCTTGAAAATCCACACCAGGGCTAGTTTGCCACGACGTGTAAAAGATAAGGTGTACTTCTCTAATCTGTGCAAACAATGTAATCCCGTGCCCTGGGCGATGCGTGCGCCTGTGGGTAATTAGTGCCACATCGTGATTCTCGATCTCGGGAGAGTACGGGAATAATAAGGCGTTTTCATGAATTTTGTTGATTGTGTTATAGATGACAGAATGTACTGAAACTTTGTAAACCGTTTGATCCACCAATAGGCCACTTTTCATAAAAAGAACGGTGTTTCAGTGAGGCGCGGAAAATAATTACGAGCCGGGGTTCACCTAGAGGGCTTACGGGCAATGTTATGGCCGACCCGGAATATTCCATCGTAAGGGTTAAAGTTCAGTTTTAGGTTGCCACAGACCCTTGACTGTTTTTCTTCATTACAAATTCCGTAAGAGCAGTTTCCGCAAATCCTGGCCTGACAAAATCAGAATGCTTGAGAAACAAGACAGGTCACTAAGTGTCAATCAGCATATTGTACCTTTGTAAATCAGTTTCAGCATTTGAAAAGAGACAACCCCTGGCTACATGGCTATGGGGAAACTCTTTATATTTCAACATAAAAAAAAATCAATATATTTTCTAACAAGTCTTGTTATGTTGTACATCTTTCATCTTAATAAAAAAACTTAAGATTTGTTTTCTATGAGCAATCTAAATGTCACTTGAGTGTTTTAATCTGATTGTAAAATAAAATTTAATTGAAAATATAAGAAGCCGCCCGATTGAAAGTTTGTTTTATAAATTCGAATTACAAAAAAATAAACAATGAAATGCCGGTAAATAAAATAAAGATCTTATTGATTAACCCTTTACATGCTAGTCCCGGAATATACGAATCCCCTGTAAACTCTCAAAACGAATCCCAGATTGGGTTGTTTCAATTACACATGCAAAACTAACTTTTTACATAGCGATCGCCGCACAAATAGGTACTTTCTCTATTAATAGTAATGATAACTAGGACTGCCGCGGCCGTACTAAGGTCTCAAGACTTCCTTTTGGACCTTCACACAGTGTTTGACCTTCACATGCACTTTTGTCTAAGAGGTAAAGAGTAACTCATACATTATCAAAATCACAAAATTTCACATGATATTCAATGTAAAAAGGCTTGTTCGCGAACGATTTTATTCTTTATCTTAAAGACCTTGCCAATGTCTAACCCTCATGCAAAAATCATTAAATTCTATGGTCTGGTTTTTTAGTTATCTGCCATTGAAGTTTGCGATTTATCAGTTTTGGTCAACTTTGAAAGGTCACAGCAACAAAAGTATTGACGTTAGGAACTTCAAAAGTAAAGATTATAAACTACAATGCTTCAGCTATATTCAGTATGAATTTCGGCTCTCTAGTGCAAGTATCTTCAGAGGAGAAGATTCTCAAAGGCGGGTGAGGTCGGAAAACGATTTTATTCAACGTCAGTACGTTTGGATGCATTTGAACTTAGGATTAATTTATATATTATGACATTTAGCAGATAACGATGAGTTTGAGTTGTCATTTTTAGCGTTTTTGACAGCAATAAACAAGAGAATAGTGAGAAAAGATGAAATTAACAAAACCGAACGGTATGGTATTTTCAAAGCAAATTTTCGGTGCAGCGAACCGTCAATAAATCTACCGCGATATGAAAACACCACGGTAAACCGTTTCACCCCTACTTGATTGCATGATGTATTATTAAACTTTTGTTGAAAATTTGTATATTGGGAGAAATACTGCATTACACATTTGAATATCTTTGTTTCTTTCATCTTTAGCAATTTGAGATAGTAATACAAGGGTGCAATGAAGATTGCCTCTTCAAATTGTGGAGCACAGTGGTGTAGTGGTTAGCATGCTTGCCTCTAGCACCAGAGGCCACGGGTTCGAATCCCGGTGGAGACCCCAAAAATTTGTGACTTGGGTCTCATCCTGTGTTGTGGCCCTGGGCAAGACACTTCATCCATATTGCACTCAATTCACCCAGCTGAACAAATGGGTACCTGAACAAGGGGGAGGTATGGACCTATACGGTCACCTGGAGTGCTTGTTAATCGCTTGCACCGAATATACTATCCCTCCAGGGTAATAATACTCATGGCGCTTTGAGCATGCTTTGTCATGGATATATGTGCGGTATAAGAAAGCTATTATTATTATTATTATTATTATTATAGATTCCGTATTGCACAACGAATTCAGTATTGGATGGCTACTGGTTCAACATTTTCAAGCTTCAGTAATTCTTTGAAGTTTCTGTACGTTACAACTTACAATCATTTTTATCCCACCGGTATGTAATACCGTGGGATATAGTCATCAACCTGTCCGTCTGTATGTCCGTCCGTCTGTCCGTCAGTCCGTATTATCATTTCCGTAATCTAGCGTGATTGAGGTTGAGACTCACCTTGAGCCTCCGAATTCGAAGCGAAGCCGAAGAGCCAAAAGCGGTTCAACTGCCTGCTAATCTCATGCAGCCATACAAACAGCTAAGAAACGCACAATCAAAATCGGCACGACTGAATGTGCATATTAAGTACCTGGAATGGTGCCAAACAGCTGACATGCTTCCCGAACAATATTGGGTAACACTCCCAAATGTGCAAGCCACACTTCCGGAGGAACTAGCCCAAGTCAGAGCTACCTCCGCGAAAAACTTTTCGCTAGTACTACTAGCAAACCACCTTGACCTGTTACACCTACAGCTCAAATCTATTGAAGATACTATCAATGAGATACAAACCAGTATCCCAGCTGAGACTGAGTCCAAACATAAGGACACCATCCAGGCCGCCGTCAATGCCATTATTGACAGAGAAACAGTCTCTCATCAAATTCCAAACCAAGGCCAATGAAATACGTGAAGTCTATGCCAAGAAAAATCCTTTTGATTGGCAAAACTTCATACAGGGCACTTGCCCTAACACCTCAGACCGCCCCAGGTCTAGAAGCTGTAGGCGCCGCCAAGACTTCCGCCGGGACAATCGCCGCCCACCCATGCAGCAACGCCCCCTGACTTAATGTCGTTCTTTAGAAAAATGAAAATAACACATTTTTTTCATGATATTCCAAATCCAAATACCACCCCGGTGTTGGACAAAAAGTTTGGTTCAAAAAGCAAATGGAACCCGCCCTACTCGAATGACCACAGTTTTGAGTCATTCATTAAAACAGTCACGAACGACTTCTTCAAACTAAAAGATACCAAGTTCAAACGTAGTAATATCACTAAAAAGGCAGATAAAGGGTCAGCTGTCGTGATACAAAACACGACTGACTACATTAAAGAAGCTCTCAGACAACTATCTGATGAAAAATTCGACTGCAAACTCACTAAAGATCCCACACCCGACTTTAGTCAATTAATAACTAAAGAACTTACAAACCTGTATCTCAAAGATTTGATAAGCCAAAAGTGTCTAGCCGGTCTTCTAACGGAAGACACAGTAGCTGGTAGATTCTATATCCTACCCAAAATACACAAGTGTCTTACACCTGGTAAGATACCAGGCCGCCCAATCATCAGCGGCAATAACACACCAACTGAAAAAATCAGTAGTTTGACCCTCATATGCCAATATTTTCATGGCTGAACTAGAACAAACTCTTCTACAAAACGCTCCTGACAAACCCGACCTTTTTGTTAGGTTTATCGATATCTTCATGATATGGTCAAAAGGTCGAGCTAAACTTGAGACATTCATTCAATATCTCAATTCAGCCCATCCTACTATCAAGTTCACCGCTGAGTTCTCACGTGAACGAGTATCATTCCTAGACACTTGGGCTTCAAACGTGAATCATACAACCAAACTAGACTTCACAGTTTACAGTAAACCCACAGACACACATTCATACCTGTTGTACACATCATGTCACCCCCGACATGTTAAAACTAAAGGCCCCTACAGCCAATTCCTACGTCTGAAATGCATTTGCTCCACTCAGACGCAATATGAGTCTCACAGCTTGAATCTCATCAACTACTATTCTCAAGAGGGGATACCCCCCGTAAGATAATACAACAGAACAAAGTAAAGTCGGATTTGAATGACAGGACCACTCTCCTGTCCCCCATACCTGTCGTACGGCCATACACCCCCCCCCCCCGGCCCGTACTGGTGTGGGACTACAACCCTATGAACATGGAACTCAATAAAATTATCAGGAATAGATGGCACCTACTTCAAGGTTCCTACACCTGCAAAACAATCTTTCCCTCACCACACATTGCTGCATATCGGAGAAACAAAACACTCCGGGATATGCTAGTCAAACTAGTATTACATACCCCCCCAGAAAACCACAAGTCAGTGGCAAAGAATTGTCATATGTTGACAATCTATGCGACAAAGAACATTGCAAAGTCTGCATAAACATCAACAAAGAGAGCTATTCCCACAGCTCCAAGACAGGCCGTAAATACACATGCCGCCATTACAATTGCAAATCATGCAACGTTGTCTATTTACTGACTTGCAAAAAATGCAAGAAGCAATACATAGGGGAGACTAAAAGGGAGTTTAGGATTCGTCTATCTGAACACTTTGCAGATATCACTCACAATAGAGACAAACCAGTATCTCTACACTTCAACCTCTCTGACCACTGTAAGAGCGACTTGAGCTACAAAATCATCACTCAACTCAAACCAAATCCTGACACAGAGAGCACCACCTACACTAGAAGATCTCTAGAACTTAGGTAGATTTTTTAGCTCCAAACGCTCCAAAGGCCTTAATAATAAGATCGTGGGTTAAAACCTTCCACTCCGTTTTTTCATTATGTCTCCCCCTGCTTTTAGCTCAGTTCCCTTCCACATCCACGTTGGCATTCCTATTTGTTTCCAGAGCATAACTCTGAAACTACTTGACCAGTCTTCACCAAATTTGGTATTCATCCTCTTAAAACCATGTAATTGTGCCTCTCTGGGTTTCAACTTCTTTTCAATTTTTTAGCTCATCTGGCCTGTAAGGCTTGATGGGCTTATGGCATGGCATAGTGTCCGGCGTCCGTCAATCCTTCCGTAAAAGTTGCACATTTTCAACTTCTTCTCCAGAAGCATAAGCCTTAGAAAGCTGAAACTTTGTGTACAGATTCCTTGACTAGTGATTATGATTTAAAGCTTTTGTGGCCCTGTAGAACCTAATAAGGGCCACAGAGGCCATGCCCTTAAAACCTATTTTCATCTTCTTCTCAAGAGGCAAAAGCTGAAATGTTATGTACAGACTCCTACTAATGAGGATTATATTTGACAGTTTTGGTGACCCTATGGCCCCTAAACAGGGCTTGGTGAACCTTTGGATCCCATACCATAAATTATCAATTGAATATTTATATACGGTATACTTATTTCTAGGATTTGTAAGCTTGGCCCCTTCAAAGGGGGAAACTACATTGGCCCACACCCTACAGCAAAATTAAATATGGAGCTTGATGAGCTACAGAGCCAATGGCTCTATTTATATATTGTTGTTTTATTGCAACATGGAATATTTGTGGACTTAAAGAATAAGCTATTTGATGAAGATTTTATAAGATATTGTTTGAGTTTTGACATACCATATTCGTCCTATTAAGCGCCCCCTCCCTAATAAGCGCCCCCTATTACAAATTTCCATATAACAGAGCCCCACCATTTATTAAAAATTACACCATTTTAACCCTCACTACGCTGAATACTTTAACTTTGACAAGTAACCAATCAGAGCCGTGATGTGTGCTAATTTAGAATGCCAGTGTGCAGTAAAGAGAGGCACGTTACAGCGACGATGACCTAAACTTTAATATCAGTTATCTCCCATTCTATCAACATAATCATGTTGTAAATTTGAGAACAGGGAAAGTAAACATGTGGTTTTCCAATAACGTGAAAATATTTAGAATATTTAAATAAACTAGATAAGGCACACACAAATTCTTGAGCATATCAAGAAAATTTTCAGAAGGTATCAAGAAAATTTCTAGTGTTAATCTATTGTGTTTCTATACAAAAAGAACTTATTTACGCAACCCCTATTTTATAAAATGCAATTGGGTGCTATTGGAATATTTCGATTAATGTGATGCATTGACCACTCCAGATGTAACAACTGCTTTCTTGTTGACTATCATCTTCCCATGGCAAGGTGAAAACGTATCGAGCAACTCTCCTCGTTTAGACCTTGCCACCACAAGATAGAAAACCGGTGATCCGGAGCAGCGACACCTATCGTGATCACGAGTTACGCTCCTTACCAGCTCTTTCAACAATAGCCAATAAAATTGCAGTTTACATTCGGAACAAATTCAAAATATTAACAGACCATTTTGAAAACTATCCTAGTGAAATTTATTATCCCACTTCCGTTCGCATGAATGTTTTTATGTTTTTGATGAGCACCGAGAATGCAGAGAAAATAAACATTAATGTATCACTCAATTACAGTGCTTCTCTCCCTTGTAAAACACATACAAAAGTATTTTTTCAAATCGACTTGTTTTTAGAGTAGCTTATTTTTGCTCTACTAAGTTGCTGTCCTTTTTTCTAATTAACTCTAAAATTTGTCAAAATTGGTTATTCAATTTGAATTAAATAGAAAACATATTTGCCTATTAACCGGATAATTTGATAAATAATCACGTCTAAAGCATCTATTTTTCACATGATTTATGTACAAGAAAGAACCTGTACATGTGGTGTTCGAATAAGAATTCTTTCCAAAACGATATAAAACGTTTTTATGACATATTCATTTGAAAGATACCGGTAACAAAAATCATGTTATTTATAGCAGTCAATGTTTTTACTAAATACGCATTTTCTTCCTTGCAAGAAAATTAAAACCAAAGGTCGGTGCATATTTACGCAGAAAAAAAATCGATTGATCACACACTGCATTATAAGCTTTATTTGAAAAACGTTCCTGGATGGAATTCTAAGAAAAAGATAGGCTGTAAAGCTGATGTGTATTGTGATTTAAGACACATACCTAATACTTGAAATTATTTATTTTAAAATGTCCTCGCTGGTAATGGTAATGTACCGCTGCACGATTACCCGACAGCAGAAGTTCATTTAACAAGCTACTAGCACAGAAATTACGGCCAATTATGTCAAGGGAGGAACGGAAAGTTTTTAGTTTCGCCCTTGACGTTCTGAAGATGGTTGACTATTTGAATGAACTAAAAATCCCCAATATGCAAAAATAATGAAAATATATGAAGGCAAATACGAGACCACTGAAATTGGGACAAATAAAACTATTGTCATTAGGGAGAAACTACACATTGAACTTCGACTTTTTTAAATCAAAAATAACATTTTTGATCCCTACATGACATTCATACTAAAAAACATAATCATAATAAGAGCGAGCAGGACATTGAATTTTCAGTACTGTTTTCATTGATAATTTAGAAAATGGCTACAATCTTAAAATCTGTCAATAAATTTGAGATTCTTTTATTTGAATGTGTTGATAAAAGTAGATAAGCAGTTATCTTTAACAGTGGCCAATTTTTTTCTTTGTGCAGTTTTCTTTAAATTTGATATTGATAATTTTGTGATTTTGAAACTTTAACAACTTACATAAGCTATGAAGTCATTTACTAAAATTTCATCAATTCAGTCAAGAGAATAATAATTATGACATTGCAGCACAAAATATTGACTTTTATTTTCAATTTTAAAGTAACTTGGATTTTGTCTCAAAAATACCGAGCCGTTGTAAAATAAGTTATCCAGAGAAAATGAATCCCAAATCGAGTGAAGTTTTCGTTTCTACACTTCAAGATGCTTGTTCTATGGAATACCTCTAATTGTTTGCCTGAAAATTTGTATTGTTTATTATCAGCACTGTTTCTCTGTTTGAATAATAGGGGGTGCTTTGTGTATAGTTAAGCACTAGAAAGTTATCGAAACAAGGGATGTTTATTCATTGCATAACTGTACATTTTGAAAGCGTTAATTGGTCAAGATAAATGATGTGACAGTATCTAATCAGTCACTTGTAGTTTGACAAACGCTCTGAATTATGTGACAGTATCTAATCAGTCACTTGTAGTTTGACAAACGCTCTGAATTATGTGACGGTATCTAATCAGTCACTTGTAGTTTGACAAACGCTCTGAATTATGTGACAGTATCTAATCAGTCACTTGTAGTTTGACAAACGCTCTGAATTATGTGACAGTATCTAATCAGTCACTTGTAGTTTGACAAACGCTCTGAATATTGAATCATCGTGTTATATGTATAATTTTTCAAATAATGGCAGTAGCTTGAAGCGACTTGTTTGTGAAAAACTGTTTATGTACAGTATAAGAACTGTCTATAGTTTTGGAGGTGTCATATCTTTTGTGTTTATTCAATTTTCCTTACTTTCAGGCCTCACAAATGGCGTGTGTGATGAAGGCGTATGTGGAGCAGCTTCAAGCATGCGGATATTTGCAACCTGACAGCACAAAGTTTTCAACACATGCATTTTGCCATGAAGACTTTTGGGAGAATCAATGAAATAGGTGTATCATTTTCAACATAGTGTAATAAGAATGTCTTTCCTTAAAAGAGTATAGTATTTTTACTTTAAAGGCTTCGTCATCTCGAAATATTCATGTTAAAAGGTGTTTCGAGAAGTAACTTCACACTATAGTAACTGCACAAAGTTGTCACTTATAGGTGACAAGTTTTTTTGGTCGACTGATAATCAACCCGAGAAATAAAAGGTTTTACCCTTAAAAGAAAGTGGAAACAAAACTGGGCAATTTGAAGATATGTTACATAAACAACATGCTGCAGTGCCTTTAGTGTATACAAACCATTGATGATGATCATGATCTTAATATAAGGAAAACTGAATGTCAATATATTACATTATTATGTTGTGCAAAATATAGATCTTCATTCTCAAAATATATTGTCACATTACCTTAAAGGGGCAGTAGCACGTTTTTAGTTGGAATATAAGGTGATGTCATGAAAATGAAAATTAATGGTTCCAATTGAAAGACAATGTATTTAAACTAAATGGAGCAGTAACAATTCAAATATATAACTTAAAGTTTAGTCATGCGATTCCTTTTTCTTACACAAAATGAATTAAAGGTGTTCACAAAAAATGGCTGCCAATGGATTTTATGTGAATTTTCATACTTTGTCCTCTGACTATGGATGATTTACTTGTGTAATGAGATTTCTGATACTGTCAAAATAATACATTTAGCATTAACTTGCAATTATCAATGGGAATTTTAAAATATAAAATTATCAAAAAACGTGCTACTGCACCCTTTAAAGTATAACTTTTTTGTTTAAAAATAATAGTTGTCATGTAAGTTCTAAATTCAAAGTTCAGCATCCACTTATTTGGTTCACTATTAAGTAACCCTTTTTTTAATCATTGTTGAATACTCAAGCTTGAGTGATATCAACCCAATGCCATTCTTTTGTTGTAATCATTTTTATTATATGATGGATGTGTGTTCTGTTCTTTGATTGACCGAGGCAGATGGTCATCGGCAATGATCAAACCTTATGTTCACCTAGTTGACCTTATGCAGGAAACATCACACAAGGTCAACATAACAATCCAATGACCTGGAGCTAAAAGTAGATCACCACTGCAAGGAGCTAAGCAAGGAGGGCTGTTTATATAGAGTTGTTTCCCTTAAAGCTTTTAACGTTTTGCTGGTGCCGACGTATGTTGAAGAACTTAAGGGTTAATTCAGATTAAGGAAACACTAGAAGGGCAACAGCATCATCAGTCAAAATTTTCACTAACGTCCCTAATATAAGGATAACTATTGAAACATAAAAATTTTAAAAAAGAGAATTTTGATCAATGGTAGTGATTGAAGCCTTCATAAGTCATATAATAAAGCATTTGTTGACTTCAGTTATCGGTAAATCCAATGGTTTATTGACCTTGAAAACTTATGTTCACCTCCGCTTTCGCCTCAGTGAACATAATTGTTACGAGGTCGATAAACCACCTCACCTCAACTGAAGTCAATAATTGTATAATGTTATGCACATTATGAATGATATTGTTATTGGAACCTTAATGCTTCCGAAATACCGGTACTATATATTTCTTTTTTAGTTATGAAAACTTAATGAATCAGTTATGTGATGTATATTACCTTTATTATCCAATCAGTATGTATAACAATGAGGTACTATTGTCATTTGTCCATCTTTCAGTTTGTAATCATATCCTCTCCAGAAAGAACTCAAAACCTGGGCTTCACTTCTGCAAATATGTTTGTGCCTTTTGATATTTCCAGGTCTCTGTTTTGTTTCAGGAGAATTGGCTTATTTTAGAGAAGTATATTTCTTCAACAGAACTAAGAAAGAATTCATAATAGCTCATCTGGCCTGAAAGGTGTGATGGGCTTATGGCATGACATGCATTGCTGTACGCTGTTGATCATTACCAACATCCCAAGATGACGAAAGAAAAGATCGCTTTGCGAATATTTTACATGATTTGCCAGTTTTCTAAGTGTTTTTAATCAATCTTCTATTGCACACATATGCATATGTGAAAATAGGTTTGCATAAAAGAGTCCAAGTCTTGTGACATGAGAAACTTAAAAATCGCTCTGAGATGCTGATAACTTTAAAAAAGCTTGACACAAGATATTGGTAACGACAGATGAAAGATGCAGTTTGGTTAGTTCTGTTGTTGATATGATACAATGCTCGTTGTTTCAATGGGGTAAATTATGATATACTTATCTATGCAAGTTTTGAAGTATCCCGATCAAAAGATTTCAACGAAATGACATGGTGAAACCAATGATTTTAGCATAGAATTGTTTTTAATCAAAAGGAAATGTAAATTCTATCTATTGAAATTTGTTGATTTCAAATGAAAAATCGATTTAGCTCATGTCATAAAGCTGTTGCTCATTACGTCTATATGATATATTATATACTGTACTTTTTCAGGATGTGACCTAATGATTGATTGTATGATTGATCTAATTAAATATATTACCCTATCCTCGCGGGTATATGACCACCCTCGAACTAAAGCCCACCCCCCATTTTTCAGGGTTGAGCAGGTTGGGGTCATTCTCGGTTTATAGCCCATCCCCCAATTCTCGGAAGTGTGACACAATCGTTGTCAGACGATCGAGTTAGCGATGTTTACACCGGAAGCAAAAGATATTTGTTTGTCGGGCCCCCTGATCTTATACCCGCGAGGATGCGGTAAGCTTAGTTGGAATTAATAAAACAAGTTTGATATGCAACTAATCACTAAAATTTGAATTTAACTGAGAAATTTGACAGATTTTTAGAGGTAGAATCAGTGAGTGGTTTGATTCATACATATCAAACGCTATCTAATTTCAATTCAACGAAGGAAAAAACTCACTTGTTTATTTCCTTGATCAGGTGTTTTGAAGTGTTTAATTGGTTTTTGTAGTTCCATTTTCGCCATCAGTAGGAAGTACTTCCACGATTATCAAATCTTTATTAAAGTGGCTTTTATTATATGAAAAGATTATTTCATTTAGGGTGTATTGGTACAGACAAGTCGATCACTTTCAACTATTTGAGGATCCTCCTAAATGCCAAGGTTTTCCGATTCATTCATTATAAACTAAGATTACAAACATTATTCAATTCTTAAGAAAAACTCCAATATTAATTAAAAAAATAAATCGTAAATGACATTAAAATCATATGTTTTGTTTGCATGTACAACTTTCGAACTTGTGTGTAATATGTGTAAATAAATAAATGTAAAGTAAATGTATGTTATAGCAAGTTTGCTATGTGTTCGCGTGAAATTTAAGCAAGGGTATGTACTCATTTGTTGAAAGGGTAAATGACAAGTCTTTTTATATTGTTCTTTTCGCTTTAGCAATCTGTCAGAATGGAAGATTTGTTGGAACCTGTCACTGCTTACTGAGAAATAGTTAATTAGTTTGGGACTAGTATTTTGGTCTCCATTATCAAAATTACAATATGTTTCTTCCACAGAATCTTGTCAAGACATCAGGCAATATATTGATGACAAAGCCGTTGGAAACATAAAACTCACAAAAGCAAAACGATTTCAACAACATGTTCATGACTGCACCAGATATTAGATATTTGAACCCTCATACTATAATAGAATGTCCCAAATTGATAAAACAATAGTGTATGATATGATTTTTGTATGTACTTCATATTTGATTATGAGTATGTTTCATGATATTGTGTGAAGTATTACAATTCAAACAACATTTACGTATTCTTAATCAATAATATATAATGCTACATGATTTAACAGAAATTTGCTTGTTGGCATGTTGGAGTCAAGTAAGTATCTTGATGTACAATCTATTATTTACAATATATACACATCCTTGCCAGATACCGAAGACATTCATAATTCATTTGAGTCATCAAGTATATTCAAAGATACTTAAAAACAAAGGATCCATGTGTTATGTTCTGATTTTAGATTTTAGCTCTGTTAAAAGTCAAGAATTATTCTTTACACGTCATAATACATATATTTTATTAACCGTTCTGGCACCCATATCTAATATCTACAACTATTCGATATTCTACTGTGTGATCACTTAATTCCGATAGTCACATAACATCGCTATTGCGATATATTCACGAATAATTAAGCACCCCCTATTTTGTAAAATTATATTTGGTGCTATTGGAATATTTTGATTAAATGATGTATTGATGTATTAATTATTTATTTATTTAACTGAACTAGGGAACGTGTGAGACAACTGAAATTTAGCCAAATATAACTCTTGTCATAGAGGAGAGAGTATACACATTCAACTTTGGATTTTTAGCTCATCTGGCATGTAAGGCCTGATGGGATTATGTCATGGCATGGCGTCTGGCCATCCGTCCAACCGTCTGTCTGTGCATCTGTCCATAAACTTTGTTTTCGACTTCTTATCCAGAAGCATAAGGTCTAGAAAGCTGAAACATTGTGCACATACTCCTTGACTAGTGAGGATGAAAAGAATGTAACTTTTGTGGCCCTGTTACCCCTAATAAGGGCCACAGGGGTCACACCCTAAAAACCTATTTCCATCTTCTGCAGAGGCGTAAGGCCTAGAAAGCTGAAACTTTGTGAAAAGATTTTTTGGAGTAGTGAGGATTAATAATTGTAGCTTTGCTGACGCTGTGGCCCCTACTAAGAGGGGAACCACATTGGCCAAACCCTAAAGCAAAATCAAATGTAACGCCTGATGAGCTACATGTACAGAGCCAATGGCTCTATTTTTGATAAATGAACTCATAGCAACAATAGAGCCATTGGCTCTGTAGCTCATCAGGCTTCATATCAATTTTGCTTTTGAAGGGGCCAGAAGGTCACCAAATGTACAATTTAGAATCCTCCTTTTCCAAATTAGGAGTCTGCACACAAAGTTTCAGCTTTCTAAGCCTTATGGTTCTTGAGAAGAAGATGAAAATAGGTTTCAAGGGTGTGGCCTCTGACCAGACCAGACAGACAGATGGATGGACGGACGCCGGACACAATGTCATGCCATAAGCCCATCGTGCCATACAGGCCAGATGAGCTAAAAACTAATTGTTTCTGTCAAGAGAATGATAATAATTATTATCGCATTGCAGTGTAAAATATTTACTTTAATGTTCAATATAAGGTTACTTGGATTTTGACTAAAAACTACCAAGCCATTGTAAAAAGCAGCATTTTTCTGATAGAAAATTGGATGTGCTTGATTAAGTTCTTTGTCTATATATATTGAAAATCTTATTTATGTATTGTCGATACTTTCACAGGTGTACTTCTAATTGAAACTACCACCCTTTTATCTGCTCTTTGTATCTGAAAGGTTTAGAATATGCTACTCTCATTGAATTTCAGCTGTAAAGTTTCATGTGCATAACGTCATTATTTTTCGAAGTGACTTGGTTCAATTTTATCTTGAGATTATTGGAGGGTGGGGTATGTTCGAAATAAGATTATGTAGGTTAGAATTCATGCAGTACTCCAACAATGATTCTCAGTGTCAGAGGAATGATTGCTTGCATAAAAATGTCTTTGAAAAATAACTTAAAGAGCAGAGAGTGATAGGTTGTTTCGATCCCTTTTTACTTTTATTAGCTCATCTGACCTGTAAGGCCCATTGGGCTTATGGCATGGCATGATGTCCGGCGTCCATCCGTCCGTCCGTAAACTTTGTGGAATTTCGACTTCTCCTCCAGAACCATAAGGCCTAGAAAGCTGAAACTTTGTGCACAGACTCCTTGGCTAGTGAGAATTATAAATTGCAGCTTTGGTGGCCCTGTGACCCTTAATAAGGGCCACTGGGGCCACGCCCTAAAAACCTATTTTCATCTTCTTCTCCAGAACCATGAGGCCTAGAAAGTTGAAACTTTGTGTACAGACTCCTTGGCTAGTGAGGATTATAAATTGTAGCTTTGGTGGCCCTGTGACCCCTAATAAGGGCCACAGGGGCTGCACCCTAAAAACCTATTTTCATCTTCTTCTTCAGAACCACAAGGCCTAGAAAGCTGAAACGTTGTGTACAGACTCCTTGACTAGTGAGGATTATTTATAAATTGTAGCTTTGGTGGCCCTGTGACCCCTATTTTTATCTTCTTCTCCAGAACCATAAGGCCTAGAAGCTGAAACTTTGTAGACTCCTTGACTAGTGAAGATTATAAATTGTAGCTTTGGTAGCCCTGTTGCCCCTAATAAAGGCAACAGGAACGTCCTTCAAATCTATTTTCATCTTCTTCTCCTGAAGTATAAGGCCTAGAAAACTGAAACTTGTCGCCTATATACTTAACTTTATGATTGGTGACCCTGTGGCCTCTTACAAAGGGGGAATCACATTGGCCACACTCTACAGCATAATTGATGATGAAGCCTGATGAGCTACAGAGCCAATGGCTCTATTTTTTTTTCTTCTTTAAGTTATGGTCATATTTGACCAATGTCAAGGTTGAAGGTTATCAGAGGTATAAATAGTGACCTTTGACAAAAATTTTGATACTAAAGTTTGACTGAAGGGCTTGAAGGAGTTGAATTACCCACATCACAACTACCAGTAACAACTTTCTTTTCTCAGAATAACGTAACTCGTTTTTTGACATAAAACTATAACAATTTTATAAATGCAAATATCCAAAAGATGCGAAACGTTATCAGGATAAAACGTTCTTCCCTTAACTTTTAAATTATGATTCTATCGGACCATAAGATTATTTCTACAAGTATTGCGCCTTCTTTCTTAGACTTTTTGCAGCTGAAAAATCGTGGGGGTGCTTAATTATTTTCCATATGTATATATACCAGTATGATTTAAGAAAACTGTAGATGAAGAGTTAAACGTAAGATACAATGATTTGTAGTTACCAGCATCATTTAGTTCAAAACAAGATTCTTTACCAACATCAAATCTATTTACACATCAAAGTGCATATATGTGCAAAATGTTATTGATTAAAAACACATAGAAAACTGTTAAATCTTACTTGCGATGCCATCTGTCCTTCCGCCATCTTGGGATGTTGGTAACGATCGTTAGCAGCATCACCTTAGGTATAGTGATGCATCTGACCCAAGGATGTCCATCTGTTCATCAGGTTAACTGTTGTAAACCCATAAAGTTTTTGCTATTTTGACTTCTTCTCTAGACCTAAAGAGCCTGAACAGGGATTTTGATTTATTGATTTGGTTACCGTGTTCCCTCATAAGGGTCTCAGGAGCCAGGCCTTAAAAACTATTTTCATTTTCTCCCAAGAAAACCACTAATAAAGGCCACGGGGAAAAACCTATTTTCATAATCATCTCTCTTTTAAAAAACTTAAGTCTTGTGTATGGATTTGTTTGTCCAATTACTCACTAAATGTACCTTTTTAACTTCATTTCCAGAAATACTGGATACTTGGCACCTCATAATGGTAACACTTTGACCATTTTATGATAAATCATAGATAGCCTGATGATCCACAGAGCCATTGAGTCTATATAGCACTTCGCCTGTTTTTCATCATGGCTTGTATTCTTAATCAATATAATCAGTAGGAATTCTGCCACTTGTTTAATTGATGTTTTTGACAACATCTATATTTAAGGATGAATTTTATTCTATTTACATACAGAATTTATCTGTAGTATAAAAGAATTATTTCAAGAATCTGGCTTCTGATCAAAGTATGCATAACCTTATTTGGATATAGTTTCAAACTGTGCTGCATTACATGTCTTATATAATGTATTGTATCTTCTTTTCAAATTTCATAAAACATTTTTTGGGCATTGTGTATGATGGAATCTAGGTCATCGTAGGAACCAACAATTTTTGTTAGTGGCCGACTTTTGAAAATCACTTAGATATATCTTTAAACAACCGCTAAACTCAACTTTAATACTTTTCGATTTTCATTGAAAGATGTTTCAACAATATAAGAACTGGGTTTTCTTTTTTAAAATTTTCCAAAAAAGAACTTGAATTAGCCTTTCATTTATTTAAGATGGGCACCGTAGGTCCGCTATGCTTTATAACTAATCAACCATTTTAATTCAAATTCATAGCTGAAATTAAGAAACACGTAATAATGTGTCATGAGTATCAATTTTAAGATTATCTACATGAAATACGAGAATTTTTAAGAAAAAGTGGTAGATTTGTAAGAAAAATAGAGCCATTGGCTCTGTAGCTCATCAGGCATCATATCAAGTTTCCTTTATACAGGCAAGATGAGCTAAAATGAAACTGATGTTACCTATTGCAAGAAAACCTATAAAAATATTACAAAACAAATGTATTATTATTCAACACTTTTTAGATCGCCAAAATCAAACACTGAAAGAAGTCCACACTAAAATATCCAAGGAGAAATAAATTTGCCATAGACTGTCATCTAATGGAGAAAAATAGGTTTTTAAGATTGTGACCCCTGTGACCCTATTTGGGGTCATGGGGTCACAAAAACCTACAGTTTAGAATCCCAATTGGCCAAGGAGTCTACATGCAGTCTTTCAGCTCAATAGACCTTTAGGAGCTAAAGATGATGAAAATAGGTTTTAAGGTTGTGACCCCTGTGACCCTATTTGGGGTCATGGGGTCACGAAATCTACAATTTAGAATCCCCATTGGCCAAGGAGTCTGCACATATAATTTCAGCTCTCTAGACCTTTTAGAACTGGAGAAGAAGATGAAAATAGGTTTTTAAGGTTGTGACCCCTGTGACCCTATTTGGGGTCACAGGTTCACCAAAGTTACAAATTAGAATCCCCATTGTCCAAGGAGTCTGCACATATCACTATCAACTCTCTAGTCCTTTTAGAACTGGAGAAGAAGATGAAATAGGTTTTTAAGGTTGTGACCCCTGTGACCCTATTTGGGGTCATGGAGTCACGAAATCTACAATTTAGATTCCCCATTGGCCAAAGAGTCTGCACATATCGTTTTTAACTCTCTACTCCTTTTAGAACTGGAGAAGAAGATGAAAATAGGTATTTAAGGTTGTGACCCCTGTGACTCTATTTGGGGTCACAGGGTCACCAAAGTTAAAAAATTGGAATCCCCATTGGCCAAGGAGTCTGCACATATAATTTTTAACTCTCTACTCCTTTTGGAACTGGAGAAGAAGATGAAAATAGGTATTTAAGGTTGTGACCCCTGTGACCCTATTTGGGGTCACAGGGTCACCAAAGTTACAAATTGGAATCCCCATTGGCCAAGGAGTCTGCACATATCATTTTTAACTCTCTAGTCCTTTTGGAACTGGAGAAGAAGATGAAAATAGGTATTTAAGGTTGTGACCCCTGTGACTCTATTTGGGGTCACAGGGTCACCAAAGTTACAAATTGGAATCCCCATTGGCCAAGGAGTCTGCACATATAATTTTTAACTCTCTAGTCCTTCTGGAACTGGAGAAGAAGATGAAAATAGGTTTTTAAAGTTGTGACCCCTGTGACCCTATTTGGGGTCACAGGGTCACCAAAGTTACAAATTAGAATCTCCATATGCTAAGGTACTTGTACACAAAATTTCAGCTCTCTAATGTGTATGGTTCATGAGGAGAAGTCGAAAGTGTCAAAAGTTTACGGACGAACGGACGACGGACGGACGCCGGACGACGGGCCATGCCATAAGCCCATCTGGACTTTCAGTCCTGATGAGCTAAAAATGTTGAAGGTGTGTCATGATTATTATATAAATATTTTTGTAAATTTTTTACGTTTTTTGTCCCAAAATGAGGACTGTTACTAATACTAATTACTGTTACAAGTCCTGTCTGGGTGATCCATTAGCGGATAGGTCATAAGATGTAGTTATCATTTTTTCCTGCACTGTGATAAACGCTTGACGTATGTTTTGATTGGTGGATGAAATGTTCCAAAGTTGAAGTGGTCAAAGGTTACCCTGATGGCTTAACTTATTGGATCCTTGTGAGACCTATAATCTGCGTAACATAGTGAAGAAAATTATGATATCATTTTAATAAAATTGCCTGGTTCTCAAATGGCATTACCAAGGCACTTATGCTTAAGGAGCGAGACGTCGAGTTCAAGATTCAGGTCCTCTGTATATAGAGTCTCTGCTAGAAATTATGTTGAAAATTTATCTTTTCAATGAACATTGTTTGTTACAAGCTCTTGTTTGTTGGAATGAAGTCTCATTCGTACACCACAATTTTCTGGTACAGAATTTATTTCTGAACAAACTGATGTAAAATTATTTACTAATGTAAACTGATGTAAAATTAATTATTTGTTGACGAAATAATCCAATTTAGAAAATTGAGTACAACATTATGGTATTTATGATTTTTCCTTTTATTCCTTGTCATGTGGAAATAAACCTAATTGTAGAAAATGATTAAAATATTTTTATGTTTACTCAGTGATACTAACAATAGTTTCAAAACTCTTCATCTCTTTCGTCAGCTTCATGACCATTGCGTAACTGACTAAGGACTTTTATGAGGCCCCTGAAGGGTACCAGTGATATTTGTTGACTGAGACTGTCCCTTTGAATGTGCTTACCTACTGGTAATAAACGTGTTTATAATGGTTTGAAGTAAAAAATGGTTCAATAGACTAGACGTGACATCAATACTCAAAGTAATGAGAAAATGTAAGGTTTTCATTGTTTAGCTTAAAATTATTGAAGCGTTTGTAAAATTCTTCAATAATAAAATTATTTAATATTAAATATTTGCATCCAATTTGAATGTTAATATGGATATATCAAAATGATCTCATCATGTGAAGAGTGATAAGAAGATAATTATCAAAAATACAATTTTATCTATCGGACAATGGTATCCCTTCCCCATAGTCCAAGCTGCTGCTGATGGCGTTAAACAAAAACTCACTCCCAATATGCCAATAGATGTTTAAAATATTTTTTCACTGATAATTCTCATTCTCCTATGATTTGTTATAGACCCAAATGACAGTTACTAAATAAAAAGAATGGGTTCAATGTTGCAAATGCTGAAATACTGTTACTAGAGATACGTCCTGAAAAAAACCACTGAGAAATGAAGATATATGTTCAATATCTGATTAAATGCACCAATTTGTTCAACAAGTTATGACAATCAACGGTTATGACGGGCGGAAGTGAACAATTTAATTTCACAGGGTAAACCTCGATTATACATACTAATAACATTGTCGTTGTTGTAATGTGACTACAATCATATTCTAAATATACCACAGGTTATGTAGTAAATAATAACCCGGTACCAAGGGGTTATGGAAAATAACTTTGCGAGGGCGTAGCCCGAGCAGAGGTTATTTCCATAACCTGAGGTAATCGGTTTATTATTTGACTAACACTCCCGCGGAACATTCCTGCAATGGTTTCAACTAAATTTGTTTATATACAATTAATTCATAAACATTTTAGTGACATATTTCGCTGATTTATCATATCTTGATAAGAATAAACATTTAGACTTCTTACAGTACACCCTGATTAGGATTTTAGAGCAAAGAATTGATTCCTTACATTAAAAACTATTTTATTACAATGTTTCAACTAAATTTGTTTATATACAATTAATTCATAAACCTTTCAGTGATATTTTTTGCCGGTTTAACATGTCTTGACAACAATAAACATTTAGACAACTTACAATAACACCTGCTAAGTGTTTAAGAACTAAAAACTTGAATCCTGACGTTAAAAACTATTTTCTTGCAATATTGGTGTATATTTATAGCACAAATTGAAAATCCAAACATGACACAAGAAAATTTACATCGATTGGCATGGATCCTCGGTAGCTCAACTGATAAGGGCTCTGCTTGATGACATACTGTAGAGGTCCCTGGTTCGATTCCCACTTTCCCACTTTCGTTGTTCATAAATCTAGACTTTCTTGTTTGATTAAAAGTCAAAATTTTACAAGTCCAACAGTTTGCGTTTGTTTACAATCTTATAACCGACCAAGTTGATTATCAGATGACCAACCTACGCTAAAGGAGCCTACGGCTTGTAATATAAAATAAAGGCAATAACTTCTCAAGGTGTGTAAAGGGTAAACACCTATAGGAAGCTAGTTACGAGTTAAACCAATTGAAAAAAGAAGGGATATAACCGCCCAAGGGGTGTAAATCTATTTACAAATCACTTCTCTCTGGGACACTAACAAACAACAACCTCACCTTTCTACCGTCTCTACTTGGATTGAAGATATTTATACGAATATTACTCCCCTGTTCGGATATTTTTCAAGATTCATTGATACATCCCATTTAGCAACGCTCAACATTTTATTACGAGGAGTATTCACACTCTATTTGGACTCTAGTCACATCAACATTTTGGCCCGTGACTTACAAACCCAGTCACACAGATCGGAAGAGGTATTTGGATTTACCGATTAGGATCACTTATTTGGATTTCTTTTACTTTCATAGTAAACGAAATTGAGAGGCTCAGTGCATCTCGTTTCTAACGTGCTTCAAATTAATAACCCAATGGTTACATCTCAATATTTCATTATTTTTCTTGCACATCTTTTCCAACATCTGAACCGCTGTTTAGTATTTCTATGCTAAGATTCATTTATTTCAAAATATAGGGATTATATTTATGCAGTTCAATGAGTTCTTTCATGGATTAGAGAGACAGTAGGGTTACATTGCAAAGCAGGTCGAATTCTTTTCTCGCAAAACACGCGCATTGACGCAATCCAGCACACATTGCTAATTTGCTAGGCTTTGGTTTGGTTTGTGAAATTGAAAACAAGTATAAGATTTAAATTGGTTTGCTTTGATAAATGTGGTCTATTCTCACATTTGTCATGTTTGTAATACTGACAATGTGTTACTATATATTTGTTGGCTCTGTGAATAAGGATGGAACAGTTAGATAAGAACGCTTATAGATAATTCAACCAATTTTTTAATGCTTTTAGATATAACATTTTCTGTAGATGATGTCATAGCCGACGGTGGCCACATTGGTTCATTTTCTGGAAAGCCTTAAACACTGAATACCATGTGAAATTTGGTCATTTTGATAATGTGTTAGTTACTGTATACCTCTTAGACAAACGTGCATGTGAAGGTCAACACTGTGTGAAGGTCAAAGAGGAAATCGTGAACACCTAAGTATTGCAATCCTAGTTTTATGTAATATTATATTAACTATAACTAATAATAGATGAGGGAATGCGCTGTTGGGGTTTGATTTAAACATGTTTATTCAAGTGAAAGGATTGGGTACAAGTTATCCAACTTAGTGAAACCCTCTCCTATGTACAGTGCTTACATATAATATCGAAACATAATAATGCATGTTTATGTACATTGAAAATAACGAAAGATACAGGATTAAGGTATATACATACATACAAGAGTATGTTGGGGTGCAGAGTAGGTTAGAGGTTAGGGTGGTGAGTACTCCTCGGGTGATTAGCAAAGGTACTAATTGGTATGTCGTTGTTGTGTTTCAAGGGGAATCTTAGAGAACTCACAAATCGCCTTCGGCCTGTTCATTAATGAGCTGAGCTACGCTTGACCGCTGAGATGGGGAGAAGAGAGCGGTTTAGGGTTCGTTTTTCTTTAGGGCAATCCCCTCGTTATTCGTGCGCGCTGTTTGGTTAATAATATATCCACTATTTTTGACATATACAACGTTTTAGTTTCGTAAGGGTATTTTAATTATAACATCCAAACGCATGCGCTTGCCAAGACATTGTAAGTTTTCAAGTTTCGCTAATGGCTGGAGTATTGACAAAGCGTCATGAAACTTACTCAGTGAAACAATGAAGGATTTTCTACTTCTGATAAATTTATGTTTTAATTATGCTATTTTCATACAATCTCAATTGATGTCTGAATTACATGACAATGGTAAAGTGTTTTTAAAAGGAAATTGTATACAAGCACTATTGTCTGTGTATCTTAAACGCATTCTTGCTTGTTTATATAGAGTCCTCTTTTTTAAATCACCACAAAATGTTATATATCTGTTTATATCGGAGTGGTATAACCATAAGAATTTTGCATGTGGTATAAACATATTTATTTCAAATAAGAATTGTATTGGTAAAGAAGCTTATAGCTGATGTCAAAACCGCTCCAAAACCAAGATAAGGAACATGTCATGGTTTATTTACAAAATATTTGTATTTAGCTATTGCTTGTTTAACGATTTCAAATTTGGAAATAAATATATTTCAATGTATAAATCAGAAATGAATAAAGTTCAATTTATAAAACAAGTTGTGATACAAATGTATTTGAAAATTTAGTTTAAAAGGTTATCAAATAGAATAATAATTTATGTCTAGTGTAAAATATGAAGATAATCGATTATTAAAACAAAACAAAATTCAATTACCATTCCACTTCCTTGGATAGTTTATACTAAGAAAGGACGCTGGAATTTTCTATTAAGCAACGTATACTATTTGCTACAAATGAATGTGAATGATAAGCAATATTCCTAAAAACCAGCACCATCTGAAGCTAACTGCACTGACTTCATATTCCAGTATACAATGGGGGAAACATGATACAGACGCATAGGATTCAAACAATAAAAGGGGCGCTCCTTCACACGCGTAATGATACACAAAACTCCCTAGCTAATAAGGAACACCATAAATGGGATTTATGGTAAAAAGCGTAGTAAAAACTGTTCTCCAGCTAAAAGCTAAGAACACGTTGATAGGCTCATTGGAGATATTGGGTTCCTGTGCCTCCATAGATCCCGAACCATTGGAGATATTTTAAATTTTCACCATCGTGTAGAGGAGAAAGTTGTCTGCATAATTTGTGTATGTGCAAACAAGAACAAGAAACTGCAAGTGCATGGTGCGCGGAAAATTTTGTGGAATAGTCTGTAACAATTTTAGAGATACAGACATTTGAAGTCTAAAATATAAGTATCCTTTGTCAACACTGGTCTAAGTTACGTAACTCAGCCCATAAAAACATCAAATAATATATTTCCCTACCATGGTTCGAATCTTGGAGTGGACCCTATGACAAAAAGTAACTCTTCAGACTAATTATTCTTGGAAAAGTCAAATAGATGAAATTGTTGACAAAGTAAGTCCGATGATCAACTGTCTGCGAAGTTTCAAATATCGTATTTCTAGAAAAACGCTTGAAACAATGTATAAATCATATGTGATGCCGATTTTTAACTATTGTTGTCACATTTGGGACAACTGTACAAATGATCAAAATCTTCTCCTTGAAAGACTACATTTAGATGCGCTTCGTACCATATGCGGTGCAGTTCGAGGCACAAGCCATGAAAAATTATACTTTGAAACTAACTTTAAACCTTTAATTGAAAGAAGGCGCAATATCAAGCTGATCAATTTTTGCAAAATGTACAAACACCTCGCTCCGGATTACTTATGCCACTTAGTTCCACAAAATGTCTCTGAAAATAGTCAATACAACCTGAGAAATAGCTCTAAGATAAAAACTATAAACTGTAGGACAAAACTATATGACAAATCGTTCTGACCAGACACAATTAAAATGTGGAATTCGTTGCCTGATCACGTCACAAATGCCAACACTATCGGTGAATTCAAATCGTTTTTGACCAGAGTTCAAACAGTTAATTATCTAGATTTAAATTACGGCAGCAGATTCTGTCAGATTGTTCACAGCCGCCTAAAACTTGGTTTGCAGTGATATAAACGCGGATAAAGTTAATAGATATATATCCACTAACGCAGAATGCGCCTGTGGATATCCAAAAGAAGACGTTATTCATTATTTATTCATATGCAAGCGCTTTACAGATATAAGAAATAATGCTTACTTCTACGTTTTTGGCCACAGCCTCCATACTGTATTGTACGGGATACCCCCTTATAGTAACGAAGAAAATTCAAATATTATAAAGTCTTTACACAATTTTATCTGCACGAGTAAGCGATTTGAACAAAAACATCGTAAAATGGAAACATCTTATAAAAAGCAACTGCTGGCATTATGTCACCTAGTTTTGTAACATAGATATGTCATGTTCTGAATTTCTTGGTTTTGATTTTTAGCTCATCGGGACTGAAAGTACAGATGGGCTAAAGGCATGGCCTGTCGTCCGGCGTCCGTCCGTCCGTAAACTTTTGACACTTTCGACTTCTCCTCATGAACCATACACATTAGAGAGCTGAAATTTTGTGTACAGGTACCTTAGCATATGGAGATTCTAATTTGTAACTTTGGTGACTCTGTGACCCCAAATAGGGTCACAGGGGTCACAACCTTAAAAACCTATTTTCATCATCTTCTCCAGTTCAAAAAGGAGTAGAGAGTTAAAAATTATATGTGCAGACTCCTTGGCCAATGGGGATTCTAATTTGTAACTTTAGTGACCCTGTGACCTCAAATAGGGTCACAGGGGTCACAACCTTAAAAACCTATTTTCATCTTCTTCTTCAGTTCTAAAAGGACTAGAGAGTTAAAAATGATATGTGCAGACTCTAAATTGTAGATTTCGTGACCCCATGACCCCAAATAGGGTCACAGGGGTCACAACCTTAAAAACCAATTCTCATCTTCTTCTCCAGTTCTAAAAGGAGTAGATAGTTAAAAATATTATGCGCAGACTCCTTGGCCAATGGGGATTCTAAATTGTAGATTCCGTGACCCCATGACCCGCGCAAGTAGCGCGGGTGGACGATGTCATTTATTCCGTGCATTGCTGCCGCTTCTTTATCATTGTGCGCGCATAGACAAATGATACATTGAAATGAAGACAATTTACTCCTCTACAAAATGGAGAAAAAAATTTGAAATTATCTCAAACGTTCCGTGAGATATGAATGCCGCAAGGTGGGTAACCCCAATCATTTTTGAGAAAAGGTTTGATATTTCCGACAGATAGCGCAGCGCTTGCAGTTTCTTTAGTTTTTCGTGCGCATTTACAAATGACACATTGGATTGAAGCTCGTTCTTCGCTCTTTACAATGATGTAAATGATTTGATCCCCACCCCCTTCCAAAATTGTATATAGTGCCAAAGAAGGGGTGGGGGTTCATGATGCGGCTTCAGTTGAACTTCCACGGACAGCTCACATTGACTTTCTCTGTCTCTGTTACGAAATAAAAAAAGAAAAATTTATTTTTATAAATGCTTGTACAATATAATCAACAAATATATAAGCATAACAATAATCACCTTCAAAGGTGCGAATAACAGCCTTTTATAACCTAACAAGGTCTAGAGTTCAGTCCATACTTCTACTTCTTTTTTCTTTCTTCAATTATCTTCATCCCCATCTTCGTCTTCCCTCTCTATCAAACTGATATAGGCTTTACAGAAATCTTGTGATGTGTGGTATAGGCGGAAACATGGTTCTACACACAAAGCAACATTGCAGTCTAGACACTCGAAAGAAGATTCTCTTCCTACTCTTTTCTTCTTTGTTGCTGGCTGGTGGGCAGCTGCCGCTCCACGTCGCATGAGTTCACGTCTGGCTTTAGAACATACAACACAGGTGCGTGACAAATTCTTCTTTCTTCCTACAGGCACGATCTTTGAAGGAAAGTGACGACCATGCGTACAATACTGTCGTCGGTCGTACATCGCCGACCCCGGGGACGTCTGCCGAGAGATGCAACCTTCTCTCTGTCGGCAAAGGTTATGATGTGTTGAACTATTTCTTTCCTAAATTCTCTGTTTGTCTTCAGACTTCTATCTTTGGAGAGTTCTTTGTACAGAACGTAGGCATTCAAAAGAGCAACGTTGAGGATATGAAACCACACACGCTTCCACCACTTTAGAGTTTTCATTTTGAACGGTGTGTACGACAACATCTGACCGGCCCGGTCGACGCCACCCATGTACTTGTTGTATTCATGAACGATACGAGGTTTTGTAATTGGTTCTCCAGTCACCCTGTTCTTCCTTCCCGACTCGACATCTTCCGTGTCCTCAACAGTGGACATAAGCAAGACTGACTTTCTGTCCTCATACCTGACGATCAGAAGTTCTTTGTTGTGTTGCTGCAACATAGAACCTTTCTCTGGTTTCTTCGTTTTTCTCTTCAGTTTGACTGGGATTCCGCTCCTATTTCCTCGCAACGTCCTCGTCGCACCGAAACCACACTTCCACAGATTGATGTACAATGTCACAGATGAATAGAAATTGTCCATGTAAACATGATATCCCTTCCGAGAGTAATCTTTGACCAAATCCATGACCAAATCATACGTTTTCCCTCCAATAGAAACTTCGTTGGTTCTTCCAGTGTAGAGTTTGAATTTACAGACGTATCCATTGTGCGAGTCACACAACATGTAAGCCTTAATGCCATACTTCTTAGGTTTGTCAGGGTTGTAAACCTTGAAGCTGAGGTTGCCTTTCAAAGGCACCAATCCCTCATCAACTGAGATATGTTGATGCGGTATGTAAACTCTTGAGAACCGATGTATGATGCGGTTATACAATATTCCAAGTTTATTGAGTGGGGAAAACTGAGGTGTGTTTCGTCCTGGCATTGTACTGTTATCAGATAAGTGAAGAAACGTGAGCAACAACCAAAACCTGTCTCTAGGCATACACTTTGGGAAGAAAGGCGTCGAGGTAACATCACTAGTCGACCAATACTCTGAAAAGTTCCTCTGTACAACTAAGGACATGGCGATAGTCATCGCTACGAATACTTTCATTTCCTCAGCATTCGTATCCTTCCACTGGCGCATTCTTGACTTGGGCGGGAGGACCTCGTCGTCGCATTCTTGGTGAAAGTATCTATTGGTTTCCGTTGCCATCAATCCGTAATCATCTTCTTGTAAGAACATTTCGAAATAGTCAATAGGTTTTGGTTGCTCAGGCAATTCTTTGAACTGTCCCAGCCCAGTCTGCCCCGTAAAAGGCAGATCAACACGTCCACGTGGCCTCGGCCCGTCCTTCCAGTTTGCCGCAAAATCCCCCTCCCCTGTATCAGAGGTGTCACTGTCTTGATCATCCAAGTCAACGAACTCGTCTGTGGAAGAACCACCAGCAGAAGCAGCTCCCGCCGTAGCAGCTAGTATACGTCTTGCAATGTTCCTTATATCTGGATCACTGTCCATGTCCGATACCAATCCATCACTATCACTATTCCCGTCACTATCATCAGTAGTTTCCATATCAGAAGTTTCATCAGCATGGACTTCGGAAGAGAACTCGTCGTCTGAAGCATACTGCCCCCCATAGTTCCGAGTCCTCGGTCTCCTTCCTCTAAATCTTGGCATCTTCTATATCATCTGTAATAGATTGAAACAGATTTAGACATGTGCAAGAAAGAACAACTCAGGAGCATTTTACAGAGAAAACCAGTGTGAGCCTCATGGACATTCATTTGCCGTCATTCCAAAGTATTTGAAACAATCACACCATCGGCGCCGACGGCACCAAAGGCAATGGTAAAATTCACATATTTGGACGTTTCATGACTGTCCCGGCTAACCCCGGTTCTTTTATTCATACGACTCCCCCAAAGTCAAAAATCTGGGCTTTCTTCTGACTTCCTAGGCGACGAGTTGGCGAGTCGCGAACGAAACAACCATCTACGTCAGGGAAGCTCTGATTGTCAGTTGTGGATTACAAAAGTTTTGCAACTTTTGATAGGTTCCACGGACCTAACCGCCGCAGCGTCACGGCAAAACCCGAACAAAATTGCCGATGTCAAAAAAAGGACATCAACACATTTTGCGGGGCTTCTTGCATCTTTATTTCTCTTTGCGCATATACATATGATATACCAAAATGATGGCACTTTTATTCTCTTTCCAACGATATATCGTGTGTTAGAGCGCGCCGCTTGGTTAGTGAAATATCAAGCGCGAAAGCAATCTCTCGGACTTTGTGTTCTGAAATCCGAGGTACTGGGCAACGTTGCCCATGAAATTGGTTGTTCTCGAATGGAACAGCCTCGCCCGACATATAAGGAAAATGTTTCAGACCTCGGAATAACACCGAAAATAGTTTTTGAATTTCACTAAACATGATATTGATTTTGAAAGTTTGGGCGCTAAGGGTCAATTTTTCCCATGGTTCGCGGCGAGGCCCGCACTAGAAATAGTGAAAATTCTCGAATGTAAGTTCCGAGCACCCTCGATTTTTCATGGGAAAAATTCCCACAAACGTTCCGTCCCTCTCGGGAGAAAATTCTCGGTCTCTGAAAAAGTTGAATAAGTCAAAAACCGATTGCTTCGCGTCAACAACATTTATACCGCAGATAGAGCCCCGACTTTTCCACCTCTCCAATTGGTCACTTTTCACAAATAAATTTTTTTTATTTTGTTATTGACGAAAACGGTTTTATATAAATATTTCAATAATTAGTAACTTCTCCTTTCTTCCAGGGACGTGAAAGGGTAGACATTGACACTCAAAGTTTGGACATGTGCAGTTTCAGCAAATGGCATCACAAACAAAAATGTTCACGCAGTTCTAAAAAACCCGAGTGCAGCCTAAATTTAGTGGGAAATTTTTCTCACAAAAACGACTATAGTCGGAAAAAGCGTCTCGATCTTGACAATATTTCTGTTTCCGAGTTATAACTTTTTAGGCCGAACTGGAAGCAAACTTCTGATATTGAATGTTGAAGCTTGGGGGGCTAAGGGTAAATTTGTACCATGTCTCGTGGCGAGGCCCGCACTAAAAATATTGAAAATCCTCGAAAGAAAACTCCGAGTACGCTCGATTTTTCATGGGAAAAAAGTCCATACCTCACGGCGAAGCTCGGAAGTGGTCAAAATCTCGGGCCTTCGTCATAACCCGAGAGTGAAAGTGGCCCAAAAAAAGCCCATACCGCAGGGTGGTCTCGGAAAAGTAGAACAAAAGCACGATCGTGCTCAAAACCCGATAGTGTGAATGTGGTCATGGGACAACTTTCCCATTACATCATGGCGAGACCCGGGACAAAATTTCCGATGGCCGGAAGTGGTCAGAACACTCGGACGTCCCTTTCGTCATTGGAAAACGTTCCCATTACCTCATGCCGAGAACCGGAAAAAATTTCGATGCCCGGAAGTGGTTCGGAACCTCTGACGTCATCGCAACCCGATCATGTAAGTTTGGTAATGGGACAAGTTTCCCATTACGTCATGACTAAAAACCGGAAAAAATGTTTTATGTCAAAAAGACCTACAAACATTTTGCGGGGCTTCTTGCATCTTTATTTCTCTTTGCGCATATACATATCATATACCAAATTGAAGGCATTTTTATTCTCTTTCCATCGATATATCTTGCTTTATAGCGCGCCACTTGGTTAGTAAAATATCAAGCGCAAAAGCTTTTTTTTTGCGGCCTTCATAGAACAATTATTTGCAACTGCGCATATACAAATTATACACCAAATTGAAGACAATTTTATTCTCTTTCCATCGATATATCATGTTTTATAGCGCGCCAATTTGTTATTGAAATATCATGCACGAAAGTCGAAAACTTTTAAATATTTTTAGTACAATTATTTGCAACTGCGCATATACAAATTATACACCAAATTGAAGACAATTTTATTCTCTTTCCATCGATATATCATGTGGTAGAGCGCGCCACTTGGTTAGTGAAATATCGAGCGCGAAAGAACACATTTTGTTTGCTTTTGCGGCTTTTTGCGGCCTTATAGTGCAATTATTTGCAACTGCGCATATACAAATTATACACCAAATTGAAGACAATTTTATTCTCTTTCCATCGATATATCATGTGTTTGAGCGCGCCACTTGGTTAGTGAAATATCGAGCGTGAAAGAACACATTTTGGCTGTTTTTGCGGCCTTTTGCGGCCTTTATAGTGCAATTTTTTGCAACTGCGCATATGCAAATTATACACCAAATTGAAGACAATTTTATTCTCTTTCCATCGATATATCATGTGGTAGAGCGCACCACTTGGTTAGTGAAATATCATGCACGAAAGTCGAAAACTTTTAAATATTTTTTAGTACAATTATTTGAAAACTGCGTATATACAAATTATACACCAAATTGAAGACAATTTTATTCTCTTTCCATCGATATATCATGTGTTAGAGCGCGCCACTTGGTTAGTGAAATATCAAGCGCGAAAGAACACATTTTGTCTGCTTTTGCGGCCTTTTACGGCCTTTATAGTACAATTATTTGCAACTGCGCATATACAAATTATACACCAAATAGAAGACAATTTTATTCTCTTTCCATCGATATATCATGTGTTAGAGCGCGCCACTTGGTTAGTGAAATATCAAGCGCGAAAGAACACATTTTGTCTGCTTTTTGTCAACAATTCAACAGAGAAAATACATGTTTTCACGGAGCTCGCTGTCTGCGCCAGTTAAACCAATTTTCATAAAACAACGGCGTTTAGCGAGGCGCGGAAAATAATAACGAGCAATCCGGGAGCCGCCAAAACTGCTTGCAGTAAATTTTTGCCTTCTCGTGAAAGTTAGAGTCCGGATTTCGCCTAGAGGGCTTGCGCGCCAGTTTATATTTGGCACGGAAATATAACGCTCCCCGCATCGTAAGGGTTAGTGTTCTTTTTCGATCAGCTAAGGTTAATGATATTCGGAACACAATCAGTCAGAACAAGAATAACTCAAAACAGTTAATGGCAACAATGAAGAAGCTTACTAATCCAAAGGAAACTGCGCTGAACAGCTGGAGTTGTTTCTGCCATCATAAACTCTTCAATAGCTACAAGTACAGTGCCCGATTGCTTCAAACATGCATTGACAACATTATTGCTTAACCCTTACGATGCGGGGCGCGTGATATTTACGGGCCAAATATAAAATGGCACGTAAGCCCTCTTGGCGAAATCCGTAACTTTCAGGATAAGGCTATATATTGACTGCAAGCAGTCTTGGCTGCTCCCGGATATAAAATATCAAACCTTTTCTCAAAAATGATTGAGGGTACCCACCTTGCGGCATTCATATCTCACAAACCAATAGAGATAATTCTATCATTTTTACATCATCGTGTAGAAGAGAGAATTGTCTTCATTTCCATGTATCATATGTATATCCGCGCACAAAAATAAAGAAGCGGCAAAGCGTTGCGACAAGTGCCGCAAAAAATTTGTTTACCTCAAAATGATTGAGGGTACCCACCTTGCGGCATTTATATCTCACGAACCATTAGAGATAATTTTATAATTTTTACATCATCGTATAGAAGAGAGAATTGTCTTTATTTCCATGTATCATATGTATATCCGCGCACAACAATAAAGAAGCGGTTAATCAGGATATAACGGTGGCTGGCACCGGACAAAACAATTCCGCCACGTGGGCTTGTAGAGCAAAAATATATAGCCGCATCGTAAGGGTTAAGAAACCATCGCTTGATCCTCTAGTGTTACACAATTATCGCCCAGTGTCCAACCTCCCCTACATCTCAAAGAAAATGTAAAAGGTGATACTCTCTCAATTGAACAGCCACCTGAATAGAAATGAGTTATCTGACCCTTTTAATTATAAGTCATGCATATTGGGGGATGCTTTCGTTTCCGGACCATATCTCCAAAACCGTTCAATATATTTTAACATCTTGGTATGTGGTTAGATCTAGTACTGGAGTGGTGCCTTTTGCTATTTTGGTTATTCTGAATTTTTTTTATTTTTTCTGGTTTACATGGAACAGTTGAACTAAGTGCATATTGTGGGATGCTTTCGTTTCCGGACCATATCTCCAAAACCGTTCAATATTTTTAACGAAACTTGGTATGTGGTTAGTGTCCAACCTCCCCTTCATCTCAAAGATAATGGAAAAGGTGATACTCTCTCAATTGAACAGCCACCTGAATAGAAATGAGTTATCAGAGCCTTTTCAATCAGCATATAAGTCATGCCATAGTACAGAAACTGCTCTAGTGAGAGTACAAAATGACATTCTAAGATCTATGGACAAACAGGAAACAGTACTCCATGTGCTGCTTGATTTGTCGGCAGCATTTGATTCAATTTGATACTGCTGTCCAGATTGGAATCTGTCACTAACATTACAGGTGCTGCACTTGCCTGGCTGAAATCGTATCTACAAAACAGATCAATGTGTGTAACGATTGATGGCGTTAAGTCAAAACCCCACAGTTTGTTGCATGGAATTCCTCAGGGCTCGGTCCTTGGTCCTGTCTTGTTCTCTATATATACCGCTCCTTTTGGAAACATCTTTAGGAAACACCAGTTAGAATACCGCTGCTATGCAGACGACAATCAACTGTATATTTCCGTTAAACCTGGAACAATAAATAAAGTTATTCAAATTTTGGAACAATGCATAAAAGACCTTTGACAATGGATGACAACCAACCAACTAAAGCTCAACAACAACAAAACAGAATTTCTTATCATAGGCACAAAACAGCTTCGCAAAGTTGGTAATCTTACCATCAATGTAGGGGACACTGTGTTTCCCAAACGAAGGAAGTGAGAAACCTTTAAAATATTTTTCCAGACAGCCATGCCCTGAATATGCCAGAACTGCAAACTATCATCTTGCAAGCATTGGGAAATAAAGAAAGTATCTCGACCGTGAAACGACCAAACTCCTCATCCACGCTTACGTGACCTCAAGGTTAGGTTATTGTAATGCTTTGTTGGCTGGATCTAGTTCTGTGTCCCATTTGCAGAGAATCCAGAACAAGGCAGCTCGTATGGTTGCAATGACAAAACCACGTGAACACATTACCCCCATTCTCAAACAACTGCATTGGCTTCCAGTCAAGCAAAGAGTAGTGTTCAAAGTCCTGACCCTGACCTATGCTGCTCACTATGAGGACAACTCCCCTTTCTACCTTATTGAGTTGATTCAGGCATACAAATCAACACGGAATCTCCGATCTCAAGACTTGCTGAATCTCTCCGTGCCAGTGACATCAACTAAACTTCCTGATCGGGCCTTCTCGAAAATACCCCACATCTTGCGGAACAGTCTACCATTTGAACTTAACCCTTACGATGCGGCTATATATTTTTGCTCTACAAGCCCACGTGGCGGAATTGTTTTGTCCGGTGCCAGCCACCGTTATATCCTGATTAACCGCTTCTTTATTTTTGTGCGCGGATATACATATGATACATGGAAATAAAGACAATTCTCTCTTCTATACGATGATGTAAAAATTATAAAATTATCTCTAATGGTTCGTGAGATATAAATGCCGCAAGGTGGGTACCCTCAATCATTTTGAGGTAAAAAAATTTTTAGCGCCACTTGTCGCAACGCTTGCCGCTTCTTTATTTTTGTGCGCGGATATACATATGATACATGGAAATAAAGACAATTCTCTCTTCTACACGATGATATAAAAATTATAGAATTATCTCTATTGGTTTGTAAGATATGAATGCCGCAAGGTGGGTACCCTCAATCATTTTTGAGAAAAGGTTTGATATTTTATATCCGGGAGCAGCCAAGACTGCTTGCAGTCAATATTTAGCCTTATCCTGAAAGTTACGGATTTCGCCAAGAGGGCTTACGTGCCATTTTATATTTGGCCCGTAAATATCACGCGCCCCGCATCGTAAGGGTAAAGGAGACTGGTCTATAGGAATCGGATTTGGTTGGGTCCCTGATTGCGTAATGGTATAACAAGAAAAGCCTTTAACCCTTACGATGCGGCTATATATTTTTGCTCTACAAGCCCACGTGGCGGAATTGTTATGTCCGGTGCCAGCCACCGTTATATCCTGATTAACCGCTTCTTTATTTTTGTGCGCGGATATACTTATGATACATGGAAATAAAGACAATTCTCTCTTCTATACGATGATGTAAAAATTATAAAATTATCTCTAATGGTTCGTGAGATATAAATGCCGCAAGGTGGGTACCCTCAATCATTTTGAGGTAAACACATTTTTTGCGGCACTTGTCGCAACGCTTTGCCGCTTCTTTATTTTTGTGCGCGGATATACATATGATACATGGAAATGAAGACAATTCTCTCTTCTACATGATGATGTAAAAATTATAGAATTATCTCTATTGGTTTGTGAGATATGAATGCCGCAAGGTGGGTACCCTCAATCATTTTTGAGAAAAGGTTTGATATTTTATATCCGGGAGCAGCCAAGACTGCTTGCAGTCAATATATAGCCTTATCCTGAAAGTTACGGATTTCGCCAAGAGGGCTTACGTGCCATTTTATATTTGGCCCGTAAATATCACGCGCCCCGCATCGTAAGGGTTAAAAAGGCAAGCTTTGGGGCACTCGGTTATGTATCACTATATCACTGTCGTGTACCCGGTAAGGAGGGGACTTTTCAAAATGGTGGACGTGACAGGTCAACAGAGGTAGGTGTCTGCTTTCAGTGCTCCCTTCTCCTAATCGACGAGGTTTAGATGGTCACCTTTAACTGTGGTAATCAGGAATAGAATTTCGAATACATTCCTTACGAGTTTTGGTTCACAAACTGCAAGAAATTTGCGTATTTTAGATGTCAAGTTGATGTTTATCTCACTTTCATTTTCGAAGCGGAGAGGAGACTTTTAAATGCCATTTTTCATGCCCCTAACGACCTTGAATCTCATACATATTGTCGCGCATATCAGTGTTTGGTTATAATAAAGATTTCTGTGCAACTTGAACTGATTTGGTTCAGAAACTACGAAGTTATTGACAAAATAACAAATCAACATGGCAGCGGAGTGGACTCGCCGCATAATCGGCGGAGCGGACCCAGGAGGTCGGATAGGGAGAGGACATTTTTTTATATGGAGTGGACATCATTTTCAAATTGTACTGTAGTTGAGACAATACCCATGGTAATACACAAACTCCTTTTTAAAGTTAGCAAAAAGAACCCCACAGAAGAGGTAATCTAGTTAATCTTTATCATCAACCTTTTCATTTACAAATGATTGCAATAGAGGTTTCTCTTTTCTTTTGCAGAACTTACCTGGAGAACGTTTCCGTTGCTGCCGTTGTCAAGTCAATGCAAAACAGCCGAAACACATTTTATATAGATGCAATAAAGGAATTTGTTCTCAATCTCTCATTAGACGCAGAAAGCATTTTTGCTGATGGCGACGTTGAACATTTCAATTGTTTTAGCAAAAGGGCATTCCGGGTCTAATGAGAGATTGAGCACAGATTCCTTTAATGCATCTTCGGACTTGGTGATGCACAAACAAGTGACTTATCATCAACATTGAAAATCTCGCCGATGCCTAATATATCATAAGGAACTATTTGATAGTCTTTTTTGTTAAGTGTCCATTTTTCACTTGACGACTCTAAACATTCTATTTCCAATTTCAATGTTTGTAATGGGTGGTAACGAATGCAGTGATATATTATGTGTGACAACGGCAGCAACGGAAACGTTCTCCAGGTAAGTTCTGCAAAAGAAAAGAGAAACCTCTATTTCAATCATTTGTGGATGAAAAGGTTGATGATAGTTCTTATGAAACTAGGAGTTTGTGTATTACCATGGGTATTGTCTCAACTACAGTACAATTTGAATGTGATGTCCACTCCATATCTAAATGTGTCCCCTCCATATCCAAATATGTCCTCTCCCTATCCGACCTACTGGGTCCGCTCCGCCGATTATTCGGCGAGTCCACTCCGCTGCCATGTTGATTTGTTATTTTGTCAATAACTTCGTAGTTTCTGAACCAAATCAGTTCAAGTTGCACAGAAATCTTTATTATAACCAAACACTGATATGCGCGACAATATGTATGATATTCAAGGTCGTTAAGGGCATGAAAAAAAGGCATTTAAAAGTCTCCTCTCCGCTTCGAAAATGAAAGTGAGATAAACATCAACTTGACATCTAAAATACGCAAATTTCTTGCAGTTTGTGAAACAAAACTCGTAAGGAATGTATTCGAAATTCTATTCCTGATTACCACAGTTAAAGGTGACCATCTAAACCTCGTCGATTAGGAGAAGGGAGCACTGAAAGCAGACACCTACCTCTGTTGCCCTTTCACGTCCACCATTTTGAAAAGTCCCCTCCTTACCGGGTACACGACAGTGTATATAGAACCAGGAGATTTAGGTTAGGGAGGACGGGGACGGGGACTTTTACTTAAAATAAATTGTTCCAATCGAAGACGCATGTTCTTTGCACTTTGTTTTGATAGTTATCAGTACACTATGTACATAGTAAAACATCTCGTTCGTTCCGCTTAAATTCCAACAATGATAGATACGTCTCCTATCTCAATTAAAAAATGATATACATTTTTAAACATTAATACGGTAATTCAAATTTATGTTGCTTTAAAAGATAGCTGACGGTGAGTTTAATACAATGAGTAATTAGAAGATAATAGTTGCGCTAGTAAATTTCCCGGGATCGATTGTTTTCCAATACCTGCAAATGTAGTTAAACCCGACGAATTTCCCTTTGACTTTCAGGTTTCTTACATGTTGCAAGAATAATTTTTCTTAATTGAGTGTTGATCGAATTACAGCCGAAAGTTGCTGATGAATTTAGAAATGACCTCAGCTACAAGTTCATAATTTCTATTTTGTTATAGGATGACATTTAAGAATATTTTATCATACTTTAGGCCCTATGTCGATACTTTCTTCGAAAGCCACCTTTAATCGTAAATAAATCATCCATAACGTTATGTTTTGAAACATTAAACTTGAAGCGTGAAGCGATGAGATGCAATGAGTAAACGATCAGTCACTGACAAGGCAGGACCTTCGCGTTATAGTAAACAAATTGAAGAAATCGAATTCCTATAGTTGATACAAAAGAGGAATGTAGTTTCCGAATTTGGAATGCAAAAACATACCTCGAATAACTACAAAACCGCTCACATGCATATGCAAAATTTATATTTATGAAGGGTGTAAACGCTCATCCATATATTGTTGAAAACATACTGTATATTTTACATCATAACATTATTATAATAATCAGTTTCCAAATTAATGCTTGCCAATTATTTCGTATCACCCACATGGTCACGTGGGTATAAATTTGCTATAGCTCTGTCCATTGGTCGTTCGAAATACCAGGATATGCTTAAAATAAATATCATTGGCTGAAACTTCTCTTTGAAGTTTCCAAGGAGTAATATAGAGCGAAACTTCTGCCATTAGTTTTCAATATCAAATGTTACATAACTTTGGGGTCTCTGGACCCCAAAGCAATAAGACTTTCTTTCCAGTCTGTTGGTAATTTACCGTCTTTCCATAACTTATTGTAGAAATCTAACAACACCTGTACCTGCTGCTCTTCCTTTTTTATTAGTTACAATATTGTTAAGTTCTGATAATGTAAAAGGCTTATTTTACAGAAGAATGTGTAATCCAAATGTACTGAAAAAATCCAGTGTAAAGGCTTTTCTCAGTGAGTGTTTCAATGGTAGCCATTCCTGAACTAAACAATGTAAGAAGTTAAAGCTTGGCATGTTAGAGACTGAAGAAAAGTCTTGTCGTTTTTAAAACAGGCTGTTACATGGTTTGTTTATTTATCATGTTACTAGCTTGATTGAATCAAATTTAAACATATTTTAAAAACTTTATTGATATATGTGGATGCTGTATAGTTATATGTATCAAAATTTATCAAAATGTGTAACCTTCAGTTAATTTCAACAAAGCTAAACTTAGAACTAATAAGACAGAAACAAATATCATTGAACATAAAACAGATAGTACAAAATTATAGTATTGAATTAAATGGTTAATTGAAAATATATTAAAATTTCAAAACCAAAAAGAAAGCATATCCTTTCCTAAAATGAAATGATTGAGCACATTAAGTGATAAAAAGGAAGTTGGAAATGAGATACTTGTCTGAGAGTTTTGAGTCATTTACAGATAAGAAATGGCCAAAGCGATAACATTATCCAAAAAGTTAGTCCAATGATAAACTGCTTAAGGAGTTTTAAATACCGTCACAATAATTGATTTGACCAATATTCGACTATTCCTGCCATATATGGGATAATTGCACCAAAGAACAATCACTTCTTCTGGAAAAAGTTAACTTAGATGCAATAAGAACTATTTGCGGGGGTGTGCGCGGCACAAGTTTTGAGAAATTATACTCTGAAACAAATATTTCCTCATTAGAGAGTAGACGCCACCGTCAGAAATCATATTTATTTTATTACATGGTCAACAGATTAGTTCCGGATTACTTGTCAAGTTTAATCCCACCAAACTTATCTTCTCTAACTGAATATGATCTGAGAAATAATTCTGATCTTCTTCACATAACATGATTAAATATTTAATTTGAGATTTTGCCTTGCTGGACTATCCTTACGTTTGTACCATCTTATTAAAATATGATCCTTAGCTTGCTAGTTGCATATCTTCAAAATCAAGGTTTCAATATTGTCTCTGTATATTATATGTGTACTGATCTGTCCATGTGTACGTCATTATGATTTAACTGTATTTAATTAGGGAGCGGCATTAATATATAAGCAATGCCAATCCGTTTCTTTTCTTTTTTTGAAATAAAATATGTTTAAACCAGATAAGATTTATTTTTCATCACCATTTACATAATTCCCATTTTTGGATAACTGGTAGAATTTGGGCACAAGGCAAACTGGTTAACACTCTTCATTAAAAGTGCACGGTGTGATCACCCCGGCGCTATACTTAATCAAAACTGGTAATTTTCTCAGAACAAAACCTCAAAATCCTCACTGCCTGTTTCTGAACCGGGTAAAGTGGAGAGGACAGGGATTCTTCTTAACCCTTACGATGCGGCTATATATTTTTGCTCTACAAGCCCACGTGGCGGAATTGTTTTGTCCGGTGCCAGCCACCGTTATATCCTGATTAACCGCTTCTTTATTGTTGTGCGCGGATATACATATGATACATGGAAATAAAGACAATTCTCTCTTCTATACGATGATGTAAAAATTATAAAATTATCTCTAATGGTTCGTGAGATATAAATGCCGCAAGGTGGGTACCCTCAATCATTTTGAGGTAAACAAATTTTTTGCGGCACTTGTCGCAACGCTTTGCCGCTTCTTTATTTTTGTGCGCGGATATACATATGATACATGGAAATGAAGACAATTCTCTCTTCTACACGATGATGTAAAAATTATAGAATTATCTCTATTGGTTTGTGAGATATGAATGCCGCAAGGTGGGTACCCTCAATCATTTTTGAGAAAAGGTTTGATATTTTATATCCGGGAGCAGCCAAGACTGCTTGCAGTCAATATATAGCCTTATCCTGAAAGTTACGGATTTCGCCAAGAGGGCTTACGTGCCATTTTATATTTGGCCCGTAAATATCACGCGCCCCGCATCGTAAGGGTTAAGTTTATGGTGTGACTACCCCCTGCACTTTGCATAGGTACAATCCCAATCAGATTACCTTCACTGAGAAAGAAAAAACGCACATTGCGAAGATTACAACGATTTCAACAATGGCGAATAACGGACTATAAACGGAATATAAAGTACATCAAACAAAATTATTACTCTATTCATTCACTTATCAATAAATTTAAACCCTTACGATGCGGCTATATATTTTTGCTCAACTAGCCCCCGTGGCGACATTGTTTTGTCCGGTGCCAGCCACCGTTATATCCTGATTGCACCGCCCACTGAATATTTTTGTGTAGCGAGTCCCGTGTCTTTTACAACAATTGGTGTATCTATTTCGCGGATCCCGGATTTTTATTTAGAGCCTTGTAAAATGTTTATTTATGCACACACAATAATTCTTTTTACATGGACTTCTAGATACACTGTGCCTCTTTATAAATATATAAAAAAAACATTACGATGCGCCTCATATTTTTTTCCCCACAATCATCAAAAGAAAGTCTTTATTTCCGCTTGCCGCTCCTTTATTTTTGTGCGCGCATAGACATATGATACATGGAAATAAAGACAATTCCTTTCTCTACAAGTTGATATAAAAATTATAAAAATATCTCTAATGGTTCGTGAGATATGAGTGCCGCAAGGTGCGCAAGTTATATTAGCGATAGCCGGAGCGCAACTAGCGCGTGTGAACGATCACTTATATTTCGCTTGCCGCTTCTTTATTCCTGTCCGCGCATAGACATATGATACATGGACAAAAAGTCAATTCTTTTCTCTACAAGTTGATATAAAAATTATAAAAATATCTCTAATGGTTCGTGAGATATGAGTGCCGCAAGATGCGCGAGTTAAATACAAGTTCAATTGGCGAACGCCGGAGCGCAAGTAGAGCTCGCACCGCTTCTTCATTGCGCGCATAGACATATGATACATGGAAAAAAAGACAATTCTTTTCTCTACAAGTTGATATAAAAATTATAAAAATATCTCTAATGGTTCGTGAGATATGAGTGCCGCAAGATGCGCGAGTTAAATACAAGTTCAATTGGCGAACGCCGGAGCGCAAGTAGAGCGCGCACCGCTTCTTCATTGCGCGCATAGACATATGATACATGGACAAAAAGACAATTCTTTTCTCTACAAGTTGATATAAAAATTATAAAAATATCTCTAATGGTTCGTGAGATATGAGTGCCGCAAGATGCGCGAGTTAAATACAAGTTCAATTGGCGAACGCCGGAGCGCAAGTAGCGCGGGTGGACGATGTCATTTATTCCGTGCATCGCTGCCGCTTCTTTATCATTGTGCGCGCATAGACAAATGATACATTGAAATGAAGACAATTTACTCCTCTACAAAATGGAGAAATTTTTTTGAAATTATCTCAAACGTTCCGTGAGATATGAATGCCGCAAGGTGGGTAACCCCAATCATTTTTGAGAAAAGGTTTGATATTTCCGACAGATAGCGCAGCGCTTGCAGTTTCTTTAGTTTTTCGTGCGCATTTACAAATGACACATTGGATTGAAGCTCGTTCTTCGCTCTTTACAATGATGTAAATGAATTGATCCCCACCCCCTTCCAAAATTGTATATAGTGCCAAAGAAGGGGTGGGGGTTCATGATGCGGCTTCAGTTGAACTTCCACGGACAGCTCACATTGACTTTCTCTGTCTCTGTTACGAAATAAAAAAAGAAAAATTTATTTTTATAAATGCTTGTACAATATAATCAACAAATATATAATCATAACAATAATCACCTTCAAAGGTGCGAATAACAGCCTTTTAGAACCTAACAAGGTCTAGAGTTCAGTCCATACTTCTACTTCTTTTTTCTTTCTTCAATTATCTTCATCCCCATCTTCGTCTTCCTTCTCTATCATACTGATATAGGCTTTACAGAAATCTTGTGATGTGTGGTATAGGCGGAAACATGGTTCTACACACAAAGCAACATTGCAGTCTAGACGCTCGAAAGAAGATTCTCTTCCTACTCTTTTCTTCTTTGTTGCTGGCTGGTGGGCAGCTGCCGCTCCACGTCGCATGAGTTCACGTCTGGCTTTAGAACATACAACACAGGTGCGTGACAAATTCTTCTTTCTTCCTACAGGCACGATCTTTGAAGGAAAGTGACGACCATGCAGGCGTACAATACTATCGTCGGTCGTACATCGCCGACCCCGGGGACGTCTGCCGAGAGTTGCAACCTTCTCTCTGTCGGCAAAGGTTATGATGTGTTGAACTATTTCTTTCCTTAATTCTCTGTTTGTCTTCAGACTTCTATCTTTGGAGAGTTCTTTGTACAGAACGTAGGCATTCAAAAGAGCAACGTTGAGGATATGAAACCACATACGCTTCCACCACTTTAGAGTTTTCATTTTGAACGGTGTGTACGACAACATCTGACCGGCCCGGTCGACGCCACCCATGTACTTGTTGTATTCATGAACGATACGAGGTTTTGTAATTGGTTCTCCAGTCACCCTGTTCTTCCTTCCCGACTCGACATCTTCGGTGTCCTCAACAGTGGACATAAAAGGCCAACAACCGCCGACTTTTTTGTTCTCATTAGTCAGGAATGTGTCGTCACTGATCGTCTTTGAGTATTGGTTAGTCGTACATGTGTTTGCACTGGTTGGAAGTGAGTCGGCATGTAAATTAGGGAAAGAACCATTCCCGACTCACACCCGACAACCACGTTTCA
Source organism: Steromphala cineraria (assembly GCA_916613615.1). Classification (NCBI taxonomy): domain Eukaryota; kingdom Metazoa; phylum Mollusca; class Gastropoda; order Trochida; family Trochidae; genus Steromphala; species Steromphala cineraria. Next base: position 46,680,169 of record OU744724.1, read on the forward strand.
ATCCAACTATGTACGACTTATTCACGATTTAATATGATTCCATACGAATCAATAAGACTCAGATACGAGCAACATACGACTCAATACAACGTCAATGGAATTTCTGGAATTTCCGGTTGAAAAGTACGAACCTCGTCGGACTTAAAAAGTCGGGAGTGGGTTTTTGAACATGTTCAAAAACCCACTCCCGACATAAAATGACCTCCCGACTCTCCCAGACTCACACAGACCCATACAGACTCAACTACGCTCAGAGGCGACTAAAGAGGACTCAGAGACGCTTAATTACGAATCAATGACGACATTTGGCCTATTTTCAGTCGGCAACGGCTCGTAGCTCAGTGAAATGGGGGTATTAGCAAGACTGACTTTCTGTCCTCATACCTGACGATCAGAAGTTCTTTGTTGTGTTGCTGCAACATAGAACCTTTCTCTGGTTTCTTCGCTTTTCTCTTCAGTTTGACTGGGATTCCGCTCCTATTTCCTCTCAACGTCCCCGTCGCACCGAAACCACACTTCCACAGATTGATGTACAATGTCACAGATGAATAGAAATTGTCAATGTAAACATGATAGCCCTTTCGAGAGTAATCTTTGACCAAATCCATGACCAAATCATACGTTTTCCCTCCAATAGAAACTTCGTTGGTTCTTCCAGTGTAGAGTTTGAATTTACAGACGTATCCATTGTGCGAGTCGCACAACATGTAAGCCTTTATGCCCTACTTCTTAGGTTTGTGAGGGTTGTAAACCTTGAAGCTGAGGTTGCCTTTCCAAGGCACCAATCCCTCATCAACTGAGATATGTTGATGCGGTATGTAAACTCTTGAGAACCGATGTATGATGCGGTTATACAATATTCCAAGTTTATTGAGTGGGGAAAACTGAGGTGTGTTTCGTCCTGGCATTGTACTGTTATCAGATAAGTGAAGAAACGTGAGCAACAACCAAAACCTGTCTCTAGGCATACACTTTGGGAAGAAAGGCGTCGAGGTAACATCACTAGTCGACCAATACTCTGAAAAGTTCCTCTGTACAACTAAGGACATGGCGATAGTCATCGCTACGAATACTTTCATTTCCTCAGCATTCGTATCCTTCCACTGGCGCATTCTTGACTTGGGCGGGAGGACCTCGTTGTCGCATTCTTGGTGAAAGTATCTATTGGTTTCTGTTGCCATCAATCCGTAATCATCTTCTTGTAAGAACATTTCGAAATAGTCAATAGGTTTTGGTTGCTCAGGCAATTCTTTGAACTGTCCCAGCCCAGTCTGTCCCGTAAAAGGCAGATCAACACGTCCACGTGGCCTCGGCCCGTCCTTCCAGTTTGCCGCAAAATCACCCTCCCCTGTATCAGAGGTGTCACTGTCTTGATCATCCAAGTCAACGAACTCGTCTGTGGAAGTACTACCAGCAGAAGCAGCTCCCGCCGTAGCAGCTAGTATACGTCTTGCAATGTTCCTTATATGAGTCATTCTCAAAAGTTTGTGAAATTCCTGTCCGCCACTTTCTACCGTCTTTATTTAACCCTTACGATGCGGGGCGCGTGATATTTACGGGCCAAATATAAAATGGCACGTAAGCCCTCTTGGCGAAATCCGTAACTTTCAGGATAAGGCTATATATTGACTGCAAGCAGTCTTGGCTGCTCCCGGATATAAAATATCAAACCTTTTCTCAAAAATGATTGAGGGTACCCACCTTGCGGCATTCATATCTCACAAACCAATAGAGATAATTCTATAATTTTTACATCATCGTGTAGAAGAGAGAATTGTCTTCATTTCCATGTATCATATGTATATCCGCGCACAAAAATAAAGAAGCGGCAAAGCGTTGCGACAAGTGCCGCAAAAAATTTGTTTACCTCAAAATGATTGAGGGTACCCACCTTGCGGCATTTATATCTCACGAACCATTAGAGATAATTTTATAATTTTTACATCATCGTATAGAAGAGAGAATTGTCTTTATTTCCATGTATCATATGTATATCCGCGCACAACAATAAAGAAGCGGTTAATCAGGATATAACGGTGGCTGGCACCGGACAAAACAATTCCGCCACGTGGGCTTGTAGAGCAAAAATATATAGCCGCATCGTAAGGGTTAATAAATAACATTAAAATTTGATAAGATTTCACTTTCAGATTGAAGCTTATATATTTGATACACAAAAGAACACTTTCAAATATAAATTAATGCTCAATCTATTTTTTTATTTGATTTTTACAAAATCAGAAGACGTAATTTCCCATGTCCCAGCAAAGGAATTTAGACCTACAAGAGTCTGTCATTTGGTGAATGAGTTTGGGATGTACTTTTTTCCACTGGTTGTTGATAGAAACATCTATTATGATATTCCCTACATTAATCAAACCTTATATAGAGTAAATTTTCATATTAATTTTCACTTTTATGTCTGTCACAGAAAATTATGTCTTTCCTGGAACAGTACCATATTATCATGAAATAATTGATGATCCCTTGATTTCTGGAAAATATATTTCTTGTCATGCTCAATGTTAGTTTCTGATTGACAAAGCAAACACTTTAATCTGGGCTTCAGACAATATACTTTTTATAAAAAAATTAGTTGAAGTTCAGATTTTAGAGAGTAGAAATTGCCGATGTCTTTACTGTAACACATATTTCAAAACTGCTGTTATGTTTGTGTAACTTATCACCAGTTCATTAAATCTGGGTTGTCGAAAGCAACACAAGCCTTAAGTCTGGCTCGCTTGAGGGATCAGTCATTATCTTTAATTGTAGTGTCAAAGAGATATTGTCTTTAATGTAACAGTCTATCCTGTAACAAAAGTATGTTACAGGAAAGATAACATTGTTACAGTAAAGACATTTCATCACTATTTGTTTTATTTAATGAATAAAAGAACTTAACATTTATTTTTTCATCACATATTTCAAAAACATTAAGTATTAGTTTAATGTTCATTATTTCATATTGTAAGATAGAAGGCATATATTTACACAACATGGACTTATATCAGAACTTGTTATTGCAAAGACTTGACTCCGTTACAGTAAAGAATGTTTGCATGATTACTGGTGTCAAAATACAAAGAGGAGAAATCTTGAAGTTAATAAGCTGATAATTAATAGTAGAAATACCCCAAAAAGATAAGGAGCATAATTATTTATTATTTGTCAGTGTCTAAGGGTCATAAATAATAATTGATTTTAGTTACTGCAAAGACTTTATTGTTACGGTAAAGACTTAACATTATTTCTGCATATATTGTAAATACTGAGAGTTGCAATTTACCATATTTACCATCAAACAAGATACAAACTGATTACAAACTGTTTTCTGAATTGGTTCTTCGATATATTATGGTAGTCTTACATGTCATTATCAATGCAGTCACTTTGAAAATGGATAAACTTAATTAATCATATCTTTCGTAACATTTGATGTCTTTCCTGTAACAATTATTGGCGACATAACTTTTTTTCAAAATAACACTCTATTGATAACTAAAGGATATCATGAGAAATTTGTGCAATAATCAAATGTTCTCAACTAATAATAATAATAATAATAATGGGCATTTATAAAGCGCTATATCCATACACAAGGTGCATGCTCAAAGCGCATTGAAAATAAGAAAATTTAAGGTGATTAGATGAAATGCTATGAAATAAAGTCTAAAAGTAATACTGGTAGCAATGATTAAGGATATTTATAATTAGAGTCTATGGGTAGAATCTATGAATAATAGCTAGAAAATAGATGTGTTTTGAGCTGTGATTTAAAATCAGTCAGTGAGGATGACATTTTGATGACATAAGGAAGTTGGTTCCAAAGTCTTGGAGCAGTACAGCTGAAAGATTTAAGTCCATAACTGGTGTTTTTATACTTTGGCATCTGGAGAAGCTTCAAATTCTGGGATCGAAGATCTTTTGCAGGGGTATAGTCCTCCAAGGAATTTAAAAGATATGCTGGAGCCATATTATGTTGACATTTGTAAGTAATACATAGAACTTTAAATTTGATTCTCGCTTCGATGGGAAGCCAATGTAGACACTTAAGCACAGGTGTTATGTGACATGCTTTTGGTGTTCTGGTCACAATTCTTGCCGCTACGTTCTGAACTTTCTGGAGCTTGTACAACTGACGTAATACAACTCTAAATATTTTGAAATATCAGTACACTTCATAAATATTTTGTTTTTTTTGCCTTTCCAGTCACATAAAGTGTCTTTCACATAACATGAATGTCTTTCCTGTAACTCCATTAACCCTTACGATGCGGCTATATATTTTTGCTCTACAAGCCCACGTGGCGGAATTGTTTTGTCCGGTGCCAGCCACCGTTATATCCTGATTAACCGCTTCTTTATTTTTGTGCGCGGATATACATATGATACATGGAAATAAAGACAATTCTCTCTTCTATACGATGATGTAAAAATTATAAAATTATCTCTAATGGTTCGTGAGATATACATGCCGCAAGGTGGGTACCCTCAATCATTTTGAGGTAAACAAATTTTTTGCGGCACTTGTCGCAACGCTTTGCCGCTTCTTTATTTTTGTGCGCGGATATACATATGATACATGGAAATGAAGACAATTCTCTCTTCTACACGATGATGTAAAAATTATAGAATTATCTCTATTGGTTTGTGAGATATGAATGCCGCAAGGTGGGTACCCTCAATCATTTTTGAGAAAAGGTTTGATATTTTATATCCGGGAGCAGCCAAGACTGCTTGCAGTCAATATATAGCCTTATCCTGAAAGTTACGGATTTCGCCAAGAGGGCTTACGTGCCATTTTATATTTGGCCCGTAAATATCACGCGCCCCGCATCGTAAGGGTTAATTTTCGCAAATGGGTAAGTGTATATCAAAGACATGTGAAAAATACAAAATTAATGCTTAATGCTGTTCAGTAAGTCTGTTGCTGATTAATTAATTAGTGTATGTGATCATGAGTGTCTTTCCTGTAACAATACTGTTTTGACCAAGAAATCTGAAATTAACCCTTACGATGCGGCTATATATTTTTGCTCTACAAGCCCACGTGGCGGAATTGTTTTGTCCGGTGCCAGCCACCGTTATATCCTGATTAACCGCTTCTTTATTTTTGTGCGCGGATATACATATGATACATGGAAATAAAGACAATTCTCTCTTCTATACGATGATGTAAAACTTATAAAATTATCTCTAATGGTTCGTGAGATATAAATGCCGCAAGGTGGGTACCCTCAATCATTTTGAGGTAAACAATTTTTTTGCGGCACTTGTCGCAACGCTTTGCCGCTTCTTTATTTTTGTGCGCGGATATACATATGATACATGGAAATAAAGACAATTCTCTCTTCTACACGATGATGTAAAAATTATAGAATTATCTCTATTGGTTTGTGAGATATGAATGCCGCAAGGTGGGTACCCTCAATCATTTTTGAGAAAAGGTTTGATATTTTATATCCGGGAGCAGCCAAGACTGCTTGCAGTCAATATATAGCCTTATCCTGAAAGTTACGGATTTCGCCAAGAGGGCTTACGTGCCATTTTATATTTGGCCCGTAAATATCACGCGCCCCGCATCGTAAGGGTTAATGTTATATCTTAAATTTTTCTATTTAGGTCAATTTATTTTATTCTTTTACACCACTTGCAAATAATAAAACTTAACATTAAACTACTTTAAGGTTTAGATTAAGGGAACAACTGTGTTCATATGTAAACAGAGGACCAGTTTACACTTTCAAAACCTATAAATGTCAAAATAAATGATTTAAAGAAAATTATTTCAACTGAATTGGACATCTACTTAATCTCTGTAAACTTGGATCACAACTAGCCAATCACTATGGATCTTGCACAAGAGAAGATGGATTCTCTTGTCACAGTGTTTGAGAAGATGGGAATGGCACCTGACTCGGAAACCCCGGAAGCTTTCAAAGCCTGGATTGACAAAGTGGCCAAACAAGGAAAACCAGTGATCAAGACTGAACACGGCTATACAGAGTCTACTGCAGGGATGTCATCAACGTCGTCTACCACCTACACTCATTTTCCAAAGCTGCCATTCTTCAGTGGAGAGATAGGCAAAGACACTCCTTATGACCTTTGGAAGTATGAGGTAGACTGTCTCCTACAGTCGAAGACACACTCTCTTGATGTGATACTCCAGGCAGTCAGGAAGTCCCTTCGTGGTGAAGCTGCTCTTTGTGCCATGAAACTAGGACATACTGCTTCTGTGCCAGACATCATACACAAGCTGCGAAATGCGTTTGGGACACTGAGACGCAAGGAATCCCTCATGTCACAATTCTATGGGACAAAACAAGGAGATAAAGAGGACGTTTCATCATGGGAATGTCGATTAGAGAACCTCATGTATCAGATCACCCAACAGCGTTCTATACCAGAGATGGAAGAGCCTCGCTGCCCATAAATATGATTCCGTCCTGAACTTTGATGAGTTGCGTCTTTGTTTGAGGGAAGTGGAGTTCGAACTGAAAATGGAACAACCAGTATCTTCAGGTTCGAAGAAGTCATCTTCAGTACAGATGGCATCGGCTCAGGAACCTGCACCAGCTTCCGTCACCGAAGATGTTCTTGACCTGAAAGCCATGATGTTGGAGATAAAGTCGGAATTGGCGGAGCTTAGTGAACACAGAACTTCAGCTCAGGTATTCCTTCAACAGCCTCCTACTCAAGCACTTCAGGAACAACAACAGCAAAGGTGGAAGAAACAAGGCAAACGGAATGGACGTCCACAGCACTCATTTGTTCAGCCACCCATGCAACAGCAACCTTTCTTTCATCCTTCTCCACAAAGACCTACACATCCTCCTGCTCTTCCACCAGCACCTCCTGTGCAGCAACAGCTACCACCCTATCAGCCTCAGGGACAGGATGGAGCCATGGGATATCAGGACCAAGCAGAACAAGTCTATTGCTACAGATGTGGATACCCTGGGCATATAGCTGTAGGTTGCAGAGTGCGACTTGACCATTTGAGGAAACCTTTAAACTGGGACAGGTCTACGGGAAAGGGTCACCCATAGACTATGATGGAAGACCCAGACAGACAGTTATCCCCGATGGACTAGTAGGAGATTCCACAGAGGTTGTGATTAGCATTGATGGTGTACCAGTGCCAGCCCTACTAGATACCGGAGCAACTGTTTCCATAATGTCAGAGATGTTTTTCAAGACACATTTTCATTCATTTCCACTTGAACCGATAGGGAATATTTTGGACATTGAATGTGCCGACGGTGAACAGCTTCCTTACTTAGGCTATATCAAGGTTAACATCAACATCGACGGTGAAGGTATCAACACTGAAGAATCTGTACCTCATGCTTGTTATTCCGGACACAAGGTATAATGCCAGAGTACCAGCGCTTCTTGGAACCAATGTTCTTCGGCATCTCTTGGACCAATGCAAACAACTACATGGAGTTAGATTTCTTCAGAGAGCTGACTTACTCACACCTTGGTATCTCGCCTATAGAAGCATCAGTCTTCGTGACAAGGAATTGGAGAAAAGAGATCACTGCCTTGGACTTGTACGTAGCATCAATGATAGGAACTTGATCATTCCACCTAACACTTCTACTGTTGACACTTGTCAAAGGGATTCAAGTTACCTGTCACCTGTGCACTTCTACAGCCCACTGCTAGTTCTTCATTACCTCAGGACTTGGATATAGCACCATCTATTATCTCATATAACTATGACAATCAAGAAGCTATTGATGTTCATGTCTCCAATGTAACTACCAATACAGTTGTTATCCCTCCAAGAGCTTTGCTTTGTGATATACAGCCAGTGTCCATTCCTGAACCAAGCCATGGAGAACACATCAGTCCAGAAGACATCGTTAATCTTGTAGATATTGACAGGTCCTCTTTGACTCCGGAGCATCTACAACAAGGCATTGATGTCATCAACAAGTACAGTATTATCTTCTCCAGGAACGACGATGATATAGGATGTAGTAACATGGTTCGTCACAGGATTGATATCACTGATGAAATGCCCTTTAAGCAGAGACACCGACGCATTCCTCCCGCCATGTATGATGAAGTTCGGAACCATCTACATACACTTTTATCAGCTGGAGTCATTAGGAAGTCATACAGCCCTTGGGCATCCAATGTTGTATTGGCTAAGAAGAAGGATGGACGCCTCCGTCTATGTGTAGACTTTCGCGAGCTCAATCAAAGGACTATTAAAGATTCATATGCTCTGCCGTGGATTGAAGAACTGCTGGACTGTCTTGGTGGAAATATGTTCTTTTCAGTTCTTGATATGAAGTCGGGATATCACCAGGTCGAGATAGAGGAATCACACAAACAGAGGACGGCCTTCACCGTTGGACCACTCGGATTCTTTGAGTACAACAGAATGCCTTTTGGACTCTCAAATGCACCAGCAACGTACCAACGGTTAATGGAACAATGTCTTGAAGGTCTCCACCTCAATATCTGTTTGATTTATCTCGATGATGTGATCATATTCTCAAGGACATATGAGGAACACCTAGAACGTCTGCAGCAGGTTTTTCAACGCATTCAAGAATCAGGTCTGAAGCTTGCAACTCAGAAGTGCAAGTTCTTTAAGAGGAAGGTTCGGTACGTGGGCTATATTGTCTCTGAATACGGTCTTGAAGCAGACCCTGATAAGATTGACAAGGTACAGCACCAACACCAACTACGCCAGAGGAAGTGAGAAAGTTCCTTGGATTCGCTGGGTATTATCGCAGGTTAATCAAGGACTTTTCCTTGGTCGCCAAAACTCTTTCTCAGCTAATGCCCAAGTCTGCTTCAAAGAGATCCAAGCCAGCAAAGGACGCCAACTGGAAATGGGGAGAGAGCAGGAATCCGCCTTCAATGAGTTGAAGCATCGTTTGTCCATGCCACCAATCCTAGGATATGCTGATTGTGCAAAGCCCTTTGAACTCCACACATATGCCAGTGGGCAAGGACTGGGAGTCGTTCTCTATCAGGAACAGGATGGACAGCAACGGGTTGTTGCCTATGCTAGCAGAGGTCTTGGTAGCTCTGAGAGACACTACTCGGCACACAAGCTGGAATTTTTGTGTTTGAAGTGGGCGATCTCGGAGAAGTTCCATGACTATCTGTGGGGTAATAACTTTGTGGTTGTCACAGACAACAACCCACTGACGTATGTACTGACCAGTGTCAAGCTTGATGCCACAGGACAACGTTGGCTAGCTGCCCTCTCCAGCTACAACTTTAGTATCAAGTACAGACCAGGGAAAGCAAATATGGACGCCGACGCTCTGTCAAGATTGCCAGTCGAGCAGGATACAGACAGCATGGAACGGATTTCAACGGATTCTGTCTCTGCCATATGCCAGTCTGTGCACGTCGACAACCTAGTTGAAAGTTTGTGTCTTTCTACAGATGTGGTTGAAGATGAGGACCTCGACTTGACTGATGACACTTGTGATCGGAATGCCAGAGACTGGAGAAAGGCTCAGGCTAAAGCCAATCTACGGGCAGACATCATTTCAAACTTGAGGAATGGAACTCGTCCAGATCGAAACAAGTACTCGAAGGATACCTCTATGTCTGCTTAAAGAACTTCAGCCAATACAAGCTCAAGCGTGGAGTCCTCTACAGAGTGACAAGTATTTGTGGAACAGACAGAGAACAGCTCGTTTTGCCTTCGAGAGTTAGGACAGCAGCACTTAGGAGTCTCCACGATAACTTAGGTCATCCAGACAGGACTATCTCACTACTACGAGACAGGTTTTACTGGCCTGGAATGGAAAAAGATGTGGAGGTGCATCTGCAGAACTGTCAGCGCTGCTTAAGAAGGAAAACAGCAACTAACATCCGAGCTCCACTCAACAATATCAAGACATCAGAGCCTCTAGAGCTAGTATGTATGGACTTCTTGTCGCTGGAACCATCCAAAGGAGGAATCGAAAACGTATTGGTAATCACAGACCATTTCACTCGGTACGCCCAAGCCTATCCCACAAGGAATATGACTGCCAAGACAACTGCCGAGACGTTTTTCAACATCTTTGTCGTCCATTATGGTCTACCAAAAAGAATACATTCTGATCAAGGTGCCAACTTCACAGGGAAACTCATGGAAGAACTCTGCAGGCTGTTGAAGGTTGAGAAATCCCGCATAACGCCTTATCATCCAATGGGCAATGGGATGACAGAACGGTTCAACCGCACCCTGTGTGACATGCTTGGGACCTTGGAACCAGAACAGAAGAAGAATTGGAAGGCACACATAGGACCTCTTGTTCATGCCTACAACTGTACTCGCCATGAGTCTACAACATTAGCCCCATTCTTCTTGATGTTTGGACGCCATCCGAGACTCCCAATAGATCTTGCCTTTGGACTAGACATCGAAACTCAGAACAAGAAGTCGACGACAAACTATGTGAAGCAACTGAGACAACGACTTGCAACAACAGCAGCAGATAAGTCGAGGAGCAAGCAGAAGACTCAATATGACAAGAGAGCCAGAGCTGCTATGTTAGAGCCAGGAGATCGTGTTCTGGTGAAGAATTTGGCCTTCGACGGTAGACATAAGTTGGCTGATAAGTGGGAAGAAGATCTGTATGTAGTGCTTCGCCAATCCAATCCATCCATTCTAGTGTTTTAAGTTGGTAAGGAGAGTGGTGAGGGAAGGAAGAGAGTACTACACAGGAACCTACTTCTGCCAGTTAGCTCTATGCCCCCGGAAGTGCCAAGTGAGAAAACTACCCAAAAGAGACAAGTTCAACCACCTGTGCCAAGACCTCGGAGAAAGAAGACTGAGATCACCATCACCGAGGATCTGTCTGATGAAGAATCAGTTGTGTGCTACACCCGCCCTTCGGGATCTTCAGTTTCCACTGAGAGCTCAGTGGAGCGGCCAACTGAAGAGGAGTCAGCTGAGACTGCAGAAGGAGATGGGACTCCTACTGAAGAAGGGGAGGAAAGAGAGCAGACTGATGTTGCTGATCTACAGGATGAGCAGGACCAAGACAGACCAGAGGCAGCAGGTGGAGAACAAGACGGCAGAGATGAACATCCCTATGTTAAGCCAGAAGAGGACTTTGATGACACTTCTCAGCCACGGCGGTCGACCAGGACACAGCCAAACTGGATGAGAAGTGGAGATTACGTTCTCTCTGCCAACGCTACAACAGCTGATTGAACGCTTTTCCTAGTTTTTTTGGTTCTTCATATTTAAGTTGTGTGAACTCTAGACTTGCTAAGCGAGGACCTAGACTGTATTAAGGGAACCTTGTTTTTCCACGGTCATGGAAGAGGGCCAAATTTCAGACTTTCACTGGCCGAAATCAGTAGCTCAACTTGACCTGTTACATAGTGATAGCCATGTGTGTTTACTTAGTCTCAATGACGCAACAAGGTCAAAGCTCATGCAGTGTCTTGGAGGGCAGGTCATCCGTCACACTCGACTGCTTAACGAGCTAAGGGCAAATAATTACAGAAACTGACTCTAATAGCTGGTAGTGATAGTTGTAACTATCAACAGTTTCTAAAACAGAGTTACCAACAGTAAAAGTCTCACTCGTTTTCTGTGTGCTAGTACGTCTGAAATGTACATCTTAGACTTATCATTATTTATACAAATACCATTATTCACACACCAATCATTTAAAATACACAACAAATGATTTAAATCCTCTGATGATTCTTCGATTAAAATAAGGTCATCAGCATATGCTATAAGGCTGCAATAGTAGTACCATCCACAGAAATACCAATACCACTATCTTCTAACTGACATAGTAAATCATTATTAAAGAAATTGAATAACAAAGGAGAAACGAGGCAGCCTTGCTTTAGGCCTTGATTAACATTAAACCATGATGTTAACCTGCCATTTATACGTACACTACATGTTACATTATCCTACAAAGATTGTAGAGCTCAAACATTTATCCTTTCACACCAATGTCATTAACTTTCTCCCATAACACACCTCTATCAATACAATCATACGCTTTCTTCAAATCAATAAAAGCAGCATAAGTATTTTTTTCTTACATTTTCTAGTTTAAATTAAAGAACAAACAGACTGAACATGATCTGTGGGGAGCCTCTTCTTTCGGAAACCATTTTTACATCACTCAACACATCATTAGCTAATTCAGCCCAAGATTGTAAGCGATTATTCGAAACATTGCAATATGATTTGTACATAGAATTGGTGTGGGTTAAACCTCGATACGACAAAGGATCTATAGGATCTAAGGTAGTACATTTTGGTATTGGATTTATAATGCCTTTAGCCCAAGAGGCAGGGATTTTCCCTGTATTAAAACATACATTAAACACATTTTGAGACTTAAAGACATTCAATAGGAATATCATCACCAGGGGCCTTATTATTGTGGCTTCTATCAACAGCAGATGTTACCTCAAATAGAGTGATTTTAGCGTCAAACAAAACATGCATACCATCGGAATCATCATTATTTCGCCTCTCAGGGACATTTCGCACATCTTCATTCCCAATCAACAATTCACAATAAGCATTCTTCCATTTATCCAACACATCTCCATAATTCTCAGAGACACTTCCATCTTCCATATATACTTCCATAAGGATATGCTTTCTCCTTTCACTCCCTACACCAACCTTACCGATCTTCTTCCAGAACTCTCTATCATTATCAAACATTTCATACAAACGTTTACTTTCCTCTCTAACATACGCTCGTTTTGCCGCTTGCATCCCTTTATCAAACAATTTATGTTTGTTCACAAAACAATGCTTTAAAAACACTCGCTCATTCCAACGTCTCATACACTTGCGCTATTTTCTCTCTGTCTCACACATCTCATTCCATAACACACGCAAACCATCATTCCACCAAGCCTTTCTTACTCGACGCTTTTTATTATTATTACCATCAAATACAACAAAAGTACGTAAGACTAACATAAATTGAAGTACGAAAGAAAGTACACACCCACAGATTTTCATATTATTTCATATTCATTTACAAAGTAGCATTTTTTCATGCTCTATCCTAATGTTACGAACGGAAACAATGAAATTATATCGTCAAAACACATCCGAGGCATGTCAGTTCAGGTAAAAGGGATTTTTTTGAAAATCACGATTTTTTCAATTTCTACATGACTTGGGCGCGCTAATAGTATTAAAACCACTGAATTCTACCATTCACTACTAGTGTTCCGAAAAAAGCACGAGAAAATGCCACGTTTAACAGCAGCAGAGCGAGAAAGAGTCGTTGGAATGTCTGAAGTTGGAGTTTCAAACAGCCAAAGTTCCAGAAGGTTTGGCTACACCAGACAAACGGTCATTCGACTGCTTCAACGTCATAACCAGACTGGCCAGACACCGGACCGTGATAGAAGGGGAAGACCGAGGGTGACGACCCCCGCTGAAGACCGTTATCTGCGCACACTGCATCTGCGCATCAGATTCGTCACAATGACGTCAACGGCATCGACGGCGTTAGGACACCACATCAGCAGAAACACTGTCATGAGACGTCTTCGAGCTGCCGGTATTCGGGCTTGCCGACCGTTCCTCGGAATGACCCTGACTCGCGAACATCGCCTGGACCGTCTACACTGAGCAAGGAGAGTGAGACGCTGGCAACGTCGTGATTGGGCAAGAGTGATCTTCAGCAACGAAAGTCGATTCAACCTCTTCACAGCAGTCGGCAGAGTGAGGATTTACAGGCGTAGAGGCGAGAGACAGGCTGCAGCGTGTGTCCAAGAAGTGGTACCCTATGGCGGTGGCAGCGTCATGGTCTGGGGCGGGATCTGCGGCGACCAGAAGACCGATTTGTTGACAATTCGTCAGACCCTTACAGCCCAGAGATACAGGGATCAAGTGTTGCAGTCTGTGGTTGTCCCCTTCATACAGAGGCAGCACCAAGGGATGATTTACCAACACGATAACGTCAGACCACAAACTGCCAGGATCACCATTGACTTCCTCAACCTTCAACCTTGGCAATCACGCTCCCCTGATTTATCCCCCATCGAGCAGCCACCCATTTTTGAAAAGCTTGAATTGTTTTTGTGGGCACCAAAATCAAGATTGAAACATATATTTAATATAATATAATATTCAAAAAGTACATGGATTTTTTTACCGCTTATTATAGAAGCCACATTTTATGATTCTTGTCACTCTAAAGTGAAAGTAGAAAAAGCACTGCGCTCTGACCGGCATCATGGCACAAGCGTTAATGCTGAACGCGAAGCATTGGTAAGTTGTAACAGTGCAACCCATACATTAACATTAATTTTACAACGTAAATCCATATATAGACTACTATAATAGGTGCTAGTTCACTTATGAATTGAATATTTAAATACTAGAATCTAGTATACACTCACAATGCCAATGCCATGTGTTAGCAGTGATGGAATTGGTTATATCTGAAAGCCGAATTTGTGAATGAAATAGGAATGATTGCGATAATTATTATACCGACGACCTACAGTTCACAGGTGGATAGTTATAACAACGATAATGATTCTGTCCTTCCATCCGTCACAATTAGGAGAGGTGCAGGTCTTCACGTTTTTTTATTTAAGAATAAAATCCTGTATTGATTTAGCCATTTCAGAAATCTATTTTACAACGCATAGCATAGAAATAATTAAATAATAAATGGAGAAGTATTTATCAAGGCGGCAATAATCCTGTTTACCAATCCATTCATTTCATTGAATAAATATTGTGACGTTTAAACCATACAAATAATTCAAGAACCATTTAAAAGTTTTACACTGCTAGGGCAAGTGCATTGAGAAGTAAGGAGGGTGTTCTTCAGGAGTATTTTATTTGAAGCCCATCAGGGCAGTATGACCAAATAGGCCGTAGTCCGTCGTCTGTAAACTTCTGCTCCAAATTCGTTATTTGTACCCCCTTCCACCCCCAACCCCTCCCCCTCCCCTTGTAGATTTTGAAATCTTGCCACCCCCCCCCCCCCCCCCCAACTTTTGAACCGTCTGACTTTCTCAATGAGGAGACGTGTCTTTGCTTGCATTAACAGTAATGGGGTCACATCCGATACTAACTCCTCATTTATGGACATCAGACCACGGAATGTTGCAGAAGCAATGAGTGTAAATTTCAAATTATACCCCTAGTGGACACTATGAGAAGTACAGAAGTGATGTGTGAAGTGAGAAGTAAATACCTGTCCTTGCTATGTTTGAAAATGGTTCACTATTAATATTATACCTTTGAAATGCTGGAAATTTTGGCAATAATGAATGGCAATAATGCTGAGGAATATATGGATGACAAATTATTTCTTCATTGTATGCGAGGTTTCGACACAGATTCTTGTGATTTCTTTCTTCATTGTATGCGACGTTTCGACACAGATTCTTGTGAAGGTCAGGGTATAGAAAAATGGGCGTGACCAATCTTATTAAACCAATCACCATTTTTATTAAATGTTTGACAGATTATGACAACTTGAATAAGTGGGCATGTTTACAAAACTGTTCTGGCTTGGTCGGGAATTATTTTTTATACTTTTCAAAATAAACTAGAGACGTTACGAAGCAAAATATCCATGACTCGGAGAATTCGTAACGTCCGTTTTGTGATAATAGTGGAAAATATCATGCCTTTATGTTTATTTTTCATTAACAGTGTGAGGGGGAAATATTTGAAAATCAGATATTGAATGGGTTTTTCATAAGATAGAAACTGTTTTATAATTGTGTAAATCATTATTTGTTTTATGATTGATTTTATTTTACTACTTAACCAAAACTAACTAATTAAAAGGTAAAAAGCAATGTTTTGTAAAAAGAAGAGTTATCTCCCCTGGAATTTAAATTTCAACGATAGCTTTGCCGATAGCTTTGCCGAAGTATACGGAGATGACAGAGGTTTTGCGAATGATCACTTTGGAAACGACGTCGCTGATTGCACAACTAACTTCGATTGCCTCCAGATTTCTGCCTTTCTATCCCATGTATTATTAGCCGTAATAGAACAGGCTAAATCGGGTATGACTGAGCTGCCTCTGTGGGGAGAGAATGGTACCAAAGAGATGAATCCTTATTGTTATTGGCGTGTTTTATTATTTTTAGTGGAAACGTTTTTGCGAAAACGGGTAAAGCTAGCGTTACCAATTTTGGCATGCCGATATCCTTTGTTGAGGAGACGACAGGGTATGATTTTGGGCAAGGCCCATTTTTTAAATTGTTTTTTTTTTTTCAAAATGCACTTAGAGACCTGAGACGTTTTTAAAAGATGTTGAATAAAAAATAGTGCAAAAAAGGAAATCATGGCGAAGTCGTAGAAATTCACACACAAAATAGCTGAAGCATTGACAAATAACAAAGCTTGTTTTGAAATGTGCAAATTCAAATTCATTTGGTCGCTAGGATGAATTTCCCTAACATGGGGTTTACGTATAGGTTATATACTCCTTTGAGGTTGATATGGGATATACAGCCCGAGGCGAAGCCGAGGGCTTTATATCCCATATCAACCGAAAAGGAGTATATAACCGTCTTACACAACATGGGACATCATTTTAGAACTTATTTTTCTATTTTGTTAAACAAGATTTTAAAATAATTAGGAAAAAACAGTATTTTTCAGGCTGAAGTAATCCACATAACGCACCTAGGTCGTTATGTCAAATAGCAACCTGTAAAGACAAAGGAAATAATCTCCCGCGTTGTGTAAGTAGTAAATAATAACCCGGTACCGAGGGGTTATGGAAAATAACCTCGCGAGGTCGTAGCCCGAGCAGAGGTTATTTCCATAACCCGAGGCAAACGGGTTATTATTTGACTTACACTCCCGCGGAAGACTCCTGCAATCTTTTCAACTTAATTTGTTTATATACAGTAAGAGCTTTAAGGAGGTTTCGCTGTCAGCGCACTGATGATTTGAGAAGAATTTACTGTAGAGAGCGAAATAAATACAAGTCATGTTGCAGGAACTTTAAACAAGAACTAAGAAGGAAAAAACTATAAAGGCTTAGTAGTTCTATGCATAGTCAATCTAAATTCTGGAAAGAAGTTAGACATATAAGAAGTAAACCTTCTCAACAAAATTCGATTTCCAAAACGGAATGGCTTGTTCATTTTAAAAATGTTTTCTCTAATGAAAACGTGTTAGATCAGTCTGACATCGGGGAAGAATGGTTTAGCAATTTAGATTATTCTAATGGTAATTATGATGAAGTAGACGAAATTGTTCTTGACTCGCCAATATCTGATGAGGAAATAGTAAACGCCATCTCACATCTAAAATCAGGAAAAGCTGCAGGTCCTGATAGTGTCATTATCGAAATGCTTAAATGTTGCATTACAGACCTTCTACCATTCCTCAATAAATGTTTTAATAGCCTGTTTACGAAAGGTGTATTTCCCCGCAGTTGGTCAACTTCAATAATCGTCCCAATACACAAGAAAGGTGACTATAACAACCCAGACAATTATAGAGGAATATCTCTCATGAGTATCATCGGTAAAGTATTTACTTCCATCTTAAATAACCGACTCTCTCAATGGGCAAATATGAGAGATAAGATTCCCGAGAATCAAGCTGGTTTTCGCAAGCAATATTCAACAACTGATCATATTTTTACTCTATATTCACTTATTCAGAAATGTTTATCTCGTCGAAAACATAAACTATATGTAGCATTTGTTGACTTTAAAAAAGCTTTTGATTCCATCGATAGACAAAAACTCTGGTATTGTCTGCATAAATCTGGATTACATGGGAAAATGTATACTATGTTAAAAGCAATGTATTTAAAGGGGCAGTAGCACGTTTTTTGATAATTATAAATTTTAAATATTTCACTTATAATTGTAAGTAAATGCTCAATGTATTATATTGACAGTGTCAACAATCTCATTACACAAGCCGATCACCCATAGTCAGAGGACAAAATATGAGGATTCACATAAAATCCATTGGCGGCCATTTTTTTGTGAACACCTTTAATTCATTTTTGTAAGAAAAAGGAATCGTATGGCTGAACTTTAAGTTATATATTCAAATTATAACTGCTTCATTTAGTTTATATACATTGTCTTTCAACTGGAACCATTTATTTTCATTTTCAAGACATCACCTTATATTCCCCCTAAAAACGTGCTACTGCCCCTTTAAATGTGAAGTCTTGTGTACGACATTAATGTGATGTGACAGACTATTTTGATTGTCCTATAGGACTAAGACAGGGATGTATCGTTAGCCCAATTTTATTCTCCTTTTTTATTAATGAATTTTATCATGAAGTTATGCAGAACGGTAAACATGGAGTACAGATGTTTCCAAATATGTTGGAAATATTTATACTTTTATTTGCTGATGATGTTATCTTGATTTCTGAAACTATCATTGGTTTACAGAATCAGCTCAATATTCTTGAAAATTATTCCAATAAATGGAAACTATCCGTGAATTTAGATAAAACTAATATTGTTATATTCAGGAGGGGTGGCCCTGTTGCAACAAAGGAGAAATGGCTCTTTCAAGGAAAACTAGTCACTATTGTTAAACAATATAAATATCTTGGTATTAATTTTTCCTATATGATGAATCTCAAAACCTGCGTTAATGATTTATATTTACGTGCAAAGAAAGCTATGATCTCAATTTTATCTATATCGAATGAATGTGGAATCTTGAATTCAAATATATTTTTCAAAATGTTCGATGCCCAAATACAACCCATCTTACTATATGGGTCGGAAGTGTGGGGATTTCAACGATACGATTGCTTGGAGAAATTACATCTTATGGCATGCAAGAAGTTTTTATCCGTTGGACCTGCCACTCCAAATTGTATGATTTATGGTGAATGTGGGAGATTCCCTATTTATATTAACTCTCAAATACGTTGTCTTAAATACTGGTTCAAAATTCTCACTATGCATGATGGTCGTCTTCCAAAAATATCGTACAATATGATGATTCATCTAGATGAGATGGGTAAAGTGTCTTGGGCAACACATATAAGAAATCTTCTGTTTACTTACGGTTATGGATTTGTATGGTTAAACCAGGGTGTTGGTGATGTAAATATGTTTTTAAAAGGCTTTCGCAGTCGATCTGTAAATATGTTTTCTCAGGATTGGCACTCAACTTTAGAAAGTAGCTCCCGATATGCTATTTACAGAACCTTTAAAACTCTAGTAGAACCCGAATTATATTTGTCCAAAATTTCATTTATGCATAGTAGAAACACTTTTGTCAAATATAGAATGGGCTTACTAGACCTAATGGTAAACAGAGGCAGGAAAATGTCCATTCCCAAACATGAAAGATTATGTCCCTTATGTAATTCTACAGTAGAAGACGAAATCCATTTTACGTTTGACTGTCCATCCTATCAAGATTTACGAAACAAATATATCCCAGAATATTATTTATCGAAGCCATCATCAATAGCATTTACCGCGATATTACTAACTAAAAATGACTCCACATTATGTAATCTAGCTCTCTTTGGTAAACACGCACTTAAACGTCGCAAAGAGAACTTACAATTGCTCACTTTGTCATGTGATCTGTAATAATTGCTGTTTACTTGAATGTAACTCTCTTGTATATGGGCCGGTGGCCTAAAATACAATAAACTTTTGTCTTGTCTTGTCAGTAAATTTGAATACGTTTTACTGATATCATTCGCTGGTTTATCAAGTTCTGATAAGAAAAAATATTTGAAATACCCACAGATTAGGATTTTAGAAATAAAAGCTTGATTTCTTACAATAAAAACTATTTTATTACGGTGTTTCAACTTAATTGCTTTACATACAAATAATTGAAAAACGTTTTAGTGATCCATTTTGCGGGTTTGATATGTTTTGATAAGATTACTATTTTAGACTACTTACAATACCCCCTTCTTAGGTTTTAAGAACTAAAAACTTGATTCCTTACATTAAAAACTATTCTATTGCAATATTTATATATATGCATAGGGAAAATAAAAAACCAAACATGACACACAAAAATGTACATCAACTGGCATGGATCCTCGGTAGCTCAACGGGTAAGAGCGCTGCTTGACAACATAGAGGTCCCTGGTTCGTATCCCACTTTCGTTGTTCATAAATTTTAACTTTCTTGTTTGATTAAAAATCCAAATTTTACAACTCCAAATGTTTGCGATTGTTTACAATCAATTGAAAAAAGAAGGGATATGGGGTGTAAGATGAAAAATCCACTTAGAGACATGAACAATATATCAAAAGAATCGCAATAAAATTTAATGGAAGTCAATCATGTCAAACCTGTAGGTAGTGACAGGTTCGGTTTAGATCATTGATTCTTGTTATTCTAACTCAGCTTCCAAAAACAACTGTCTGTAGTTTTAATTGGAGATGACAGGCGGGGTGTCAGCAGCCACAGTGTACTGTTACTTGATCTGTGACACCTGCGCCTGACTCTTTTGGTATAGTGTTGACCACTAACCTTACTTGTATTTCATAATAGACGGTCCATTTTATAACTATTTTTTTCTCAATCTGTGGTCTCATCGACTATATATAATAATAATAATAATAATAAGTGTGCGTATTTATATAGCGCTTATGTCCACTCTGTCAAGTATGCTCATGGCTCTCACAGGAATAGAGACTAGTCAAAGTATTTTGTAAAAAGATCGGTTTTAAGCATTTTCTTGAAAGAATCAGTATTGTCTGCGAGTTTCATTACAATAGGAAGGGAATTCCAAAGATCAGAAGCAGAGGAGGCAAATGTCCGTTTCACAAAAGCCGTGAGCACTCCTAAGTACAGAGCAGAGGCGACTACTAGAGGGTTCCTCGACTGTTTGTTTTCATTTCATGCTCAATTAACTTATCTTGAATAAATGCAGTAGTTGGTGACATCTAACATCCATCTGGAATGTGTTACCCAACTAACCTTGGCTATTTTTGGAGTACAAGGGACTGGGATCTCAATGGGGGTCAGTGGATGGGATCAGGGCTAGGGTTTGGCAGCTGTCCATAATCCAATAGGAGTCCCCAATACAGTCTAGCTGCTCATTCAGCACATCTAAACTTTACAAATACAAATGAAACAAGAAGAAAAAAAAAGGAATACAAATTTGATAAAGGTTTACATTTTTTTTCATGAAATGTTTCAAAAAGATTTTAGTCTGAGCTGTTCCCGACACTGATTATTAATCATAATAATGGTACAAATTATGAGCATTTGACCATTGCTTGTTCCCGATGAAGATCGACCTTTCAAAGGATAAGATATAGAACATTCAGAATGTGACAAACATATAATATTTTTATGACTTATGTGGATCTTGAACTTTGAAACGCTTTACATGTTGTAAAGAGTCTTTATTGTAAGACTACCGGTACTCAGTATTAGTTAGAGAAATGCTAGAGATGCATGCTGAAATGGATTCAATCGAAATGTACTTAAAAAATCCAATTCAATTTGCTACACGCTGTGATACATCAAATATACCAAAGAACCTTTTAGAATCAAATGAAATTAAGAATGAATTAAATGTTATTATATTGCAGCTGGAGGAGTCTGGTGGTGAGTTAGATCACTGTGCAGAGCGACTGACAAAACTGGTACAGAGGGGAATGTATACTAAACTGAAGTACAAAAGAAAGTACACACCCAAGTAATTTGTTAATAAAAGACAACAAGACAAAATTTCCAGCATTTCAAACTTATAATATTAATAGTGAACCATTTTCAAACATGGCAAGGACAGGTATTTACTTCTCACTTCACACATCACTTCTGTACTTCTCATAGTGTCCACTAGGGGTATAATTTGAAATTTACACTCATTGCTTCTGCAACATTCCGTGGTCTGATGTCCATAAATGTCTCGACGTATATACGATATTGCATTAACGTCGAAACGACGTTTTATTGACGTAATTACAACGCGACATCAACGTCGATACAACATGGCTTAAACATTGATACACCGTTGATACGATGTTGCTTCAACGTTGGTTAAAAAGTTGATCCAATTTCTAATGATGCTGAAAAGGTATGATGACAGACGTTTTTCAATGTATATAACGATGCAAAGAATCATAGAGACCGGAATCGTATCGTATTAAAAATATGGTACATCGTCGGGAATAGCTTTATTAATTCAACCAACAAATTAACAAGTCAAAAACAAACCGAGATAATGTTTACATAATTGTTTATTAAACTTTTATACATTTCTATGAAAAGCCGTCTTATTCTGTCTTCTTGTACATGTTTCTTCACAGCGTTGGTCATCAGCAAAGTTCTGTACAAAGGAAAGATAAAAAAAACAGATGTAAATGAAGTGAAAAATCAATCACATAAATTGTATATTGTATAATTGTACACTACATGTACATGGCTACTGCAGTACATGCATAAATGTGCAAATGATATGCCATGTGGATATTTGATGTCATTCATATGACGCAATGCGGAACAACACTATTATACAACAACACTAACTTAAGTAGCCATATCATTCTATGACGTGATCATAGTTCAAGTGACTTAGTCATTCAAATAATTGATCAATATTATATAGTTTTAAACTGAGATGATTGCTAATCTACCCGGTTTGAACACAACCCTTTTCGTGATCTTTTTCCTACAAAAATAATATGGGACAACGCTGATTATGATGCCGTCATTGCCACTCAATGATAACAATTCAACTGCTGTTTCATTTAAGCTGATGCAGAGTAAGACAATTATTAATCAAAAACAACAACGGAACTGTAGGCCTACAGTGAACGCTTTGAACCAAATGAACTCGTAAACAGCTGATCGAAAACTTTACGAGCTCCGTGCATCACCGGTTACGATAACAAGCACTTTATGCTATGCCACAACACTGTATGGAGTTCAACATGGTTGCGGACACAAGTCGAATGACAGCAGAAGTTTAAAAACCTATGACTTTCTGTTATCCTTGTGACTCACTTAACTAAACAAATGCTATTTTTCAAATAATAGTTTGATATCAGTGCTATAATAATATTTAATCGTATCTACAGTTGCCTTGGCACTAGGCCTACATAAGTCAACGAGATGCGTTCAATTTTGACGTGACTAGTGTGGTAACTTCAAGTTTATATATATTGGAATGACTACTGAAACTCAATGATGGAAAGTTTGTTAATAGAAGAAGGGAAATACTTACCATTTGTAGTTATAATTATAATTCGTAGGTTGTAAAATCGGAACAACGTAAAGTCATTTATCAACATAAATCTCATAGACATAGACCTCGGAAAAAGCTACGTTGAAACGACGTTGTGTATCTTTATTTTCTCGACGTGGAAACAACGCCACCTTAACCGAAATAACCAACGTTGAAACAACGTTGTTCAGTCAACGTCGCAATTACCGACGTCGGGGCCACGTCGTTGTTTTCGACGTCTAAAAGATCGACGTTGTAACAACGTTGTAACATCAACGTCGAAATTAACAACGTCGAAGCAACGTTGTCTTTATCGACGTCGAAATTACTGACGTGGAAACAACGTCTTTTTTAAGTTGAACGACGTCGCGACCACATATCAACTAAAATCCAACGTCGATTCATCGTCGTGTGCCTGCTGGGTCGGAGTTATAGATACACCCCCTGGAACGTCCTGTTCTGCAGAGGTGCAGTGATAGCGTGCTGTTCGCGAGAAAGTGCAGTGATAGTGTGCACGTCACGGATGTAAACGTAATTTCGGTGTTCAAAATCCGTGCAGTATTACCTAAATACACGTAATTTCCTTCAAATTGTAACAGTTTACGATTGTTTATATTATGGTTAATATGTCCACAAAATTTTAAGTTGCTAGGATGACAATTAGAAAAGTTATGCGTGATTATCGGCAAACCACGTTTTTTCAAGAGGACAGATTCGAGTTTCATATTAAAAGCAGTTATCTTTTCCCTTTCATATTATGTTAGGGTTAAAACACGAGAACGAGGTTATGCTTGGGATTTCAAAACCTGAGGAAAGAAAGCTGAGCGGAAAGTAAGACCGAAAGCGAAGCTTGAGGTCTTACTTCCCGCGAGGCTTTCTTTCCGAAGGTTTTGAAAACCCAAGCATAACCGAGTTCGAGTGTTTTAACTAACTTGGATGCCGTTATTAACAACCCGTAATCATTTGTCCATATTGTAGTATTTGTAATCATATTTTCAGACTGATCATAAAAATTGAGAAAAAAACAACAAATATCAAGGATTCATGTTCGTCGGTTAATTTTAACATTTATTATTGGATTACATTACTTTATACTGTCGCTTCAATTCTGAATATAAAAAATTAAAATGAATTTCCTTAAAAAAAAGCATTGTGTTCAGACGACTTTTTGATATTAACATAGCACATAATGCACGTGCAAAGCATTCTTCGAGGTGTAAGGTTTTACAAATGACAATCGACAAGTCACGTGGTTGACACCGTATTTGGATCCTTTAAATTTATCACAAATGAAAAGGTGTAACATTGTAAATATCCATTTTGAATGTTTGTATGCATTTAAAATTGGAATTAGAGTGCAATTGGATTTCCTAATGCTTTAGGGCCGATTTTTTGTACCGAAATCTGATCTTCAATCAATAGATTGTTTAACATAACCTTCACTTCTAACTGGCCCGTTAGAGTAGTGGTTATAGTGCTAGCTTACGGTTCAGAGGGTTGAGGGTTCGAATCCCGCACATCGGAAGCATTGTAAGTTTTTTCAAGATAATGTGGACTTAGGGGTTAGGTTACACATAGGAATATAAAACCCTTTGACTTTGAAATATAAAAACCTTCCAAACCCCGAGTAGGTGTTACATATGAATATAAAAACCTTCCAACCCCCCGAGTAGGTGTTACATGTGAATATAATGCCCTGACTTCCCAATGTAAACCCTCCTTAGAGGTTATTACGGGAATACAAGAGACCTCCAAAACAATAGACGAAATCCCCGATAGGTTTCTAAATGTTATTAAACATTTGTATTAAAACATTTATCTGTGAAAAGTTGAAAACATTCAGTCAAAAATTAACAAAGGTTTTGGACAAAATGTAAAACAAATATTTAGTGCAGTGATCGTTAAGTACAGCGTACTCGCAATTCAGTGATCGGAAATTTAAATAATGCAGTGATCGGAATTTTCTGTACTGATTTTCCAAACATTTAATACAAATGTGGATTTTTCGATATAAAAGATATTGTTTGGATCATTTTCAAACTGCACAGTATGGAACAAAGAATTAGGTGTGGGTAGGCCTATTGTTCCCATACAGCGGATTTTTCCGAAGTTGTATATCACTGTATGGAGAACCATAAAACGATGAAAATAAAAACAATGACAGTCATTTTTAATGAAAAAGAAGCTAAGAATCAATACCTACAAAGCGTCTACAATATTATTCCGAACGAACTTGAAGGGAAAAAATGACGTTAAACATTTGCAATAGGACCAAATGTCTGTCCATGGTACTTTTGGACACATCCAGCCCTCTGAACAAGAAGGTGAAGCAGAAAGATACGGGCAAAGTGCCTGTATTGTTTGGGGAAAATGTTGATGGTATCGATGAAGAATCGGACTCTGACAAGTACGTCCGAGAAATGACATCTTTGATACCTGATGTTGTGAAAGAACTTCACAGTGCTGGTCATATCCTAGACTTTCATAACTTTCTGAAACTCACTGGTACAGGGGTCTTTCCGCTGGACAATATAGCCTTTCTCCTTCTTCTTGACGTCGCGAAATGGTTCAGCTGTTCAAATACATCGCCTATGCGTTACTTTCCACAAACAAAGCAGTTTTGGCAAATTGGGTTGTCTTTGTTTCATGGCAAGTTTCTGCGTTTCATGGGTGGCTTTAAGAATACAGGTGTTCTTTTGGAAGGTGGAAATCGAGGTTTTCACCATCCGGAAACAAGTCGAATTAACTTTGCAATCCCCGACCGCAAACTATTGAATCAAGGTTTTGAACAGATTGTCACATCGCCTGGTATAATTACAAGCACAATAGACCTTTTATCGTCTCAAGGTGCCAATGAGACGTACAAGATTTGTTTTGACGGCAAGAAAATAAACAGTTCAAGATCAGAAGGTGAAGTTTATCTGTTTGGTTTTGAAGAGCCCCCAACACACCAGGGCAGAAAGGAACGCCTTGCAAATGAGCATGCACTAATAACTGATCTGAAACTAGTAGTCTTTTCTGATTGCCTTTCGACTAGGATCACTGATCCTGTTACCAACGGTAGCAAAATCACAGAAACAGATATCAGGTACAATTCATGTTATTGTTGACACGCATATGAATATTTCGTTATTTGAAAAACGATTGAGATATTGAGTAAAATGTAATTCTAGTTTTGTTTGTTAAAGTAAGGGATCATCATGTTATCTCTCTCTCAAGGTAATAATTTTCTCTGTTCATCTGTTCGACAAGGTTTGCAGGAAGCGTTGAAAGCCAAAACGGAAGTCTGGTGAAGTTGCCCCGTTGGACTCCCACTCACGTGGAGTGGCTGGAGTTCGACAATTCCACAAAGCAGACGTCTTGGCATCAGGCTATGACACTAGTATGAATACAAATTGAGCAGATATTGCCAACCTTGTCTAATCATAACAAACAATGCTTGCTCTTTTAAATTGAAATATAGATTTATTCTTAATCGTCTCATTACGACAAGAGTTGAAACAAATATGTATGACAGTTTGTATACTCAATACGTTTCAACGTTTATGCACGAATTAAGGAAATGAGCACAATGTACCTTAAAACGTTAAAACTGAACAGAATGTGAAATCAACCACATGTTTTCGATTGCTTTTCAAATAGATTAAAACACATAGCTATTTATTTGTTTTGAAAGAATTGAAATTAAATGTGATCTACATGGCATATGAATGATAACTTTTTTTCTATCAAATTAATTCAACGTATTCCTCAAATGTGTTGAGTGGCATGTATGAATAACAGAATATGGAATTAAATAATTGTTATTGTTAAATTCATTTTAAAACACAGGGTTGTTAATTTGCATTGAAATATATAGTTCGGGTCTGATACACGAGAAAGATCTAATGCTATGGGTTATCAACTTCTATGTTCCTTATACATGAATAGTTTCAGTATGGATACCAACACCATAATATCAAGGAAGTGATCATCCTGCTACATCAGCGTATATGTCTCCGCTAATGCTACAACCTATCATATTCACATATAGACTTTTGAATATTGAGTTCCGAAGCTGACCAAATTTTAGAGACAATACTTGGGTAAACCCAGTGATAATGGAGATAATCAAGAGAGCAGAGAAAGTGTTGCTGCTACCATTGTTAACACAAGTTTAACACAGTGCAAGAATAACCACTATTCGCCTGATGGTATAAGCCCATACAGAGAGCAGAGCCCATAGAGAGAGGAGAGGGGGCAGCGGGAGTTGCATTGGGAGCAGGAAGGGAGGTGGCAGGCAGGGGTAATGAATATTATAATATATAATAAAGACTCAGAGACTTGATGTAACTATTTTATCGTAGCTTGCGACTATATTCATTACTATTATTATTATCATTTGGCAGATAGTATTAATTTAAGAGTTATTGTACGCTGTTTTGGGGTGTAATTAGATTAAATTAATTAAGATCATAACCAACTTTCCCCTATGATATTGTGGCCAAGGTGATAATTGATGTAAATAATCCATAATAAAATTGGAGAGAAATCCACCGAGATTTGACTTTGAGGGTACGAGTTTGAGGTACGAATATTCACCGCAGCATCTCGGATACACTGCAGCAAACTACAGCAGCGCATTAGAGTAAAGACACCGGTCTAGTTCTCCTCTAAAGCGCATGTCTGCACTCGGTCTACACTTCCGTGAAGTTATCAACAACTCTCACAAAAGTCAGTCTCGTGTTTATTCATAACAGAATATTGCTCAGTTACCTCTTGAACGAACAGGCGAGTCCTTTCGATTTTGGTATGAGCATGTCTAAGGTCCGCAGAGCAACGCATGCAGGAAGCTGGTATTCTGATAATGGTTAGTATCACGATATATTATATATATCATAAATTGTGTATCCTTGTGTAGATCTAATCACAAGCACTTGATGCATTGGCAGTGCTCATTTTACTATATATAACAAGGGCTGTAGGAAAACTCGTACCCAAACTGAACTCGTACCCACAAAAATCGGAAAACTCGTACCCAAATCTGCAGGAGAACTCGTACCCACTTTTTTTTATTTTTGGTTTAAAATGTATTTATATCCAGGGATTAGGAAGGGCAGGGGCCATGGGCCATTTGCACATTTTCTGAAGAAATGGCCCATTAAAATTTTGAAGTTTACTATTGATATAAGGGCAATGGCCCCTTTAAAATGCAGAAAATTACTAAAAGCCATGAAAATGGCCCATTGTCAAAAGTGTCCTTCCCAATCACTGTATATCATAAATAAATTATTATTTTACGTTATAACCAAACAATAAATAAAATAAAAATAAAAAAGTCAAATAATTTATAACGTAGTTCAATCTAGTAAGTTAAGCACTCACAACAGGTTTAAGCAGTCCTATGAAGCAGAACCTTATGTATTATCAAATCTGCCGTGTACCACTATCTTAATATTTTACTTGTGTATAGTATACATTTTTACCAATCTTTTGGTCGTAATACTTTTTATATCTTAACATAATATATATACCTTACATCATTTTATGTCGTGTATCTACAACATTGTATTCTCTTTTATGTCTCTCATAACTCAAATAAGAGTGGCTCATTACATGTTTTATCTATGTTTATCATATAATGGAGGGTGTTATCGATGCAATAAAGCTATCTGATAAACTTGGTATCCGATTTCCTCAAAATCTGATAAAGATGCAAATTAGGTCAAAACACGAACTATTTTCTCAAAACTCCATGCATGTCATGCGAGTCCTAAAACGGTCACTAACCATTGATAACGTCGTCGGGAGTTTTCAGGTTTTGTGTTTCTATCGAATAAAATATCGTACAAAATCCGTCAGGGTAAACTTATCACGCATTCGTATTTTAGAAATCATAGCTTGGTTTTCCAAGCATTTGAAGTTGTTTTCATCGTTGGTTTAAAAAATATAACGATATGCAGCTAACAATATCGAAAAAAAAATGTGCTTCTATTTTCGTTAATAACATAGCCATAGATCGCTTTGACCGTGTCGGTTACCAACTTATCAGCAAAAACAAATCATATTCTAGTGGTAGTACAGATTATCTAGTAGCGGAGTAACAAACGCAACAACCTCACCTTCGCAAATAGTCGGCGTTTGGTCTAAGGATACCGTAACACAACTGGCGTAACAACAATGACAATGCAGCTTTTCAAAATGCAGTTAGAGTTACTTCCCCTGTTGCAGCGACGTTGACAAGTGGTTCTTACACATTTTGTGTTATAAAAAGACACAATGTTTACTCGTGCACTCGGAATCAGACTGAAAATGTCGATAGATTGTAGAAGACGTTTCTAACACTGTGAAAAAAAAATTTCATGAAGGAATATTTCTAGACTGTTCACAACTATTCATCGCCGACAATATGACCTTCACCTTGGTTTATTGTGAAAGCAATTACTCCGCGAAATCTAGGTCAAACATAGTTTTAGAAGGAATCATATTTTCGTTTAAATCCGTTTATTTCTAAATGACATTATATGATAAAGAAATTATTAACCTCGTGTGTTTCCGTATCATTAATATCATATAATAGGAATAAAAATATATGTATTATGCTCGCCAAAGGCTCGCATAATACAAATTTTATTCCTAGTATATGATATTAATGATACGGAAACACACTCAGTTAATAATCTCTATGTATTTTATGTATCCTTGTGTAATGGGTTTTCAGTCAGATAAGGAATAAAGACCTGTATTTGAAAAATTACCACAAGTATTGATGAGAAATTACTCTTAATCATTTATTGCCATATTATCTAATAGAACATTTATGAAAACCAATTATATTTAACATTTGTACAACATAGAATGCTTTTAACATAACTTTGAAAAAATCCTGACTTTGGAAGTAGTGTCATGTGTTTTCAGTCACTTTCTTGAACCTCTGTTATTTAGAATGTGCAGGACAGTTTTTCAAAGTTTATGTTCCATAATGACACAGAAAGTTGACATAACTCGAACTAAATCTATTAAATTGATAGTTTTTAAGTAAATATTATTCTAAATAAAAATAACTTTGATTCATCATATTTCATAATGAAAAATTGAAAAACATGAAACACTGGGTTTAGGGGGTGACCTAACTATTTCTCTGACAGGAATATCAGTTCTGATAGTTTAAGGTGCTTTCATAAAGGCTTCTCTTGGAGTTTATCCATATTTTAAAAAAATGTATTGTGCACTATAGGAAAATCATTCAAAACCACTGAGATAACTTTTAATGTTTTGAAAACAAATTTGATAAGAAATAACACTGAAAACAATGAATATATTTTTTCTTAAAATGGCAAGTGACAATAAATATTATTACATCAAGACATCTCATTATGTAAAAAATTACAAGGAAATTAGGTGGACAGTTATTAGAGCAAGGTTTGAAAATAAAAAGACTTTCTTTCCCTAAGGAAATTGGTATTAGAAAATTTGCTTTAAAATGTGATGTATTTTATGTTTTTACCATAATATTTTTCTTAAGCAAATTATATTTTAAACGACTATTCCTAGATGCACATATGAACCCTCTGCTTCAAATAATCCACAAGGCACTTTAATATCCTTTTGGATATGTTCACAAAAGGGAGTCAAAATGACTGACCGAAAACACATGACGACTGAAAACAGATGACTTGACGATATATATATAATTTTATCATGTAATGTGGTGAGACGTTAATAAACTATCTGTGTGTTTGTCTGTCTGTCTGTAATGATGTACTGTATAGACTTCAGTTATCTTTGAGATTATCCACTTCACTAAAACAACACAACAAAAACTCTCAAACAACACACAACAATTAATTAATAACTAATTGAAGGCTGAATTGACATGACACTTTTCACTCGATCAGAGAATATCCACTTTATTAAAACAGCATCGTAAGGGTATAAATTACCAGCAAGTTGTTTTCGAAATCACACCTTACATTTCATTGCGTTGTATGTACCCAAGAAGTTAGAAAGAGACCGCATGCACATTTTTTATACCCCCGACCAACGGTCCGTGTGTGTGTGTGTGTGTGTGTCGTGTGTGTGTCCGTCCGAGGACATTTTTTGTCTGACCTATTACGGGAAAACCATTTGTCCGATTAATTTCAAATTTTGAACATGTCTTCTACCCTACTAGGAGGGGTGCAGTGCGAAGTTACAGCAAATTTCATTAACATTTGAATTTATTATTAATTTTTTACAAATTTCCATGTTTTGAACTTAGTCATTTTCAAATATCAGATTTGTCCGACCTATTACGGGAAAACTATTTGACCGATTTATTTCAAATTTTGCACATGTCTTCTACCCTACTAGGAGAGGTGCAGTGCCAAGTAACAGCAAATTTCGTTAATATTTGATTTTTTTACAAATTTCCATGTTTTGAACTTAGTCATTTTCCAATATCAGATTTGTCCGACCTATTACGGGAAAAAGGTTTCATCTGATTCTTTTCACATTTTGCACATGTCTTCTTCCATACTAGGAGCGATGCAGTGCCAAATCAATACTAAAATTGATGAGTGTTTTTTGTGTGTGTTTTTTTTTTAAGAACTTCCATTTTTTGGATTAGTCATTTTTCTCAATTCCTTTTTGGGGGTCAAATGCTGTGCAAGAGATGACTACATACAAAGTAAAAAGTAATTCAATTAGTCAGGGATGCACTGGGTATTAGTGAGCCACGCTCACTTTTTTGCTTGTTTTAACCATGTACCGATCTAAGTTCTAGATGGACTAGTGCTTTCTTAATGTGAACAATAAAATATATATTTATTTGTATTTTTAATGTGAATGTACATATAAAGATGTTTTTACTGTGTAAAACCATGTAACACAATGAATGTAAATTACGAAAAAGTCTTAATTCTGATTACGAAAGTGAATGATCTGTAATACGAAACTATATGTTGTATTATGTTATTGTTATACCAAACAATGCAATAAATATCATACAAAATCAATATTATTTATTTTTCTAAAAAAAAAATATGCGTACGAGTTCTCCGATATTTTTGGGTACGAGTCTTATGGCATGTAGATAGGGCAGAAATATAAGTCCTAACCGTATTTACGTATAACCATTGAGTGTCTCTAAAGTTATACAGGGATTGGACAGCTGTCTGGTAAGTTGACCAAGTGTTCTGTGAGAGTGAGCTGTCAAGGAGTCTGTTCACTTCTCTGTCGAGATCTGCCACATGTCCCTGGGCAACTGCACTGGTAGTTGGTCTGCATTCGGTGCCATCTCTCGGAAGCGTGAGTTCGTGAGTTCACCCATTCCCTCGGCCAGACACCACAGGCCCAGTGACCCTGGAAGTATATTCCAAACCCAGCAGTGCCTGCCGCGTCTGTGAAGAGTTGCAGGGAATCATTGTCATCCCAATTTGGTGTCTGAAAAATTGAAATACCATTGTAATGAGACATGAAATGTAACCACATTTGGAGATCCTCTTTCACAGCATGTGTGAGACGGATGCGATGATGTTGTGCTTTGACCACGCTGAACTGGTTGATCAGTCGACGACAAAATGCCCTCCCCATGGGGATTGCCCTGCAAATGAAATTCAATTTACCTACTAGTGACTGTAATTCACGCTTTGTCACCTTCTTTGCCTCCAGCGAAAGTAATTGTGTCACCTCAGGGGTTAAAAATTTTCTGAAAACTTTACTTGCCACAGGGCAAGTCAAACCCATGTTTCCACTTGCCCTGTTTTTTTTAATACTTGCCCGACTTTGTTCACTATTCATAGTTTAATCAAACTTCAATCAATTTCATTGTAAAAAACAACAAAGACACAGAGATTGACATAGGGAACTTTTAATACAAGTTCAGTCATATATTTTCATTACTTGCCCACGGGCAAGCTGAAGTAAGCAGTTTACTTGCCCAACACTGTAAATATACTTGCCCCGGGCGTCGGGCAATGGGAATTTTGAACTCCTGCACCTGTGTCGTTACTTCCTGGATTTTGACTTGGGGAATTCTCACTTCCCCCACCGCCGTGTCAATAACTAGACCGAGGAACTTTATGCATGTTGAAGGTTGCACTGTCTTTTCTGGAGTGACTGGTACACCAAACTCATTCATCAACTGCAAACATGCTGTCAGGTTGTTGTTGCATTCCTCAGTACCCGACCGGCCTCCAGCCAGGAAGTCATCTAAGTAGTGCATTATCTCTTTATTGGTCGTCTTTTGCAGTAGACACCACTGCAAAAAAGAACTAAACATTTCAAATATTGAACATGAAATAGAACAGCCAAATGGCAAACATTTATCAAAGAAATAACTGCCCTGGAAATAAATACCAAGTAATTCAAAATCTGCAGGGTGTACTGGAATGATACTGAAGGCTGATTTAATGTCAAACTTTGCCAGTAAAGCATTTGGGCCCAAATTCTGTGCCATTTTTACTGCTCCGTCAAATCGTGCATTACTGCCAGTTGTGTCCAGGGGAGAGATATGATCATTAATGGAGTCACCCTGTGGGAAAGATAAGTGGTGAATAAGCCTGAAATCCTCTGATGATCTCTGCATTTGATTTGGCGAGATTGTAGATTCTTGTTTTTTCGGGACCAGTCCAATCGGAGATACTTGAATGTTGTTGACTAAATGGTCCTGCTATTCTCCCCATATTCAACTCCTTCTCCAGTTTTTGCTGTACAATGTGCTGGGCTTCAATTGTGATTGCTGACTTCAAATTCCCTGCCCATCGATATGAGCGTTCACCTTGGTATTTAAAACGGAAACCTGACAAGAAACCAGATAACAACAACAATGCATGATTATGATTAACGTCAAAGTTTGCATACTGCATGAGATAAGGCTTTATTTTTTCATATCTTACCGGTGTTGGTGACCCCGTCGCTACGAAAGCAGTTGATGGCCCCGTGTGACAAGCCCCCGCATTTTCCGCACTTGTGGGGATATCGGCATGAGACCCTCATACAGGTCCCCTTGTTGAAATCCCAGCAAACGTGCGCTGGAAAAGTTTTAGCAGAATTATTCCCTGAGAGAGTGCTAACCCCATTACCTGACATGTTCCTTGGGCGGTTTGCCTGGGGAATCATGTATTGCAACCACAACTTGCCGTCAATTCTGCCCCATTGTCTGGTCGGGTCGCGTGCCATCCTGCAACGGAATTGCTTGTCATTAATACTCCATCCGTCAAAGGTTGACGCACCATTCCTTACCGTCTCGATGTAGGAAAGCATACCCTGTACTGTGGAAGGAGATACATGTTTTTCAAGGTAAACAGACATGTAAACATGGAAACCGGATGTCCAAGCACCAATACCCATTGACTTACGTGAGTGCATGTGCTGTACACGCTTAAACGTGATTTTTCCCATGCTCTCTGTCACCATCCGAAAACCTTCATCTTCTTCGTTATCCACCCCCCTTTCGGTCAGGACTGCCAAATCCACGTACTCGCCGTTCCAGATCTTTTCTTTCAAGGTCTGTTTGACGTGGACGCCAATGTTGTCGGCAGTGTAGGACAGGGGATTCCCCGTGACAGGTTGACCAATCGGCGGGCTCGATGGTGTGACGTCAGTCGGGATTCCCTCACCGTTAATCGGCGAGCTTACCTCAGTAATTTGACCGACTCTGGCGGGAACACAGGGTGATGCTAGTTCAGCTACTGAATTGGAAAGATTGGAGTTAGATTTATTAAGAATTTCTAAAATCGCCCTAAAGTGCGACGAAAGCTGATGTGCCGATGTTCCATGAATGTCGTGTTCATTACTGGATGTGGCGGCAGGAGAACTTACATTTTCCGCTTGAGGCGGCACCAAGAGGGATGAATCCACATGTACATTAGTTACGGTAGAAGGGGGTCGTGAAAATTCATAATGGCTAGCAAACTCACCTGACTCACTTACTTGCACGTCCGTTCTTCTCTGTTTCCCGATACATTTATGTTTCCTTGCTGCCTGACGTTTGGGTGGCATTATGTGTGAAGAAGTAAACAATAGAGGTAAAGAATAGAGGTACAATAAACGTGATGGAAAGACAAATAAGCAACAAAATTCGCCAAAAAGAATTTCACACCAAAATGGCTGCGTGCAGTAGAAGGTTGAGAGGGAAGAAGAAAGAAAGTGACGTCAGCATCGTCATGACAACATGACGTCATTAATTAGCAGGAAGTTACGTCATTAATTAGCCGGAAGTAAGTAGAGGAAGAAAGGTGAGGAAGAACATAAAGGACAGTGCGAATGGTTTCAATAAAAGCATTTAGCATTTAGAGCTAAATGAGAATATCAAAACACATCCGCATGCAAGATAAAGTAAAACAGAGGATATTGGGTTAAGGTCCAAAGGTGGGCAGATCTGTGGGCAGCCCTAAGCTAAGTGTTTAATCAGGGCAACATGAGTTACCAGCAAGGAAAGCAGCAGCAGCAAAGCGAAGCAGCGAGAATAATGATAAATAAGCTAAATTCGAAAAGTTCCTTAATTAGCCGGAAGTAAGTAAAGGAAAAAAGGTAAGGAAGAACATACAGGACAGTGCGAATGGTTTCAATAAAAGCATTTAGCATTTAGAGCTAAATGAGATTACCTTCATAATTAGAACTAGTTAGCGTAAAATTATTTCAGGCGATTCTTACGGTGTAATCACAAGACGGAAGTGTTCAAAATAGTGTCAAAAGGTCGCGACCTCCTCTCCCATTGGCTCAAAAGCATAAACAAACAAATGGTGACCAATGAAACAGGAGGTCACGACCTTTTGCTTCTATATATGAGCACTTCCGTCTTGTGATAACGCAATAGAACTCGCCTGACATAATCAAACGTTTAGTAGTTCTAATTAAGAGGGTGACATATGTATAAGATCAATGTTGAATGAAAGATAAGGCATTGGGGAACACGTTACAGGTGATATGTATCCGATGTCACCAAAAGAATACATTGTCATTATATTTAATTTCGGAATCAAAATGCCGGTTGGAAAGCCTTGTTAATAGTATATGAACAATATCCATGCCCCAAGTGCTTGTGGATCTAATGGGTTTTCAGTCAGATAAAGAATAACGAACAGTATTTGAAAATTTTCCACATGCATTGGGGAGAAATTAGTCTCAATCATTTGCTGCCATATTATCGAAGAGAAAATTGATGAAAACCCATTGGATTTAACATTTGTACAACACAGCATGCTTTAAAGATAGACTGGGCCAAAGAATAAAATCGTGGAAAGCGAGAATTAATTAGGTCACATCGAGTCGAGAATCTCAATTAGCGTCATCCTTCTCAGCGATGTTTGCTTCGCGCAACCTCCACTACATTCATACTTAGAACAAAGTTATCATAAAATGAAGAATAATATCGCATCTAAATATCTGTGTGCACTCCTGCCTCAACGGTGATCGGGGAAAAAGTCACAGTCCTTCATTCACCTAAACTACCTAAAACAAAGCTCTGTCATGAAAACATTCTTGTATTTCTAATTTTCTATATAAACTTCCTTTTCTTGTGGATCACCATCCATCAACTGTAACATAACTGTTGTATCCCGGAGCGCCAACAACATTTAAACCACTAATAGCTCAGAGAAAATTCATCCTTTCGGACAATGAAATGAAGAAAGGGGACAAATACTTGGTAGTTTTATATGGTGCAATAAAAGTATGGACTTTATTAAATCCTGATATCCAAAATAAAGATACATAACACGGTTTCAAAAATACAAATTGCGGACAACTATGATATTCAATATTTATTAAATCATAAAATGATAAATATTTTTAACAAAGACATCATAAGATAAGTCATATCATGTGGCCTATCATCAGTCAACTTAATTTCAACACACAGAACTTATTTGAAATACCAAACATTTCAATAAGCATAACTATCATAAAATATTGTGACGTTTTTCCCTTGGCATACTTGTGACTTTTTCCGATTACCGTGTCAGATGCGGTCACGGAATTGAAAATGATTTTCACTATTTTCAACAAATCATACAAGAGTCAAGTCAAAGTCAAAGAGTTTATTGTATTTAAGGCCTCAGGTCCATATACAAATGTACATAAAGAGTTACATAATGCAAATAATACATTTACATATAAACAGTAATACATATTTCTAATATTTGGTAACACAATGACAATAAGAAGATCTTATTTCAGCTCTTGGGGCGAATTTCATTTCTTAAAAGTTCATTTCTACGTTTTATTCTATGTTTGATAAATAACGACAAATTAAGAATAACATTTTCATTTTGAGAACACAATAGGGATGTAAAGGCAACAGCATGTGGTTTTGATATAAAAAATGCAGGAATATATTTTCCCTTATGTCGGAGTATGATGGACAAACAAGCATAAAATGTATTTCACTTTCAATTGCTGATTTACACATCGGACATAATCTTTTAGTTTTTTCTATATTCATTTTTCCGCCTTCATTTATCTTTAAATCCAGCAAACCACGTCTAAATTTGATAAAAATATTTCTTAGGTCTTTAGAATATAAAATAGACAAATATTTTTCTGGCTGAAGTAAACTTTTGAATGTTCTATAACAATCATACCGCGAGCTATCATACAGAGAAGAATGCCAATCTTGATGAAACATATCAATAGCTTGATTCTTAAAATTATATAAAAAGACATCAATATTTCCAATGGTTTGGTTCATCCAGATAAAGCCAAAACCATGGGAGAACAAAATATTTCTTATGTGGGATGCCCATGTTATGCATAAATGTAAAAGCATATTATAAGCTAACTTTGGAATTCTAGTCTCATGCATACCAATAAGTTTTATCCAATATTTTAAGCATTTGATTTTGGAATTTATGTACAGAGGGTGTCTTCCACATTCTCCGTAAATCATGCAGTTTGGTGTTGATGGTCCAACGGATAAATATCTTTTACATGCTAGAAGGTGTAGTTTTCAAGACTGTCATACTTTTGATATCCCCAAACATCAGACCCATACAACATTATCGGTTGTATCTGAGAATCAAATAGTTTGAAAAAGACGTTAGGAGTAGTTGTTCCTATCTTAAATGTTAGAGACATAACGTTAAATAGCGCTTTCTTGGCTCTTTTTACTAAATCTATAACGCTTTTGGAAAAATTCATTGTGTGGGTAAACAAAAGGCCAAGATACTTATATTGATTACTAGTCTGAAGTCTTACTCCATTAAATACCCACTTTTCATTTGATGAAAACGGCCCACCCCTTCTAAAAATTACAATATTTGTCTTTTCATAGTTAACAGATAGTTTCCATTCTTTGGTGTAACGTTCTAATATATTAAGTTGATTTTGTAATCCCATAACTGTGTCTGATACTAAGATGACATCAGCAAAAAGTAACTCCAATATTTCAATAAGATAGAAAACATTCTTCTATTTGAAAGGGTTTGGTAAAAGCACTGTACTTAGAACGAGGATTAAAACGTTGTTGTCATATCATTAAGGTTTAAATTGAGACTGTATGAAAAATTGAAAATGATATATTTCGAAAAATAAGATTGACAAAAAGAGAAAATTTTAGCCACGCATTCATGCATTTGCGAAGTAAACCTACTAACGTTACAAAGAAAATACTATTTCAAAACCAAGACATTGTATTTATCATATATGGTGAAAAGTAGGACATAGACATAAATGCAATTATGATGCTATTCATCTGAACATACAAAGAAATTTCATTATCTGCGTTTAGGCCTATCCTCTTTGTAATAAATCATTTTATCAAAATGTAGCCCAACTGACCATTGAGAATAAAGCTGAGTGTGTTACGACGAGGCTTTGACTATGCTAAAGGCTTTATCAAATAATAGTGCTTGACTAGTGAGGATTATAATTTATGGCTTTGATGGCCCTGTGGCCCTTTACAAGGGCCATGCCCTTGAAACCTATATTTAGCAGTTTAGACGGGGCTGCTATCAGCTTTTGTGAAGTTTCCATCGCCACCGCCGCCGCTGCCGCCGCACTCGTACTACTAGCTATAACTTTTTTCCACTAAGCTTTCCAGAACTCTTAGTCATACCTTACTACTCATACCTCGGGGGAACGATTTTGACACGTTCACTTTCAAGGTCAAAAGTCAAGGTCACGAGATATGTATTCACTCTAAGAATTCCTTGTAAACGCGATAACTTGAAAAGTTTTTGTGCTATGAAGCTCTAACTTGGTATATATCATCCTTGGAAAAGTAAAAACTTTGAAAAGGTTTTGGCTACAATCCATCAAAGGTCAAGGTCACAGCAAGGTCATGACGTAAGCATGTTTTAGCGAAAATGCTTTATTTTAACTATGAACAGTTTTAATCAATACATGATTGTTATACTCAATAAAAAGTGTTCAATGATTGTGTGACCTTGAAGGTCAAAGGTCAAGGTCATGAGATATGAGTTATTACAAAATGCACTAAATTTGGGTATAACTTTATCCCATTTAGCTTTTCAGAACTCATGAACATGTCTAAATGTTAATACTTCCAGGGAATCATTATGACATGTTCACTTTCAAGTTCACAGGTCAAGGTCACGAGTTATAAAATCACAGCAAAATTCTTTGTAAACACGGTAACTTGAAAAGTTTTTGTGCTATGAAGCTCTAACTTGGTATATATCATCCTTAGAAAAGTAAAAAAAATTTGAAAAGGTTTCGGCTACAATCCGTCAAAGGTCAAGGTCACAGCAAGGTCATGACTTAAGCATGGTTTAGCGAAAATGCTTAATTTTAACTATGATCACTTTTAATCAAAACATCATCATCATCATCATCATCCAAATACTTGTATAGCGCCAATATCCATAATATGCTCAAAGGCGCTTGAGCTCTAAGATGTTGCTGGCATGAAATGTTCAAAGGCTTCAGAGAAGAGACAAGTTTTTAAATCAGATTTGAAGGTACTTAGATCTTGAATTGTTCTAATATTATATGGAAGAGTGTTCCAGAGATTAGGTCCAGCAGTTTCGATGGACCTATCACCATAAGTTTTTGTCTTTGTCACATGAACACATGATTGTTATACTCCATAAAAAGTGTTCAATTATTGTGTGACCTTGAAGGTCAAAGGTCAAGAGATATGAGTTATTGCAATTCCTTGTAAACAAAATAACTTGAAAAGTTTTTGTGCTATGAAGTTTAGATTTTGTATATATTATCTCTTGAGAAGTACAAAATTTTCAAAAAGTTTTGGGTACGAAATGTAGAAGGTCAAGGTCACAGCAAGGTCAACATATATGGAGAAAATGGA
Source organism: Steromphala cineraria (assembly GCA_916613615.1). Taxonomy (NCBI): domain Eukaryota; kingdom Metazoa; phylum Mollusca; class Gastropoda; order Trochida; family Trochidae; genus Steromphala; species Steromphala cineraria. The sequence goes on from OU744724.1 coordinate 46,720,570, forward strand.
TTAATTTAATTTTTAACACTTTATTTCATTACAATGATGTTATACTCAATGAAATGTGTTCATTGATTGTGTCACCTTGAGTGTCAAAGGTCAAGGTCACGTGAAATTCGCATTTGGTGAGGCCTGTAAAAGGCGGAACAGGGTAAGGCGAAACCCCAAGTTCCGGGGCTACTCTGCTTTTGCGGTATCCCGCAAACGCTAATCTAGTTTCATTTTTTTCTCCAGAAGCAAAAGGCCTAGAAAGCTGAATTGTTTTGTACAGACTCCTACTATTGAGGATTATAATTTACAGTTTTGATCATCCTATGACCCCTATAAGGGGTTGGTTAACCTTTGGATCCTATACCATAAATTATCAATTGAATATTTGTGCAATTTCTATGGGTATCTGAAAATCAACTCGCCTATTCATTCATTCTTGGATTTGTGACCCTGTGGCCCATACAAAGGGGGAAACCACAATGGCCAAAATTTTATATGAAGCCTGATGATATACAGAGCCAATGGCTTTTTTTATGTGCGTGTTCTGAATGCAAATATTAAGATTTTTTTTAATAAAAACTTATTTTTTACCAGTAACCATGATCGTTTGTTATTGCTATTGGTTATTAGTTATGACATAAAAAAAAAAATGGAATATGAAATACGAAGCCTAGAAACTTCTCAATAAAGAAAGTCCAGATTGGCTTATGGCATGGCCTGTCGTCCGGCGTCCGTCCGTAAACTTTTGACACTTTCGACTTCTCCTCATGAACTATACACATTAGAGAGCTGAAATTTTGTGTACAGGTACATTAGCATATGGAAATTCTAATTTGTAACTATGGTGACCCTGTGACCCCAAATAGGGTCACAGGGGTCACAACCTTAAAAACCTATTTTCATCTTCTTCTCCAGTTCTAAAAGGACTATAGAGTTGAAAGTGACATGTGCAGACTCCTTGGCCAATCTGGATTCTTAATTGTAGATTTCGTGACCCCATGACCCCAAATAGGGTCACGGGTCACAACCTTTAAAACCTATTTTCATCTTCTTCTCCAGTTCTAAAAGGACTATAGAGTTGAAAGTGACATGTGCAGACTCCTTGGACAAAAGGGGTTCTTAATTGTAGATTTCGTGACCCCATGACCCCAAATAGGGTCACAGGGGTCACAACCTTAAAAACCAATTCTCATCTTCTTCTCCAGTTCCAAAAGGTCTAGAGAGTTAATATTGATATGTACAGACTCCTTGGACAATGGGGATTCTAATTTGTAACTTTGTTGACCCTGTGACCCCAAATAGGGTCACAGGGGTCACAACCTTAAAAACTTATTTTCATCATCATCTTTAGATCCTAAAGGTCTATTGAGCTGAAAGACTGCATGTAGACTCCTTGGCCAATTGGGATTCTAAACTGTAGGTTTTGTGACCCCATGACCCCAAATAGGGTCACAGGGGTCACAATCTTAAAAACCTATTTTTCTCCATTAGATGACAGTCTATGGCAAATTTATTTCTCCTTGGATATTTTAGTGTGGACTTCTTTCTCTGTCTGATATTGGCGATCTAGAAAGTGTTGAATAATAATAAATCATTTGGGTACGGAAATTTATTCCGAAATCGTTACATTTGTTTTGTAATTTTTTTATAGGTTTTCTTGCAATAGGTAACATCAGTTTCATTTTTAGCTCATCTGGCCTGTATAAAGCAAACTTGATATGATGCCTGATGAGCTACAGAGCCAATGGCTCTTGTTTTTTAGCTCATCAGGACTGAAAGTCCAGATGGGCTTATGGCATGGCCCGTCGTCCGTCGTCCGTCTGTCCGTCGTCCGTCGTCCGTCGTCCGTCGTCTGTCGTCTGTCGTCTGTCGTCCGTCGTCCGTCGTCCGTCCGTAAACTTTTGACACTTTCGACTTCTTCTCATGAACCATACACATTAGAGAGCTGAAATTTTTTGTACAGGTACCTTAGCATATGGAGATTCTAATTTGTAACTTTGGTGACCCTGTGACCCCAAATAGGGTCACAGGGGTCACAACTTTAAAAACCTATTTTCATCTTCTTCTCCAGTTCCAGAAGGACTAGAGAGTTAAAAATGATATGTGCAGACTCCTTGACCAATGGGGATTCTAATTTGTAACTTTGGTGACCCTGTGATCCCAAATAGGGTCACAGGGGTCACAACCTTAAATACCTATTTTCATCTTCTTCTCCAGTTCTAAAAGGAGTAGAGAGTTAAAAATGATATGTGCAGACTCCTTGGACAATGGAGATTCTAATTTGTAACTTTGGTGACCCTGTGACCCCAAATAGGGTCACAGGGGTCACAACCTTAAATACCTATTTTCATCTTCTCCAGTTCTAAAAGGAGTAGAGAGTTAAAAATGATGTGTGCAGACTCCTTGGACAATGGAGATTTTAATTTGTAACTTTGGTGACCCTGTGACCCCAAATAGGGTCACAGGGGTCACAACCTTAAAAACTTATTTTCATCTTCTTCTCCAGTTCTAAAAGGACTAGAGAGTTAAAAACTATATGTGCAGACTCCTTGGCCAATGGGGATTCTAAATTGTAGATTTTGTGACCCCATGACCCCAAATAGGGTCACAGGGGTCACAACCTTAAAAACCTATTTTCATCTTCTTCTCCAGTACTAAAAGGACTATAGAGTTGAAAATGATATGTGCAGACTCCTTGGCCAATCGGGATTCTTAATTGTAGATTTCGTGACCCCATGACCCCAAATAGGGTCACAGGGGTCACAACCTTAAAAACCAATTCTCATCTTCTTCTCCAGTTCCAAAAGGTCTAGAGAGTTAATATTGATATGTGCAGACTCCTTGGACAATGGGGATTCTAATTTGTAACTTTGTTGACCCTGTGACCCCAAATAGGGTCACAGGGGTCACAACCTTAAAAAACTATTTTCATCTTCTTTTCAAGTTCCAAAAGGTCTAGAGAGCTGAAATTATATGTGCAGACTCCTTGGCCAATGGGGATTCTAAATTGTAGATTTCGTGACCCCATGACCCCAAATAGGGTCACCGGGGTCACAACCTTAAAAACTTATTTTCATCATCATCTTTAGCTCCTAAAGGTCTATTGAGCTGAAAGACTGCATGTAGACTCCTTGGCCAATTGGGATTCTAAACTGTAGATTTTGTGACCCCTTTACCCCAAATAGGGTCACAGGGGTCACAATCTTAAAAACCTATTTTTCTCCATTAGATGACAGTCTATGGCAAATTTATTTCTCCTTGGATATTTTAGTGTGGACTTCTTTCACTGTCTGATATTGGCGATCTAGAAAGTGTTGAATAGTAATACATTAAATTTTGTTTTGTAATTTTTTTATAGGTTTTTTTGCAATAGGTAACATCAGTTTCTTTTTTAGCTCATCTGGCCTGTATAAAGCAAACTTGATATGATGCCTGATGAGCTACAGAGCCAATGGCTCTATTTTTATTCAGTGTGATTGTCAATCTTGAAGAATTTTTTTTCCGAATACAAGCCCATGTTTCCGAATATAAGCCGGGGCTTCTATTTAGCCCCAATGTTCACTTGTCAAAAACCCTATTTTCCGTATAGAAGCCCTGGGCTTGCTTTCGGAAAACCCCTGTAATATTTAGATTGCGCATGCATGTACACGCAAATCCATTCACACACATCCTGTACATCAGACACCATAGGTATCTTCAAACGTTAACAACTGCCCTTGTTATGTCCCTTGTAAGAAAATTATAATTACAATAAAAACCAATTTGGCGGAGGATGTTAATGCCTTCTGTTTTGAATTGACCACCAACAGAGATAGCATTAATTGCAACCAAGTCAGCTAACTCTGTTTCGATATGACTAGTCATTTCTCAGAGTGTTTTGTGAAGTTTCCTTTTGCCTTTTAGCTCATCCGTCTGTAAACTTTTTTACTTTATGTACTGACTCATTACCTGATGAGTATCCTAATTTTAAGCTCTATTTTACTATACATCATTCACAATGAAATATAAACATTTTGGTAAGTTTATCCCAAGAGGGTTGGTCCACAAGATCACTTGTACTTGTGGAAACAACTACATTTGAGAAACTTGCCAAGACATCTTTGTTAGTTTCATTAGTATCTTCATGAGTTAAAGCTTTAAGAGGTTAAATCTTTCATGTGGATTAAACATCTAGCTTGATAAATCTACAAACCATCAGTTGTACCTTACTTGATTCAAGTTACAATCTGTTTTTTTCAGAACAGGACCTGAAGAATCAGCTTGGTTCCTGGCTTGGAAAAGTGAAAAAATGTCAAAGTCCAGCAAGAGCAATAATATCACCGTATGTATGATCTGTTTAACTATTAAGTATAACTTTTGTTGGCATTTATTTCAACGTAAGTGGAGGGGGTAGGGGTGGGGGGGGGGAGGGGGGGGGGGAGGGAAGGGGGGGGGGGAGGGAAGGGGGGAAGGGTCAGGTCTGGGAAACAGTGACTCTAAGACATAGCCTAAACTACACATGCTAGCTTCACCAAACTTTATACACGTGTCAACAATGATATTTTGGCTTAAAGCGGACATGAATAACCTTTCTTTTAGTTATTTTTCATGATATTTTGGTCAAATAACTCTATAACATAATAAGGCCAATAAAGTAACGATATATTGTTTCTCAATGACACTACATGTACGTAAACATTGGGTAACAAGGCGGCTCCTTTTACTGTCCACCGACAAACCTAAACAAGGCTGAGTGGCCACGGGAAGGGGATATCGGATGTGACATGGCAGGAGTACATGTGTTTGTCTGCATATAATGGAAAGTGACAAGCCAAATCTGCGTTTAGTCTGCTTTTTCTGTGTGATCTACAGTATGTCATACCATTGTGTTGCTGTCAACTGACCTAGAATATCTCCTGAAGTCTGAAGATGAAGTCTCCTTAGACAAGTTTCCCTCAAATTGACCCGTTTTGTTAGGTCAAAGAGAGCAATGTGCCAACCTACATCGAACTCTCGCCTGTGTTCACTTTACCAAGATTGCTTCATGATTGCTTCTTCACTGAATGAACAGTTTGGCACGCAGAGAAATATAAACAGCTAGCATTTTCTGTTAAGTAAAATATACAACATAGTTTTGGGCTGATTTATGGCAATAATCTGCTCACATTTAGATTTGGGGTTTGTGTAATAATGTTGAATAAACAATGAAATTGATCTTCAGGTGTAATATATTCTTCCTTTAGATCAATTATTTTCTTATTACATGATTACTTTCACACAAATAGATTACTGTCTACCTTATTTTGTGTCTACTTCCTAATTAAGAGCTACTACACGATGTTTAGTACCGTAATTTCTCTTTCAATTCGACTCTCAAAATTTCAAAACATTTTCAGATTACGTCCATGGTCGAATTATTTCTCACAGATGTTTGTTTGTTCAGAAGGTTCTTCAAAATATTAGGTGGGATTTACATTAATACCTTTCTCCGGTGATTAGATGTTGTCCCATAACTAAAACTAGAAGCATGTGTTGATTTCCATCCGAAGTATTATTCCTTGTTTGTTCAGTCTCACAAATTTATTTTCAAAATGGTGACTGATTACGTATGGTGATCACAATTCCAATTGAATTATTGAAAAAAAAAAAGAACAGGTCCACCTAAAAATACTTCGATAAAATTAGAAGTTTGCAAGAAATTCACTCGATAGATACAAGAAGCCATGTTTTAGCTGTATACTCCTTGCACAGAATATAGTATATTTCAAGTCGGGGGAAAATGATGCTTTGGGGTTTGATATAAATTTCGTTATTGATTAAGGGGTCCATCCTGTATATCAAGGGACCACCTTAATGTCTCTAAACTGAGTATATTGAGTTACGTTTTAAAATAAATGATGACAACACTCAAAATAAATATCAAAATAAAATTCCTGACGTTCTGCTGTCGGTAATATTCAAGTCAAGTTTAGAGTTTAAATATAAGCCTAAAAAGATTAAAATGTAAAAACATGAGTTCTTGACTATATAAGGAGGCATCAAGTAGCCACTGGTGTCACAGGAAATTTAGAATAATCAAATTTAATTTTAAAACAATCAATAATCATCTACCTGCATTTGTCTAATCTTTAATCTGAAAGATCATTTGGTAAGAGAGCGACAGCCATTACTTTGACGCCATGACCTATCTGCATAACACGTTCTGATATGATAAGACACACGGATTTCCCCATAATGCCCAATCATATTACCTGTTTCATTTTGTTATTATTCTTAAACACTATGGAACCACGCAATGCATCGGACAATTTCTCGCTGTGAGAAATGATTTTATTATTAATTTAGATCTATAATGTGCTTACACATAACTGTAACTGCACATTTATCTGGTCACATTGATATTTTGGGCTTTTATGAGACCAAACTTTTGTTACAATTGTTTAATATGTTTAACCCAAAAAGATTGATTTGAATTACAAATAATTATACCTCCGCCTTACAGCGTAAGCGGGGGTATATAGTGACCCCCGCCTTACAGCGTAAGCGGGGGTATATAGTGCTCATTCTGTCAGTCCGTCTGTCCGTCTGTCCCTCCGTCTGTCCGTCCGTCACAAAAGTTTGTCCGGAGCATATCTCCCAAACTATACATGCTAGCTTCACCAAACTTCATACACTTATCAACCATGATCCCTAGATGTGCCTTTTGAGGGTTAGACCAACACAAAATTTTAAGCTCATCTGGCATGTATGGCCCGATGGGTTTATGGCATGGCATGGCTCGTCCGTCCGTCCGTCCGTCCGTCCATCCGTCCATCCGTCCGTAAACTTTGTGGAATTTCGACTTCTTCTCCAGAACCATAAGGCCTAGAAAGCTGAAACTTTGTGTACAGACTCCTTGGCTAGTGAGGATTATAAATTGTAGTTTTGGGGGCCCTGTGACCCCTAATAAGGGCCACAGGGGCCACGCCCTAAAAACCTATTTTCATCTTCTTCTCCAGAACCATTAGGCCTTGAAAGCTGGAACTTTGTGTACAGACTCCTTGACTAGTGAGGATTATAAATGTAGCTTTGACCCCTAATAAGGGCCACATACGCCACGCCCTAAAAACCTATTTTCATCTTCTTCTCCAGAACCATGAGGCCTTGTAAGCTGAAACTTTGTGTACAGACTCCTTGACTAGTGAGGATTATATATTGTAGCTTTGGTGGCCCTGTGACCCCTAATAAGGGCCACAGGGGCCGCGCCCTAAAAACCTATTTTCATCTTCTCCAGAACCATGAGGCCTTGAAAGCTGAAACTTTGTGTACAGACTCCTTGACTAGTGAAGATTATAAATTGTAGCTTTGGTGGCCCTGTGACCCCTAATAAGGGCCACATACGCCACGCCCTATAAACCTTTTTTCATCTTCTTCTCCAGAACCATGAGGCCTTGAAAGCTGAAACTTTGTGTACAGACTCCTTGGCTATTGAGGATTATAAATGGTAGCTTTGGTGGCCCTGTGACCCCTAATAAGGGCCACATATGCCACGCCCTAAAAACCTATTTTCATCTTCTTCTCCAGAACCATGAGGCCTAGAAAGCTGAAACTTTGTGTACACTCCTTGACTAGTGAGGATGATGAATTGTAGCTTTTTAATAATAATAAAGGCAACAGGAACGTCCTTCAAATCTATTTTCATCTTCTCCTGAAGTACAAGGCCTAGAAAAACGGAAACTTGTCGCCTATATACAGTGTTTAAAATATTGCCCGTCAGCCAGTCCTTGAACTGGCTACTTTTTGCCAGGACTGGTTACTTTTTGGTCAGGACTGGTAACTTTTTGGTCAGGACTGGTAACTTTTTAATTTTTTTCTAAAATTTCCCAAAGGAATTCACCAATGAATTTTTAGGACAGGCTAGATTTCCAATCTATTTTATACACTGCTATATACTTAATTTTATGATTGGTGACCCTGTGGCCTCTACAAAGGGGGAATCACATTGGCCACACTCTACATCAAAGCTAATGATGAAGCCTGAGTGATGAGCTACTGAGCCAATGGCTCTATATTTATTTTTTGCAGTTTCATGGAAACATGACTAAAACAGTGACTCTATGACCAAGTTCTTCGTCCGAAGCATATCTCCTAAACTATACGTGCTAACTTCACCAAACTTCTTACACTGATCAACCATGATGTGACTTTTGAGGGTTAGACCCTCACATCATTTTTAGCTCACCTTTACAAAGTAAATGTGAGCTTATGTTGTGGTGCTTCATCCGTCGTCCGTCCGTCCGTAAACTTTCAGGAAAAAGACTACTCCTCCTAAACGAATCCAGATATCATTCTGAAATTGTAGTATATTATACCCATGGTGATTCCTCACAGAAAGGTAGACGTTTCATTTTTGAGAATCCAAGATGGCCGCCATGGCAGCCATATTGAATTTTCAATTAGATTTCAGGAAAAAGACTACTCCTCCTAAAGGAATCCAGATATCATTCTGAAATTGTAGTATGTTAAAGCCATGGTGATTCCTCACAAAAAGGTAGACGTTTTCGAGAATCCGATATGGCCGCCATGGCAGCCATATTGAATTTTCAATTAGATTTCATGAAAATGACTACTTCTCCTAAACCAATCCAGATATCATTTTCATATTGTAGTATGTTATACCTATAGTGATTCTTCCCACAAAGGTAGATGTTTCAGTTTTGAGAATCCAAGATGGCCGCGATAGCAGCCATATTGACTTTTCAGCTGCAGATGACACATCATTATTACAAAATTTAAAGCTTTCATCAAGTGATCACTCGCACTATATAAATTCTCTAATTTGAACTTACTAATCATAATATTATCTTGAATATGGAATATTTAAGATTGTCATGCAAGTTGTTCTATATTTTTAAGTGTTTCTAAAACATTAAGATGAAAGACAAACATAATTAATTAATTTGTTTAAAATATTTATGGCAACTAGCTGCAAAAACCCAATGACATTAAACATCATGTTGAATTTTAACAATGGTATCTCCCTTATATTCCTTTAAATACCACACAAAAGGGGTCAACCAGAGTTCAGATATTCCTGTTGAGTCTACTATGCTTTTCTAATACACATCCCAATACAGGCTGCTAGCATCACAGTCTCAGCTGCTAGTCTGTTGCATAATCAACCTGACCTAATTGATATGGTAGAGCATTATGCTATATGGCCATGTGTATGCAATAAGAGTTATGGAAATTAGACTTGTATTCTGATGACAGTGATATGTTCTTTCTAAGAATAACAACTTACACAAAACTTGTCAACAATAAGCTTTGTGTTTAACAATCTACATGATAAGTTGATGTGGAAAGAGTTATTTTGCATCAGGTTCCAGTTCCTGTGTTTTACTCATATTTATACCATTTCTATATCTAACAGAAGTTCTTCTTGACACAAAATCAATTTAGGACATAAGCTAACTATATTTTGTGAAATTATATATATTTTTCACAACAATTCATGTTCTCTCCCGTCAAGTCTTTTAACACCACACATAAGGGCTTAGCCAGAGTTCAGGTTTACATGCTCAGCACACTAGGATGCTTCTCCAAATATACGTACACAAAGCCAAATACAAAAATTGCTACACTCTCCTTAAGGATCTGGGGCTAGCAGCCCTGCCTGCTTGTATATTGCATAGTAATCCTGACCTAATTGATAAATAGAACATAATGGACTTTATGGAAAGTATATAAATTGTCTTTATGAAAAGTATACTTGTATTCTATTAATAGTAATACTTTTTACAAATAACAATTTAAACAAGTCAAGAATCAGCTTTTGTGTACAACAATCTGCACGATGAGTTAATATTAACAAGTCAAGAATCTGCTTTTATGTACAGTAATCTACATGATACGAGGGGCGTTCAATAAGTGTTGCAACTTCAATATAAAACCAACTCGCGTAGTCAATTGTCCAGATGGGCTTATGGCATGGCCCGTCTGGCGTCCGTCCGTCGTCCGTCCGTCGTCCGTCCGTCGTCCGTCCGTCGTCCGTCCATAAACTTTTGACACTTTCGACTTCTCCTCATGAACCATACACATTAGAGAGCTGAAATTTTGTGTACAAGTACCTTAGCATATGGAGATTCTAATTTGTAACTTTGGTGACCCTGTGACCCCAAATAGGGTCACAGGGGTCACAACTTTAAAAACCTATTTTCATCTTCTTCTCCAGTTCCAAAAGGAGTAGAGAGTTAATATTGATATGTGCAGACTCCTTGGGTCACAGGGGTCACAACCTTAAAAAACTTTTTTCATCTTCTTCTCAAATTCCAAAAGGTCTAGAGAGCTGAAATTATATGTGCAGACTCCTTGGCCAATGGGGATTCTAAATTGTAGATTTTGTGACCCCATGACCCCAAATAGGGTCACAGGGCTCACAACCTTAAAAACTTATTTTCATCATCATCTTTAGCTCCTAAAGGTCTATTGAGCTGAAAGACTGCATGTAGACTCCTTGGCCAATTGGGATTCTAAACTGTAGGTTTTGTGACCCCATGACCCCAAATAGGGTCACAGGGGTCACAATCTTAAAACCTAGTTTTCTCCATTAGATGACAGTCTATGGCAAATTTAATTCTCCTTGGATATTTTAGTGTGGATTCTTTCACTGTCTGATATTGGCGATCTAGAAAGTGTTGAATAATAATACATTTGTTTTGTAATTGTTTTATAGGTTTTCTTGCAATAGGTAACATCAGTTTCATTTTTAGCTCATCTTGCCTGTATAAAGCAAACTGATATGATGCCTGATGAGCTACAGAGCCAATGGCTCTATTTTTTACTTTTATTTTTCAATATAGTTACCCTTCACCTCAATACACTTATTCCATTTCTCTTTAAGACTTTTGATGCCGCTTTTGTAGAAGTCTTCCGTTTGCCCCCCTAACCACGCCTCTGTGGCAGCTTTGACGCCTTCGTCATCCCGGAAGTGCCTTCCACTTAGGGCGAATTTCAGGTTTTTGAACAGGAAGTAGTCACTGGGGGCTAGGTCTGGGCTGTAGGGTGGGTGGTTAAGCTGTTCGAATCCACAATCACGTATAGCGGCCTGTGCAACTCTTGACTTGTGGACTGGAGCGTTGTCATGCAAAATCAGAACACCACGTGTCAACATTCAACGGCGTTTCTGTCGAATTGTCTTTCGCAATTCTTGCATTAGGTTGGCATAATATTGACCATTCATTGTAGTTTTGGTTGGCAAGTAATCAATTAATAATATGCCTTTTGCATCCCAAAAGATTGTCGCCATGACCTTGCCAGCTGATGGTTGAGTGCGAAACTTCAGGGGAGGCGGTTAACTCGGGTGCTTCCATTGCTTGGATTCCAGTTTAGTTTCCGGGTCCCAGTGGTGGATCCAGGTTTCGTCACCTGTCACCAGACGAGACAAAAACCTGGCTTCATCCGCATTAAACCGATCCAGGAGCTCCATGCAACTTTCGGTTCTTTTCTGGCGATCTTGTGCTGTGAGGTTTCTGGGTACCCATCTTGCAGATACCTTGGACATACCAAGATGGTCATTAATTTTTTTTTCAACACTTCCAACTGATATCTGGAATTCCAAAGACAGTTCAGAAACTTTAACACGGCGGTCAGCTAAAATTTGTCTTTCGATAGCGGCAATAACTTCCGGTCGGGTGACTTCAGATGGCCTGCCTGACCGTGGGTCATCGTCTAAGGACTCCCTGCCCCGCTTGAACTGAAAAGACCAGCGACAAACTGTTGAAAAGTTAGGAGCATCCTTACCCATCACATTACACATACGATTATGTATTTCTGTAGCTTTGCATCCCTCTTTAGTAAGGAACTTGATCTCAGCGCGTTGTTCATTTTTGAGAGAATCCATGATTATGGAGACCCCTAGGTCAGCGCAGCTATTATATCTAAATAATTGTTATGTCTAGAAATTGTTTTGACATGTGTCAATGTTTTGTTTTGACTATAATAACACCTGCTATAAGCTGACACTGTTTATGTAAACACCAATGCCCCGCTTGCAACACTTATTGAACGCCCCTCGTAAGTTAATAATAGAGGTATTTTGTATCAGGTTCCAGTTCCAATACCATGTGTTTTATAAATACCTGTAAAACTAAATTTTGGTCACAGCCTCACTTGGGGGATTACGCAGACACCAGTCACTTTTGGTGACCTTGACCTTATTTTCAAGGACACAACGGCACTTTGACCACTTTTGAAACTCTTGTTAACGCGATAGCTCATGAACCATTGCACCCAAGGTTTTCAAATTTGGTCACAGCCTCACTTTGGGGATTACGCAGACATCAGTCACTTTTGGTGACCTTGACCTTATTTTCAAGGTCACAACGGCACTTTGACCACTTATGAAACTCTTGTTAACGCGATAGCTCATGAACTGTTACACCCAAGGTTTTCAAATTTGGTCACAGCCTCATTTGGGAGATTACGCAGACACCAGTCACTTTTGGTGACCTTGACCTTATTTTCAAGGTCACAACGGCACTTTGACCACTTTTGAAACTCTTGTTAACGCGATAGCTCATGAACTGTTACACCCAAGGTTTTCAAATTTGGTCACAGCCTCACTTGGGGGATTACGCAGACACCTGTCACTTTTGGTGACCTTGACCTTATTTTCAAGGTCACAACGGCACTTTGACCACTATTGAAACACTTGTTAACGCGATAGCTCATGAACCCTTTCACCCAAGGTCTTCAAATTTGGTCACACCCTACCTTAGGAAATTACGCAGACACCAGTCACTTTCGGTGACCTTGATCTTATTTTCAAGGTCACAACGGCACTTTGTTCACTCTTGAAACACTTGTTAACGCAATAGCTCATGAACTGCTGCACCTAATGTCTTCAAATTTAGTCACAGCCTTCATTGGAGGATTACAAAGACACCAGTCACAGACTCACTTTAGGTGACCTTGACAATATTTTTCCACTTTTGAAACTCTTTTGTTTACACAATATCTCCTGAACCGTTTTACAAAATGTCTTCAAATTTAGTCACAGCCTACATTGTGGGACTAGGCAGATACCAAATACTTTGGATGACCTTCACCTTAATTTTCAAGGTCATCACAGTTCCTTGAACACTTTTGAAACATCTTATGTCTTATGAACCAATTCATGAAATGTCCTCAAATTTGGTCACAGCCTACATTGAGGGATTACACAGACACAAGTCACTTTGGGTGACCTAGGCCTTAATTTCTAGGTCACCACTTTGGCCACTTTTGAAACTCTTTACTTGATATCTCATAAACCACTGCACCAAATGTCTTCAAGTTTGGTTTGAGACTACATTGGGGATTTACGCAGACACCAGTCACTTTGGGTGACCTTATTTTCAAGGTCACAACAGCACTTTGACCACCTTTGAAACGTGACAATTCTATCGCCATATCCAAGCGGCGGGGGACATTGCCACATTAATTAGTGGCAAACACTTGTTTATACTTTAAAATGGACAACAAGTCTTTTGAAGTGATAACTCTTGATAATATTTGAAAAAACACTTTAAATTGCCGACCATTGATGCTAGTGAAGCCACATCGATCTGCCGAAATCTAACAGTACGTGAAGGTTGCTTGAATATATTTTCAACTTCCCGTTGCATATTAATATATCTTTATATATTTTTCAACTTCTCTTTGTATATTTTCATTAAAAACAACAACACAACAAAAGTATTTTTATTTTACAAGTTCAATGTAGAAATGACCTCGATGATTGTGCATTTTGCTTCCTGTGTAAACATCGACTAGCTAACTCGCTGGGCTGAAGATACTCATGCTTGGTCTCTTGATTTTTTTCATCTGCATCATATAACTCAGGTATAGACCGACCCCCCTCTCTGACCCCCTAATTTCTGGTGTCAAATTCTCGGCTTATACCCGGTCATATACGGTAACCAATGGTATCATACATCATGTCAATCAGTCAACACCAAAACATACTCTGAGCTAGCAGAAAATAGCGCTATTGCATGGGACTGTATCGTCTGTGACTGCCCAAACTACAGCCACAACTTGCTTTGATATTGTGTTCTCTACCTCCAACCCATTCAGCTTACTCTCAGAGCTAAGTACAGACACTACGCTCTAAAGCCCGACAACGACCAACCAAGAGAAACCTATCCACGCCTCAACACCAATCAGAAACAGCAGCACTAGAGCCAAAGAGAAATCTACTCCCTTGAAAATCCTGAATGTAAACTGCCAATCAATAAAATCAAAACAGTGTCAAATGAAAAACCTCATAGAAAGTACCCACCCAGACATCGTCATATGCACAGAAACCTGGATTGATCATTCAATAACCGACAACCAAACCTTTCCGGCTAACTACAAACTATACCGTAAAGATCGTAAGACAACTGGTGCCGGAGTTCTCATCAGCAGCGACCACCTGACTACACCAGTACCAGAGCTCCAAACAGATTGTGAGATCGTTTGGGCTAAGATCAGCACTGTGAACACCAAGGATCTCTATATCGCCGCTTACTACAACCCTAAAACTACCAATGAGCAAGCTATCAATGAATTAGACATCAGCCTAGACCGAGCGTGTAGCACAAAAAACTCCCACATTGTAGTAGCAGGTGACTTCAACCTACCAGGCTGGAACTGGAAAAAGAAATGCCTAAAACCCAACACAGCCTGTACTCCAAACCACAACAAGTTCACAAACATCCTTGATGACAACGGACTTGTTCAGATAGTGGAGGACCCAACCCGTGGAGACAACACCCTTGACCTCATCATCACCAACAACCCAACAAGATTTACAAGTTGCAACCATACCTGGAATATCAGATCATGACATAGTCTTTGCAGAGCTGGACATAGGAGCCAGGAAGAAGTCTCAAAAACCACAGAATATTCCTCTGTACAAAAGGGCAATCTGAGAGAGCATGAAGGAAGACCTAAAACCTGTTCGTGAAATCATTACAGAAATGGACAAATCCAACGCAAGGGCAAACAGCATGTGGTGCACTTTCAAGGCAAGGCTTGAGGACCTTATCACTACCCACATCCCAAGCAAAACAGCAAGAACCAAGGACAGCCTACCATGGATAACATCAGACCTGAAGAAATTAATTCGTAAGAGAGACAGACTTTACAAAAGAAAGAAGAAATCAGGAGACAACAAAATCAGCATTAAATTTAAAGAAGTTAAACGAACAGTCCAAAGAGAATTGAGGAGGGCGTACTGGAAATACATCGAAACCATTGTGACACCCCAAGAGGAAGACAATGATTCTGGACTTATATCAAACATAAAAGATCAGATGCAAAAGAGATACCACCACATAGAAGCGACGGACTCCTACACTCCGACCCACTCGACCAGGCACAGATCCTAAACAACCAGTTCAAATAAGCATTCTCATGGAGGTGTAACATTGACACTGAGGAGTTTAACAAAACCTGCCAAATGAAAGGTTCATTCCCCTCAGCCCCAGACCTCAACATCACATGTGCAGGTGTACAAAAACTGCTCCAAATACTTAACCCCACCAAAGCAGCAGGACCAGACAACATCAAACCCAGAGTGTTAAAAGAACTAGCACAGGAAACCGCTCCCATTCTCACCACTATCTTTCAGACATCCCTAAACACTGGTGAAGTGCCACCTGACTGGAGAACGGCCATTGTGAGTCCAGTGTATAAGAAAGGAGACAAGTACAGAGCTGAGAACTACCGTCCAATATCTCTGACATGTATAGCCTGCAAACTGATGGAACACATAGTCACAAGTCACATCATGAGCCATGCAGACAGAAATAAGATATTGTACCCGCTACAACATGGCTTCCGCTGCAAAAGATCTTGCGAGACTCAACTAATTGAGTTTATCGATGACATAACATCAAACATGTCCAGAGGGAAACAGACAGACGTCCTCGTTATGGACTTCTCCAAAGCCTTCGACAAAGTCTGCCACAGCCTCCTTACCAACAAGCTGGATCACTATGGCATTCGAGGCAAAACCAACATCTGGATCAAGAACTTCCTCGCTGATAGATCCCAAGCCGTAGTAGTTAGCGGAGAAACATCTAACCCCATAAGTGTGGAATCAGGCTGTACCGATCCTGGGACCAAGCCTTTTCCTGTATTATATCAACGATATGCCACAAGACATACAGTCCACTGTAAGGCTCTTTGCTGATGACACCATTGTGTATCTCACCGTATCATCTGACACAGACACACAAGCACTACAGTCCGACCTCGACAAGCTTGGCATATGGGAAAAGAAGTGGAAGATGGAGTTTCATCCAGGCAATTGCACAGTACTTACCATCAGCAAGAAAAGCAAGCCCATCTTACATCAAAACAGTCTCCATGGCCACACATTGGAATCAGTACATAGCTGCAAATATCTAGGATGCCTCATAACATCAAACCTGAACTGGAGTGACCACATAAACAGCATTTGTGCCAAAGCCAATAGGACACTAGGATTCCTGCGCCGAAATCTCAACATCGGATCAACATCAGTCAAGGAAAATGCATATAAAGCCATAGTAAGACCACAAGTGGAGTATGCTTCAACAGTCTGGGACCCATACCATCACAAAGACATCCACCAACTTGAAATGATCCAGCGCAGAGGAGCCAGATACGTCTGTAACCGCTTTGGTAACCGTTCCTTCTTCGATACCATGATTGCCACCCTGGACTGGAGATCACTTCAAAACAGAAGAAAGGACGCAAGACTCACCATGCTGTACAAGATCGCCAATGACCTAGTAGCCCTGGACAAAAAAATAGACTCATACCACCTAAAAGACTGTCAAGACATATGCATCATCTCTCATTCCAAATCCCGTCCTCCAACAGTGACTACCGAAAATTCTCATTCTTCACTAGGACCATTAAAGACTGGAACTCTCTACCTCAAGACATTGTGTCGGCCGAAACACATGAAGGCTTCAAGTCTCAAGTGTCCATCGCCCAATCATGATGGCAGCCATAATCAATTATCATATAAAAGATGGTTACACAATTAAACCATATTACCACATCATTCATTTTAAGGTGAGCTTCTGTACCCTTGGTACTTTTATTATTTTTTGTGGTTTCCATGGAAACATGACTAAAACAGTGACTCTATGACCAAGATCTTTGTCTGGAGCACATCTTCCAAACTATACATGCTAGCTTCACCAAACTTCATACACTTATCAACCATGATCCTTAGATGTGCCTTTTGAGGGTTAGACCAACAAATTATTTTTATTTTTTGCGGTTTCCATGGATATAGGACTGAAAAGTGATTCTATGATAAATTACTTTGTCCCGAACATATTTCCTGAAATATACATCTCAGCTTCACCAAATTTGCTACATATGTCAATCGTGATTGCTGGATATGCCTTGTGAGAGTTAAACGATATATGGATTTTTTTCTGTGGTTTCTTTGGTGAAAATGACTTACAAAGTGACTCAACAAAAATAATTTTGTCCTCAGTACATCTCGTAGAATATCCATGATAACAACCTCAAATTTGAAACAAAGATCAACCATTACCCTCAGATGGACCCTTTTAATTATAAAACATATTAATGAATTAAGTATTGGGGTTTCGGTGGAAAGAAGACTTACACAATAACTTACTGTATACTCAACTATCATACAACTTTAACCAATATTAATCAATTTTACTATTTGAAATTCTTTGAACAAAGTGGGGAGCGGGGTATGTGAGCTCTGCTCGCTTCTTCACTTGTTGTTTACTGCAGTAGCTGGAAATTTAATTTTTTTCCATTTTGTTGAATGTTGACTATTTTTTCATCCTTAATATACATAAATATTTTAATATCGTGATGAATTAATTGTTTTTATGATAAAAATATTTTTGTTTGTACCAGGCTATCATTGAGGGAGATCGTCGGCTTAGCTTCGATATTATTTTCATTATCCATTTAGGGGCACGCAGCTGTGCCCTTAACCTGTATACAAGTGTAAACATAACTGTAAAAATACGACTGATAGCTTGCTTGAAGAATTTCAACGTAAATAATTTGTGAGTGGTAAGGAATAATATTGACATTGACGCTATTAGTTTTTTTTTCATGTTATGTTTTCATTCCAAGATGTGAGTGAAGCGCTATCGTCATGACACGATCAAAACTAGGCACAAGTTTACATCGACAAGAATTATTCAAATCAGAGCAGTTTTACAGTTACATTGATATAAACAGAATATGAAGTATAACCTTAATATCATAAGTATTTCAAGAGAGAAATATAAACTTCATTACAATGACATTGGTCTTAGAGTCGGACACCAAAGATAAGCATATGTCAGTCATGACGAATGCATGTAACTTTCGTCAAGATAAATATTTCACTTCCAACCGACCAAATGAAGTCAAAGGTTTTGATTTTTTTCACAACAATTCTACTTAAAATAGTTTTGTATATTTAGTTATGTCGGTTTCAAAGCTTACGTTTCAAAGACAAAATAAATACCGGGGTTTTCCGAAAGCAAGCCCTCTCGTTAAGAAGCCCATGGGCTACTATTCGGAAAATATTTCCATTTAGAAGCCCATGGGCGTCTATTTTATTCCAAAGGGCGTCAAACGAAAGTGGCCTTCCCTTTCTACAACACCAACAGTTAATGTCATGATGCTCATCACTGATATACTTTGCCATTACAAAATATATGTAATATGACATTACAAATGGTATCTGTTTGGACTGTGGAAAGTGTTATCAGCAGTTTTCAAGTACATAGAACATTTAGATAGTTCGTCCAATGAGAACCAGGTGGTTCAACTCCTTTTTGATCAAGATTGAGTAGAGAAGACAAAAGAGGATACTTCAGCCTAAATCTTATCATTGATTCCGTGCAATTGGAATGAATGGAGCTTAAAAATTCCACCATAGTTAAAGAGATCTTCTCTTCCTGGTGGTAGCATCAAGTTCAGGATTTTTCCTAAGCTGAGCTATGATTTCATATTTAAAATCATTTTTGCCATGTTCATTTTGATTGAAATGCATAGCAACAGGTTTTTTCCTGTTGTGAGTGATTTTAGCAAAATGTTCAGAGAGTCATATATTGAGACATCTTATCACAATAACAATTTTATTCTGAATTCAAGAGTGTTGTTCAATGTTTCCTTTCTCACCAAACCGGTGAGAAAGGCCCCAGAGCCTCTAATAAACAGGGGTCTCCAGAAACGCTAAAGCAACTTAAAATCACAAGTTTAAACATTAATGTCAGTTCGACACTTCATATTGGTAATTTATACACCACCATACAAATTCGTATGAATATTCAAATTATTAATATACTTTTTTAATAATTCTGAATTAAAATTATAAATTACATAAATTGCTTTTAGTAAACTAAAAAGCTAATAATAACATAACATAGCTAATATTGCTGTAAAATAGAATTAATAGAGGATATCTGTCTTTTCTTGACTAATACCATGTTTAGAGTAGGACAGGGGGGTGGCCTATCAATCGCCTAAGGGGCAAAAGTTTTGCTATGTTAAGACCTGTTAAGACTACAGGGCAAATCAATTGAAGAAACAATCAACGAGATACAAACCAGTATCCCGGCCGACACCGACTCCAAACACACGGAGACGATCCAAGCCGCTGTCAATGCCATCATGGACAGAGAAACTAAACAATCTCTGGCCAAATTACAGGGTAAAGCCGAAGAACTGCGCAATCTCTACGCCAAGAGAGATCCTTTCAACTGGCAAGACTTTGTTCAGGGCACCCGCCCTAACACTGCAGGCCGATCCAGGTCTAGAAGTCGCAGTCGCCCCCGGGATAACAACCGCCGGAACTTCCGCCGGGATGACCGCCGCCCACCCAGGCAGCAAGGCCCTCCCCGCCTCCGGCGCCGAGATGACCTCCGCAAACCACGGGCAGGTCCTAAGCATATAAATAGGAGCATCAAAGATGCCCTCACACTTATCTCTCGTACCCTCAACCTGAACAACTCGGCAGAGCTGTCCACCAACTTCTCTGCAATCAGTTTGAACAAATAAAATGTCAAACTCAAAAAATCTTTTTGTTGTTAATCTTTCTGATTATCAACTAAATGAAAGTGAAATCAACTTGCTAAACAAGGGACTAACTTTTAGTCCCACACCGGCAAGGGGTAACAAAAGTCAAACTTTTTCCGACTTAAAGTCGTTCTTTAGAAAAATGAAAATAACACACTTTTTTCATGACTTCCAAAACCCAAACACCACACCGGTGTTGGACAAAAAGTTTGGTCCCAAAAGCAAGTGGAACCCACCCTACTCAAATGACCACAGTCTAGAGTCATTCGTTAAAGCAGTCACTAATGACTTCTTCAAACTAGAAGACAGCAAGTTCAAACGTAGTAATATCACTCGTGCTGAACGCGAATCCATTAACCTTCTCAAAAACAATAATGAAATCATCATTAAAAAAGCAGATAAAGGGTCAGCTGTAGTCATACAAAATACCACTGACTACATTAAAGAAGCTCTCAGACAATTGGCTGATGAGAAATTCTACTGCAAACTCACTAAAGATCCCACCACCGACTTTAGTGAAATCATTTCTAAAGAACTAACCAATCTCTATCTCAAAGATGAGATAAGCCAAAAGTGTCTAGCTGGCCTTTTACCGGAGGACACAGTAGCTGGTAGATTCTACCTTTTGCCAAAAATTCATAAATGTCTTACACCTGGTAAGATACCAGGCCGCCCAATCATTAGCGGCAACAACACACCAACTGAAAAAATCAGTAGTTTTGTAGATGAACACATCAAAGAGTTCGTCCCTCAATATCCCAGCTACATTAAAGACACCACTCACTTCATTCAAAGAGTAGAATCTTATCACGTCGATATAGATAAAGACATTCTCTTGGTCACAATGGATGTCACCTCACTCTACACCAATATCCCCAATGGCGAAGGCCTACGCGCAGTAGCAAAGGCTATCAGAAGATACAAGCCAGACTGGCAACTATCTTCCACTGGCTTACTCAACTTACTCAAACTAGTACTTCAAAAAAATAACTTCATCTTTAATGGAGTTAATTACCTACAAGTCGGCGGTACGGCAATGGGGACGAAAGTCGCTCCCTCTTATGCCAACATATTCATGGCTGAACTAGAAGAAACCCTTCTACAAAATGCCCCCGATAAACCAGACCTTTACGTCCGCTTTATCGATGACATCTTCATGATCTGGTCAAAAGGTCTAGCTAAACTTGAGACATTCATTCAATATCTCAACTCAGCCTACCCCACCATCAAGTTCACTGCTGAATACTCACGTGAACGAGTATCATTCCTTGACACCTGGGTTTCCGCTGCAAATCAAAAGACCACACTTGATTTTACAGTCTATAGCAAACCCACAGACACACACTCCTATCTGTTGTATACATCATGTCACCCCCGACATATAAAAACAAAAGGGCCATTTAGCCAATTTCTTCGTCTGAAACGCATTTGCTCCACTCAGGAAGAATATGAGACTCACAGTATGAATCTCATCAATTATCATCTGAAACGAGGCTACCCTTGCAGAATCATACAACAGAACAAACACAAGTCTGATCTGACGGACAGGACCACTCTCCTGTCCCCTACACCCTACGTACGGCCGCACACCCCACGGCCAGTACTGGTGTGCGACTACAATCCCATGAACATGGAACTCAACAACATTATCAGGAATAGATGGCACCTACTCCAAGGTTCCGACATTTGCAAAACTATTTTTCCTGCTCCCCACATTGCTGCCTATCGGAGAAACAAAACACTCCGGGATATGCTGGTCAAAGCCAGCATCACTTATCCCCCCACCAAACCACAAATCAGTGGAAAGGTAGTACCATTTGTCAACAACTTATGCGACAATACCCAGTGCAAACTCTGCACCAACATCAACAGAGAGAGCCATTTCTACAGCTCTACCACGGGCCGTAAATACACTTGCGCATTATACAACTGCAAATCTCGCAATGTTGTCTATTTACTGACTTGCAACAAATGCAAGAAGCAATATGTAGGGGAAACAAAAAGGGAGTTCAGAATTCGCCTTTCTGAACACTTTGCAGATATCTCACACAAAAGAGACAAACCCGTGTCTCTACACTTCAATCTCCCTAACCACTCCAAGAGCGATCTCAGATACAAAGTCATTGCTCAACTTAATCAAAATCCTGACTTAGAGAGAACCACCAAGTCTAGGAGATCCCTAGAACTTAGGTGGATTTTTTAGCTCCAAACGTTCCAGCCGCAGGGCCTTAATGATAAGATCGTGGGTTAAAACTCTCCACCCTGTCTACCTTATCTAATACCATGTTTATCTCATCGAGTGAGGTAGAAAGGTTATATTTTCACGAGTGGCGCAGCCACGAGTGAAAATATATAACTTTTCTACCTCACGAGATGAGATAAACATGGTATTTGTCAAGAAATGACGGATATTCTATTTATTATATGATTTTACCATTGTAATTACGTCCGAAAAGGGTCATTTTCACGCCGAGCGGCCGCTAGCAACAGCCGTCACCACTATGACGTCATAAGCCAATTCGCCGCGTGAGACCATTGTTTTATGACGTCAAATTATATCAGTCACCGTTCGCAGTGAAAATATAAGTTATTTTCACTGTAGCTTGATAGACAGTTTATTTCACTGATAAATCCCAGTATTTTACTGCTCGCCATATAATAAAGTGTAATCACACTTAAAAACTGGCAGACCGCTTAGACAGAACAATGGCTGTGATGTCAAAATAGACCCAGCCTTACTCCAGTCCCATAAGACTGGCAGAGTGCCAAAAACCTAGCACAATCAACATGATGTCACAGACACGTGTGACACTTGGTATAACTCCAGCTTTGCTATGACAACAATTGAACTCCAGTAACACCAGACAAATTGTGTATATAAGGCGCTACACAGGTCATTTTCCTTAGTCTGATGAGCCCTACACCAAGGACGAAACCGGTCACTCACAAGGCAACCACCAGCCTATCTCCCGCAGTGCAGCCCCCCCCTTGTCTTCTGTACTTGATCAAGATTGAGTTAGAGTGTTCTCAATATTTCAGAGGTTCTTTTATATTTTCATAAAAAAACATTCAAGGCTTAATATAGCTTAGAAAGTGTTTCCTTGATATATTATATTAAATAATAATAATAATAATACGTTATTGCCCGTTAAAGATGGACTGAAATGCTATATGGCAACTTTCGGGATTCATGAAATAGTGATAACAATTTCACATGGACTCGACTTTAAATTTCTGAAATCGACCTAGAAACAGCTTTATTACGACTGTATAAATAACACTGCCTAATTGGGCCGGTGAACAGAATAAAACGCACTGAAGCGTGACTGACTCGTGACGTGTTAGTAGGTGATGTGATACCCCATTGTGTGCCCTCGTTATGTAAAACAACACAAGCTAACAGTACAGCTCAATGTTTAACCGTCGATTAAACACCCAAACATCTCAAACCTTCAATAAAACGGTAGTTTATTTATTCAACTGGCAATATGTATTGATGAAAAAATGCTACAGCATGTAGATGGTCTCGCTTTGCGCAATGTTGTCATAAGACTGCACGTGAGAATCTGGAAGTCATAAACAATTGCTCACGTGTGAACCGTTATATCTTCATGCACAGTTGTTTGTTGTTATTGAATATTACTTTAGTAGCACAGCAGAAAGGATGTTATTATACAATACTATTTTTTAGCTCATCAGGACTGAAAGTCCAGATGGGCTTATGGCATGGCCCGTCGTCCGTCTGTCCGTCCGTAAACTTTTGACACTTTCGACTTCTCCTCATGAACCATACACATTAGAGAGCTGTGTACAGGTACCTTAGCATATGGAGATTCTAATTTGTAACTTTGGTGACCCTGTGACCCCAAATAGGGTCACAGGGGTCACAATCTTAAAAACCTATTTTTCTCCATTAGATGACAGTCTATGGCAAATTTATTTCTCCTTGAATATTTTAGTGTGGACTTCTTTCACTGTCTAATATTGGCGATCTAGAAAGTGTTGAATAATAATAAATCATTTGGGTAAGAAAATTTATTCCGAAATCATTACATTTGTTTTGTAATTTTTTTATAGGTTTTCTTGCAATAGGTCACATCAGTTTCATTTTTAGCTCATCTGGCCTGTATAAAGCAAACTTGATATGATGCCTGATGAGCAACAGAGCCAATGGCGCAATTTTTATACATTTAAACCCGTTTTCTTAGTTATTGGCTCACCTTTACAAAGTAAATGTGAGCTTATGTCATGGCGCTTCGTCCGTCGTCCGTCTGTCTGTCCGTCCGTCCGTCCGTCCGTCCGTAAACTTTCAGGAAAAAGACTACTCCTCCTAAACGAATCCAGATATCATTCTGAAATTGTAGTATGTTATACCCATGGTGATTTCTCACAGAAAGGTAGACATTTTAGTTTTGAGAATCCAAGATGGCCGCCATGGCAGCCATATTGAATTTTCAATTAGATTTCATGAAAAGACTACTCTTTCTAAACCAATCTAGATATCATTCTGAAATTGTAGTATGTTATAACTATGGTGATTCCGCACAGAAAGGTAGACGTTTCAGTTTTGAGAATCCAAGATGGCCGCGATAGCAGCCATATTGAATTTTCAATGAGATTTCATGAAAATGACTACTTCTCCTAAACCAATCTAGATATCATTTTCATATTGTAGTATGTTATACCTATTGTGATTCCTCCCACAAAGGTAGACGTTTCAGTTTTGAGAATCCAAGATGGCTGTGATAGCATCCATATTGACTTTTCAGCTGCAGAAGACACATCATTATTACTAAATTTTAAGCTTTCATCAAGTGATCACTCGCACTATATACATTCTCTACTTTGAACTTACTGATCATAATATTATCTTGAATATGGAATATTTAAGATTGTCATGCAAGTTGTTCTATATTTGTAAGTGTTTCTAAAACATTAAGATGAAAGACAAACATAATTAATTAATTTGTTTAAAATATTTATGGCAACTAGCTGCAAAAACCCAATGACATTAAACATCATGTTAGATTTTGAACAATGGTATCTCCCTTATATTCCTTTAAATACCACACATAAGGGGTCAACCAGAGTTCAGATATTTCTGTTGAGTCCACTATGCTGTCTAATACACATCCCAATACAGGCTGCTAGCATCATAGTGTCAGCTGCTAGTCTTCGAATTTTATATACGTAAATATTTCAATTAACTGCATGTTGTTTTGGAAAATGTAATATATCGAAAATGTTAAACAAATATTTGAATATTTAGACATTAAATATTGTATCGACAATATGTTGTCATGACTTTAATACAACCACGTTTCAGATTCATACATCGTTTTCAAATCGACTTGCTGATTGGTTGACCTACATTTCTGGGCCAATGAAAAGGCTTGTAACAAATATCTCTCTACCCGTAAACACATGCAGCAAAAGCTGTCGACTGATTATTCACGTTTGTTTTTCATGAGAATAATATTATGTAATTTGATTAAAACAAACAACAAACAATGTAACTTAGCATTTGCAATTTCTTTTATCATTCTTTTTAATAATAAACATCTGGAAAAAGTGTCATTTGATATTTAAGAAGACCTGAACAAAAGTCAAAATGTTAAGTATGCTGTCAATTTTCAATGCAACTCGCATGAAGGATTTTCTTGGTTGGGGTCACTCGCGGTTTAAAGCCCACCCCCCTATTTTCAAAATATTTGTTTGCCGGGCCCCCTGATTGAGGATACGGTAAATCTAATGCGCCCCAAGGGCCCATACAGTTTTTTGGCGTCAAATTGAAAAACTATGCGTCAATCACGCAATCCCGCGGCCTGGCTTGAACACTGCTGTGGCTCCTCCTCTGGGGGAACCACATTGGCCACACCCTAAAGCAAAATCAAATGTAAAGCCTGATGAGCTACAGAGCCAATGGCTCTATTTTTGGTGAAAAGGGATGGCTCTGTTAGGAAACTTTTTCCAATTCAAAATTGTCTGTCTCAAAATTCAACACAATCATTTTCGTTTTTATTAACTTTTATTTTGAACCATATTAGATTTTAACAAGTTTAAAAATAATGTTGTACGAGTTAACTCTAATTGATAAAAAAAAGTTTTGAAGTCGAAAGAATATATAATTTTTTGTATCATTTGTTCTCCTTCGGTTTGCATGATCAAATTGATCATGGAGATCCAAACTACATAATACATTAATTTATTGGTTTGATTTTAATTTTGTGAGTTTATTCGAATTATGCCCAACAGTAAACATAATGTTAGTATCATTTAGTGTTTTGATTAGATATTTCCTAAGGATAGTCCGAAAGGGTAGTTTTCCAATCAATCAATCTGGATTCCCAATCGGACATGTCCGGAAAATAGACCAATTTCTGCATCCATGGTTTCCTTCATATCCTGGACAAACTGTGTTGTTTTTGTGTGACATATTAATCTGGAATATGATGTCATCTATAAATTGAATCTTCTACATAAAAAACGTGATAGAAAAAGCTTGAATTGAATAAGATAAGTAAAATCTATAGATATTGTACAATTTGCATGGAAGATAGCTCGACCATGTCAGCTGCTTGTGTTCTGTTCATGATGTATAGGTAAAGATAATAACGTTCATTTGAAGACGTTTTTAGACTGTCAGATTGAACAGCCTGCAACCTGCGCCCTTGGAGCGATATCTTTGTTATCAAAGGACCGATGGAAACAGTTTTTGGTGTATTTCAAATTTGACAGTATTTTCTGTTCAAATGAACCTTGTAACATAGAAAACTAATGACGTTTCCCGTTGTTGGTTACGAGTCCTTTAGAAGATATGAATACTGTTTAAACATAGGACTAAGAGAATATTGTTTGGAAGACAACTAAATGGTCTAACTGCATTACACATTATGGACACTTCCAGCCTGAGACAAAGTGTTCAAAACTTATTTAGCTATTGGGCCAATGCTCATTGAGAAATAGAGGACATGTCATTAAATAAAAACAATCACTAATGATAATGATGAAATATAATTTTTGTTTCAGACATGCTGGATATTCCTACTGTGGTCCTTGTTCAGCTTATGCATATAAACAAATTGATCCAAGACTGGTGTAAGTATGCAATCCACAATTTGTCATTGTTTTACTCCTGCTACAAAGTAGTTGGGGTATACAGCTGTCAGCATGTCAGTCTTTCTGTCTGTGCATCCGTTTATCAATCAATCTTGTCAGAGTTAAAGGGGAAAGCATAGAAGCCCTTATTCCTTACAATGCAGCTCACTGAATATTCCGCGTTGCCAATAACATTACCCGTAAGCTGTGTAAGCTAACTCCTGGATGGAAACTCTAACTTTCCCGATAAAGCTATGATTGACTGTAAGCTGGGTAGACAAGACCTGGGTTTTTCTGTACCAAGACTCTTCTCAGTCGGAGACTCATAGTTATTTTCTGCGCCTCGCTGAAACGTCATTCTTTTTTTTTGAAAAGTGGTCTAATTGGTGGACTAAACAGTGTACGAAGTCTCAATACATTCTGTCACCTATAACACAATGAAAAAACAAATGGAAACGCCTTATTATTCCTGCTCTCGCCCGAGAACGTGAATCACGATGCGGCACTAATTGCCCACAGGCACGGGATTACATTGTTTGCAGAGATTAGACAAGCACACCTTATCTTTGACATGTTGTGGCAAACTAACCCTTGTGCAGATTTCCAAGAAAAATACATTGTTGAAATTGGCATTGAATTGTCGTCAATTTTGATCTAGGACATTTACATGCGCTAAAAGAAATAATGAAACTGCAAGGAGTGAAAAAAACGGTGATTTTCAGGTATTTTCAGCTATGTACCATTATGTCACACTAAATATCACAAAAACTATTCAGCGCATTTTTATTTTTTTTGGTTAAAATAAAATGAACTATTTTATTCTATTCCATATATAAATAGTACAAGCGCAATGATGAATAAGGATACAGCAAGCTCCACGAAAAAGTCAACTTTGAGACTTAATATCTCCATAACTAAGGGCGTGGCCCAAAAAATTACATTTTGTTGAAAAGATAAAAGAATCGTCGTTATTTTGATATATAACACGTCAGTGCGCTAAAAGAAATAAAAGGGCAAGTGACTAAGTGTCTCAAAAAGTGGAATTTTGTCAATTTTAGCTCATCTGGCCTGTAATGCCCGATGGGCTTATGGCATGGCATGGTGTCCGGCGTCCGTCCAACCATCCGTCCATCTGTCCATAAACTTTGTGGAATTATGACTCCTTGGCTAGTGAGGAATATAAATTGTAGCTTCGGTGGCCCTGTGGCCCCCTAATAAGTGACACAGAAGCCACGCCCTTAATACCTATTTTCATCTTCTTCTTAAGAACCATAAGGCCTAGAAAGCTAATATTGTGTACAGACTCCTTGACTAGTGAGGAATATAATTCTTAGCTAATTTGGCCCTGTGACCCCTAATAAGGGCCACATCTACTTCCCAAGAACCATAAGCTGAAACTTTGTGTACAGACTACTTGACTAGTGAAGATAATAAATTGTAGCTTTGGTTTGCCCTGTGGCCCCTAATAAGAGCCACAGGGGCCACATCCTTAAAACCTATTTTCATCTTTTTCTCCAGAAGCTTAAGGCCTAGAAAGCCTTGTCTACAGACTCCTAAGTTAGATAAAGAGGATTCTAAATTGTACATTTGGTGACCCTGTGGACCCTTCTAAGGAGAGAACCACATTTGCCACAACCTAAAGCAAAATTGATATGAAGCCTGATGAGCTACAGAGCCAATGGCTCTATTTTTTTCGGATATGTAGCATTACTTATATGACTTATGAAGTACTTAGCGCATTTCAACAATTTATACATCAGAACAAAGAGTAAAGAACAATATCTTATTCAATGTAAAGTTTGTGCACATGCAAAACATACTTTTCATATTGCGAGCGCCACACAAACAGTTACTTTTTTTGTTCATATTCAAGTTGAACTGTGCAGCGATTTTATTACATCCCTTCCTTTCTTGCTCGAAAGATTTTTTAACCACTCAGTGCTTTATTATAATTTTTATGTCACAATGAACACAATGAATTGTCATTATTTCAATATGAATTTTTAGCTCATCTGGCCTGTAAGGCCCGATGGGCTTATGGCATGGCATGGTGTCCGGCGTCCGTCCGTCCGTCCGTCCGTCCGTAAACTTTGTGGAATTTCGACTTCTTCTCCAGAACCATAAGGCCTAGAAAGCTGAAACTTTGTTTACAGACTCCTTGGCTAGTGAGGATTATAAATTGTAGCTTTGGTAGCCCTGTGACCCCTAATAAGGGCCACAGGGGCCACGCTCTAAAAACCTATTTTTATCTTCTTCTCCAGAAGCATAAGGCCTAGAAAGCTGAAACTTTGTGTACAGACTCCTTGGCTAGTGAGGATTATAAATTGTAGCTTTAGTGGCCCTGTGACCCCTAATAAGGGCCACAGGGGCCGGGCCCTAAAAGCCTATTTTCATCTTCTTCTCCAGAACCAAAAGGCTTAGAAAGCTGAAACTTTGTGTACAGACTCCTTGGCTAGTGAGGATTATAAATTGTAGCTTTGGTAGCCCTGTGACCCCTAATAAGGGCCACAGGGGCCACACTCTAAAAACCTATTTTTATCTTCTTCTCCAGAACCATAAGGCCTAGAAAGCTGAAACTTTGTGTACAGACTCCTTGGCTAGTGAGGATTATAAATTGTAGCTTGAGTGGCCCTGTGACCCCTAATAAGGGCCACAGGGGCCACACCCTAAAAGCCTATTTTCATCTTCTTCTCCAGAACCATTAGGCCTAGAAAGCTGAAACTTTGTGTATAGCCTCTTTGAAGAGTGAGGATTATAAATTGTAGCTTTGGTAGCCCTGTGACCCCTAATAAGGGCCACAGGGGCCACGCTCTAAAAACCTATTTTTATCTTCTTCTCCAGAACCATGAGGCCTAGAAAGCTGAAACTTTGTGTACAGACTCGTTGGCTAGTGAGGATTATAAATTGTAGCTTTAGTGGCCCTTTGACCCCTAATAAGGGCCACAGGGGCCACACTTTAAAAACCTATTTTCATCTTCTTCTCCAGAACCAAAAGGCTTAGAAAGCTGAAACTTTGTGTACAGACTCCTTGGCTAGTGAGGATTATAAATTGTAGCTTTGGTAGCCCTGTGACCCCTAATAAGGGCCACAGGGGCCACGCTCTAAAAGCCTATTTTTATCTTCTTCTCCAGAACCATAAGGCCTAGAAAGCTGAAACTTTGTGTACAGACTCCTTGGCTAGTGAGGATTATAAATTGTAGCTTTAGTGGCCTTGTGACCCCTAATAAGGGCCACAGGGGCCCGGCCCTAAAAGCCTATTTTCATCTTCTTCTCCAGAACCAAAAGGCTTAGAAAGCTGAAACTTTGTGTACAGACTCCTTGGCTAGTGAGGATTATAAATTGTAGCTTTGGTAGCCCTGTGACCCCTAATAAGGGCCACAGGGGCCACGCTCTAAAAACCTATTTTCATCTTCTTCTCCAGAACCATAAGGCCTAGAAAGCTGAAACTTTGTGTACAGACTCCTTGGCTAGTGAGGATTATAAATTGTAGCTTTGGTAGCCCTGTGACCCCTAATAAGGGCCACAGGGGCCACGCTCTAAAAACCTATTTTTATCTTCTTCTCCAGAACCATAAGGCCTAGAAAGCTGAAACTTTGTGTACAGACTCCTTGGCTAGTGAGGATTATAAATTGTAGCTTTAGTGGCCCTGTGACCCCTAATAAGGGCTACAGGGGCCACACCCTAAAAGCCTATTTTCATCTTCTTCTCCAGAACAAAAAGGCTTAGAAACAGGGGTGCAGATTCAAATTTTTGCCAATCGGACATTCCACGTATAAGTCGACGACTAATGATATTTTGTAATAAATTTTGGTGCTTTATCTCACGTAAATACACGATTGAACATGTGGAAATATTTCATAGACTAAATTTAAGTCTAAAATTATTACTCAGTAATTTACTTATTACTATGATGTTTAGGCCTAGGTATATGAATATGTTTATAATTTAAATAATCAAGTTTCAATAGTGTCAGTTATTCAGTAAACAAATGCCAGGTGCTTAGAATCTAATATTAACTGGAAAGCAGACGATGTACAGATATATTTATAGCAACGCATGCAATGCAAAAATAAAACACTGAAAATACATTACATTGAGTAAAATAAAATTACTTTGGCTGTTTTAAATATAATATATTAAGTTATGATGCATATCAACTACTTGACACACACTGCATAAGTTTTTTTAGCCTGTCAAACTTGCCAACAGATCAGCCTGTTTTCGTTTCCCTATCACTGCAGTAATCCTGCTGTTCCTTTCTCCTCCCTGCGAAAAGAAAGCTCCCAACACTGTGTTAATGAAGTCTTGCTTGCAAAGTCAATGCATGGAGCTTGCGAAGTTAGTGGAGGGAGGAAAAAGTAACAGCATGTAAAATAACGATGTGAAGTTGTTTGATGTCTTTTTAAAAAAAGTTTGGCCTTAGTGACTTGTTTTACTCAATGCATGACACTGAGATGATCCAATAATTAAAGATAACAAGGTAATTATGTCGTTTGAATGAATTAGTTGTTTCATTGATGACCGGTTCGTGTTTTCATTACAATTATGACCGACACAAGCGGGGCATTTCATCGGCCTTTATTGATTGCTTGTTAGTCAACTCAGGCTTGTTTATCTGTTTGTTTAGTAAGTCTTTGATTATCTTCAATCGGTCAAATGACTCCTTGAATGTCTGACAGGTCACTTTTTCAATCGGTCAAACTGAATTCCCAATCGGACATGTCCGGCAAATAGACCGATTTCTGCATCCCTGCTTAGAAAGCTGAAACTTTGTGTACAGACTCCTTGACTAGTGAGGATTAGAAATTGTAGCTTTGGTAGCCCTGTGACCCCTAATAAGGGCCACAGGGGCCACACTTTAAAAACCTATTTTCATCTTCTTCTCCAGAACCAAAAGGCTTAGAAAGCTGAAACTTTGTGTACAGACTCCTTGGCTAGTGAGGATTATAAATTGTAGCTTTAGTGGCCCTGTGACCCCTAATAAGGGCCACAGGGGCCACGCCCTAAAAACCTATTTTCATCTTCTTCTCCAGAACCAAAAGGCTTAGAAAGCTGAAACTTTGTGTACAGACTCCTTGGCTAGTGAGGATTATAAATTGTAGCTTTGGTAGCCCTGTGACCCCTAATAAGGGCCAGAGGGGCCACGCTCTAAAAACCTATTTTTATCTTCTTCTCCAGAACCATAAGGCCGAGAAAGCTGAAACTTTGTGTACAGACTCCTTGGCTAGTGAGGATTATAAATTGTAGCTTTGGTTGCCCTGTGATCCCTAATAAGGGCCACAGGGGCCACGCTCTAAAAACCTATTTTCATCTTCTTCTCCAGAACCATTAGGCCTAGAAAGCTGAAACTTTGTGTACAGACTCCTTGGCTAGTGAGGATTATAAATTGTAGCTTCGGTGGCCCTGTGACCCCTAATAAGGGCCACAGGGGCCACGCCCTAAAAACCTATTTTCATCTTCTTCTCCAGAACCATAAGGCCTAGAAAGCTGAAACTTTGTTTGCAGACTCCTTGACTGGTGAAGATTATAAAGTGTAGCTTTGGTGGCCCTGTGACCCCTAATAAGGGCCACAGGGGCCACGCACTTAAAACCTATTTTCATCTTCTTCTCCAGAACCATAAGGCCTAGAAAGCTGAAACTTTTCGTAAAGATAATAAAGGCAACAGGAACGTCCTTCAAATCTATTTTCATTTTCTTCTCCTGAAGTATAAGGCCTAGAAAACTGAAACTTGTCGCCTATATACCGGTACTTAATTTTATGATTGCTGCCCTTGTGGCCTCTACAAAGGGAGAATCACATATGCCACACTCTACAGCATAATTGATGATGAAGCCTGATGAGCTACAGAGCCAATGGCTCTATTTTTAGCTCATCAGGACTGAAAGTCCAGATGGGCTTATGGCATGGCCCGTCGTCCGGCGTCCGTCCGTCCGTAAACTTTTGACACTTTCGACTTCTCCTCATGAACCATACACATTAGAGAGCTGAAATTTTGTGTACAAGTACCTTAGC
Organism: Steromphala cineraria; assembly: GCA_916613615.1. NCBI lineage: Eukaryota > Metazoa > Mollusca > Gastropoda > Trochida > Trochidae > Steromphala > Steromphala cineraria. The sequence continues at coordinate 46,753,709 of OU744724.1, forward strand.
ATATGGAGATTCTAATTTGTAACTTTGGTGACCCTGTGACCCCAAATAGGGTCACAGGGGTCACAACTTTAAAAACCTATTTTCATCTTCTTCTCCAGTTCCAGAAAGACTAGAGAGTTAAAAATGATATGTGCAGACTCCTTGGACAATGGGGATTCTAATTTGTAACTTTGGTGAACCTGTGACCCCAAATAGGGTCACAGGGGTCACAACCTTAAAAACTATTTTCATCTTCTTCTCAAGTTCCAAAAGGTGTAGAGAGCTGAAATTATATGTGCAGACTCCTTGACCAATGGGGATTCTAAATTGTAGATTTCGTGACCCCATGACCCCAAATAGGGTCACAGGGGTCACAACCTTAAAAACTTATTTTCATCATCATCTTTAGCTCCTAAAGGTCTATTGAGCTGAAAGACTGCATGTAGACTCCTTGGCCAATTGGGATTCTAAACTGTAGGTTTTGTGACCCCATGACCCCAAATAGGGTCACAGGGGTCACAACCTTAAAAACCTATTTTTCTCCATTAGATGACAGTCTTTGACAAATTTATTTCTCCTTGGATATTTTAGTGTGGACTTCTTTCACTGTCTGATATTGGCGATCTAGAAAGTGTTGAATAATAATACATTTGTTTTGTAATTTTTTTATAGGTTTTCTTGTAATAGGTAACATCAGTTTCATTTTTAGCTCATCTTGCCTGTATAAAGCAAACTTGATATGATGCCTGATGGGCTACAGAGCCAATGGCTCTATTTTTTATTTTAGCACACTAAAATAAAGTAATGGTAAGCGATGCGACAACTGTCGCAATTATCATAATTTGTTCTCTAATAGCTGAAGGTAAGCCGCTTTCATGATTTCTGTATTCTTAACCAATCAATGTATTTTTATAATTTTATATCATCGTAAAAACAAAAGAATTATCTCAAATCTGGTTTATAGTTTTCATATTCGCAATAAAAAAAAGATGTGTAGCGAGATACGACAAATACTGCAAATATGTGATTATCAAAGTCTGTTTTCAATAGCTGATGGTACCCTTTTTCTAAACCTATTGACTCTTGAAAAATTGAAAAATTTGCAATAAAAGTAAAAAAATTGCTTATGTCCACTTTTTTCTTTAAATGTGGCAAAATCTCATTATCAATGGTTGGTTGTGGCATGTAACTCTTTTTTTCCCCGCTTTCATGCGGAGCTACGGCCAATGTTCACGTATTCATGCGCGCAATGGATACCAATGGCGTGTTTGAATCGTATCTCCGTTACATTTTCCTTGATTTCTGGGTAAAATGGCACTGACAGTGGAAAATGAATGTGATTTAGGGTGAGTGTTTTTTTAAGATTATGAGTATATTTTAGGATAGAACGTGTGACATTTCCTAACTGCAGAGTGATTGTTTCAAATGCGGGCCCACTGATTTTCATTCCCCTTATGCTCAGTTGACAGTGGGACCACAATTACAGAATTCGAATTTTTACGTAAATCTTTAAAAAATGGAGTACAAAAGCATTCAACAGTTGATAACATTTTATCCATAACATAACAAAGTAGTGAAACAAAACAAGTCAACAGTAATAAATAGTTTAAATACGTTTCAGTAGTGTAAGTGGCACATGTAATTATTCTTACATATACATATATGGGTGGAATTCAAAATTGGTAGGTTTTTCTGTCCGGTCCAATTTTTAAAAAACATAGTGTGTCTTTTAGGGATTTTTTGTTCTAGAAAATATATTTAGCCATTGACAAGTACATTTTCGTGATCAACCATTAATTTTTCCATTTAAAATTTTTAATTTCATAACATTTTAGGGTCAAATTTGGCATATTTACTCTGTCCTGAGGTGACGATCTTCATACAACTTTGCCAATATATCATACAAATAAACATAATCAAACAAAAAAATATATTTTATTCTTATAACCATTGATCATGCATGTACAAACTGCATTAAATTTTGTATTGATTTAAAAAATAAAAATTCTACAAATTGAAACATGCCTGTCCTGAGATTTTGTGTCCTGACCGTTACCATGTAGATATTTCCTTCAATAATTTCCCCATGGAACTGGATTGGAATTCTATATGCTGTGTCTGATTGACAAATGCTCTTTGCATATGACAGTTAGTGAAATAAAAGGATTCGGTACATTTTGCAGAAATATGACACCAACAAGCAGGTATAAATATGATGTGTCACCCTTAAATGTCCAGACCGTTACCGTTGGATTTTGTGCATTTGTATTCTCCCTTTGTCTCAATAATAATGAGCTTTGTTGCTCAGTAGTGTTGGGAATCGAGCCCTAACACCCTAATCGATTATCGAGGTCATCTGGCGATCAATTATCGATAAATGATCGACTAGATATATAAATCAACACGTGGAATTCATGAAGACAAGACACGCTGGATGAGACGACGCCTGTCAAGTTCAACTGCTACGACATTGCTTGTAAAAGATCGTGAAGAGTATAACCTACTTTTCCTATCTGCATTAAAAATAAAGGACGTTGGTAATCTTAGAATAATTGTCAATTGACAATACATAAAGTCATAAACCCATACAGGTATAGTTTGATGGCACACATAGTCACATACCGTGTCAAATCGTTGAAAACAACCACCGCATTCCAAACAAATCTCTCGGGTCAAAATGTGTGGGAAATTGAGAACGGAGTCTACGAGATAAAATTCAGATTGAGCTGCCAACAATTGGCCTTCGACCAGCATTTGGCCTTCTGTAAAATAAAAAATAGGCCTATTTAAATGTGTTTCTTGAAGCGAACACGTGTGGGAGACATGACAGCAGTCATTTTGTTGACAGTTTCATCATCACTCATCAACCAATCATATCACTTGCTTTCATCACGTGATGTTATGACGAACGAGTATTCATTGTTTTTAAAATCACGCTTTCAAAAGCTTATAACGCATTGAAATAAATTACTTAAAAATCACGTTTGACACACTGAAAACAATCACAGAAGGTTTTTACGAGTGACTGTGTATATCGTGAACTTTATTGACCACATAGGCCTACTTTTGGATATAGTAGATTGATGTATGTATTCCATGTTTTTTATCATTGCATTTGAAGAGATTTATTGAGAAAATAACAGACAAAAGAAAACAGTTTATTCACATAGTGAAAATGTCAAAAATAATTTGTAAAATCAGTAAACACGAGCTATTAAAAACATTTCTTCAATCTTTATTCACAACATTTAATGAAAATTCATTCTCACGTAAACATTTATGTGTAAGGGCACTGTCAAAAAACGTAACTATCTGATTTAATGGGTATGACCGCACCTGATGAGAGCTACAGGCGGAAAGAGAAAAAATGACTGCTCCCTCACAAAGCTATAAATAGACTTGACTTCCTGTAATACGGTAGTCAGGCGATGATGCGATTTCGTGTCAACTTAGAGGTATTTCCAAAGCTTGCATGTACAGCAATTGTTTGTTATTTTTGAATATTAAATTCAGTGTAATCGATTTGGATTTTTAATGATCGATAATCGGATTTGAAGCCTCAAACGATCAATACACCGATTATTTGATCGATCGGTGCACCACTATTGCTCAGAACTGGAAGATGTGGAAGGCATGTCCTTTGACATCTTTAAGGGATCATTCATTGTGTTATTTTAAATTATTTACAAATTGTCCTGACCATTATCGGTCCTGACCGTTACCTTTTTACAAAGTAACGGTCAGGACAGTTCTGGTAACGGTCAGGACAAACACATTTTTATTTGGAGAAACTAACTAAGTTATTCATAAATATTTTAAGAAATATTAATAATGAAATTAGTTTAAGATCATAAATTGTTTAGGCTTGGGAGTTTACTGTTCAGAGTAGTTTTAATGAAGTGGTTTTAAAATAAAAGTTTTGAAGTAACGGTCAGGACAAATAAATAGTAACGGTATGGACATATGTCAAATAAATTTTCTCTTTGAAGAATATTTTCTGAGGTTAGTTAGTGAATTTTTAGTTATCTATTGAATATTAGTAGCAGAAACCACTACATATATTTCTGATAGATGTCTTAATTTTTATGAGATAATTGACAAAGAAAACTATGGTAACGGTTTTGACAAAATGTGCAAACTGTATGGAACAATATCAGCAATAAATGCAGTTGCCTGTGTAGCTTAATCATTTGTCATAGTGTGCAGTTTGATAGTTGTTGCAGTATCTTTCAGAATTCTATTCTTTACAAGTTATACAATGGAAAAAAATCTTGGCATTTACACAGATGTCCTGACCGTTACCAAAAATGTCCTGACCGTTACCCCTCATTTACTTGATTGCCAAAAACACTTTTCTTTCAATAATAATTAGGTGTCAAAATCAAGACAATGTGTATTTGTATTCTTTACAAGCTTTAAAGGATTTTACAATAAAATTATCAATATCAAATAAAATTGGTGTTTACAGGTATGCATTGACTGTTTGTGAATATTCAAAACCATAGATATAGTTAAATTGAATCATTCCCACCTTGCAATTGATATTAAACTTACACCTTTTTATGTCAAAGGAAAATCCCGAACTTTAATGAGGTCAACGGTCACGTGACCAAGTGACGTCATAAGAGCGAGTCTTTGCTTGTTGTCGGTGCCAGTGGTGATCCAGACAGTGCGACTGCTACGTTTATCCTGATATTTGACGCGGGATTCATATTTTGTCAATAAAGTTCAGATAATTGGTGAAAGCAGTGCAGTTTTCGATGATGTCAACATCTATCGATTTTTAAAAAATTACAGTGTGAATGGATATTCATAATTGTTTTGTCGGAACCGCTCCAAGTTACAATCGACTGTCACTGTCAGCAGATAGATCTACGGACACTTGGAGACATCTCTTAACCCAATAAAACGTAGTCTGATCACAGACATACTAATATATAAACATTCTCTTGAAGAATATTTGTAACCAAGTATGGCAATTGTTTGTTATTAGAATACCGTAGATGTTTGTAGCGAGTCTTTGACATCGTGCTTGAATGCGACATGAAACAGCTGATTACAGTACTGGTAGAGTTATCGTTCTTGGTATCAATGTGATTCAATGCCACGGCTCAAGACTAGAAAGGTTGTTCAAACTAAAAACAGGTTAACTTTACTCACATACAAGTTTGTTTTAATGGATCCCTTATACGTTTTTCGTCTAGATTTCATCATTTTTATCCGTTGAAGTTTTAAAAAATTGACAGATTTTTCCAGTTTTACTTTACTGCAGTAGGGGCTATGCCGTGAGTGTTTGACCTGTATTTATATGAGGCTCACGACGGGTGGGGTACTTCATGACGAATGTTAATCAAGTAGAAATCTATCGAATTAGATTAATTCAGGTTTTATGTAATTTAATTTCAGGTGATATTCATAAATGATACAATTAATAATAATTGCGACATACACAATAAAAAATGAATCAATAATTTAATTGGGTACTAATTCAAGTTTGCCTACAAATGAATGAATCTAGATTGGATATATTAAATTTATCAATAAGTCATTATATTAAAGAAAAAAGGAGTTTCTGCCCAGTTGAGAATACATTACAAACGGTGCATCTACAAATATATTTTAAACCCTTGCTAGACAGACTTGTGTACACATGTAATATATTAAATATATACAATTCTTCATAACATAAAATTCATTCAAAAGTGACATGAATCATGATTTTTAAATGAATATTCCCTTTAAAAAGACAGTAATTCAAAATATAGTCGCAAAGCGACGACAAACGGATTCAGCGATGTATGGTGATGATATGTATGACAAATATATGCAATACATGTATGTATGAAGTCAATAGTTCGTTCAGACGAATTTTAAAAGTCACGATTTCAGTATTACCAAGGCCAAAAAGACTCTGTCAATTGCAAACGTAAATGTCATATTGAACTAGGACTGCCGCGGCAGTACTTAGCTCTTCAAGACATCCTGTTTGACCTTCACAGAGTGTTTGACCTTCACATGACGTATTTTTCTGAGATTTAAAAAGTAACTAATACATTATCAAAATGACCAGATTTCACTTGATACTCAACGTTTAGGCCTGTGTTTGTGTATGTACTTTGATAGACATTAATTTCAAATTCGAATCCAAAATCAATTTGCATAAAAATATATATTTCATGCCATTTAACTGTAATGTGACCAAAATATGTTCTACCTAAGCAAACAAATAACAAGTTAGATCTGCAAAAGTTTGTTGGCTCAAGCGGGACTTGAACCCTAAAAGTTAGCATCTTGGTTTCGAAGGCCAAGGCTTTTCCCAATGGACCAGCGAGTCGGCTGTGATTTGAATGGAATTTTAGCACTAAGACTTTGGATTCACGAAGGCAAAACAAACAATCTTGCATCCGAGAATGAATTCATTGTATGGAGGGGTGCTTTTCAGCGTTTTGAGCTGTTTGATGTGTTGTTTGAGGTCAGAGCGTGCTTTTGACCATTTCGAGCTCCTTGGTGTGTTGTTTTAGGTCGAAAATACGATGTCTAGCGAGGCTAGCGCTGTTCTGAGTTCAGAGAACGTTGTAGCGACGTCTTCCGGTGTCCCGTGGCCGTATGCACGGATTTAGTGACCAAAATCGAATGTACATGACTGGACAGCGTGTTTGCATGAAATGTCTACAAGCACAAAGTGTAGAACATGCGGCCGGGAGGAAATGCATATTTCAAAGTTCAAGAGGGCGACAGGCATTTTGGAAAAAAGAGTTAATCGAGGACGTCACACCCTTGCGAGTGGAATCTGCCGAGCATTTAGGCAGGAATCAGGATGGCCTCCCTTTATCTAATGACCAAGAGCTAATGACCAAGAGCTGATAGTGGCTGTCATTATGCCCTTTTCCTTAGGTAAGGGGAAGGTACATTTGCTTGTACCTACGCACCGACCCGTGCCTGTGGTCTTGAAACTAAATCTTGACCACAAAGGCTTTCAAAGTGTATGAGACGCACTTAGACAATTTATTGTCAGTCCCCAACAAAGAGTTTAATTGACAATGTGATCTATCAGTGTAAAGTTTTTCTATTTTATCCCTCAAATTAACCGACGGCACTCACCGTATGATACAAGGAAATGAAGACATTTCTTTTCTCTACGAGTTGATATAAAAATTATAAAAATATCTCTAATGGTTCGTGAGGTATGAATGCCGCAAGGGAAAAAATATTTTTGACTCTAAAATGTTGTTCTTAACTGATTTAAATGTTGCAAAGGATTTAAATTAGTTGTTAATAATTGTTTATTGTAAAATCCTTTAATCTGTTAATATTAAAAAGTACAAATTTATTTATAAATTTTGTTGTTGATTTCATAACAAATGTCCATACCGTTACCATGGCAGTGAATAAAATATGCAATACAATCTAAAATTTACCATTTCTAATTCACATTTCACTTTTTGTTCAAAATAGAGTTAACAATAAAGTTAAAGAATATTTATTTTTATCTTTCATGTTATGTCTCTATAGTGAATTGAATTGAAGAAGACTTATGTCCAGCCCGTTACCATACATGTCCCGACCGTTACCAGTTCTGTCCCAGCCGTTACTGGAGCTAATTGACTTCTCTAATTAATTCATGATAATACACAAAGCTCTCTTCTTTACGTAGATGTCATCTAAACGTGTTCTCGGAATAGCAGCAGATGCTTATTTGAGATAATTTCACCTATTGAAAACTATAAACACAAAAGTTTCTGAGAAAAATGCTATTTAATTGTGTTAAACAATGAAAAGATACAAAAAAAGGACTTTAAAGATCAATTACAACAGTTTTTACCTTCAAGTGTCATTTATACAAAGTAAAAGATGTAAATGCCATCGTTGAAAGATTTTTCTTAATTTTAGTTAAAATTCTTTTTTCTGATTAAGAAACGGTAATGGTCAGGACATTTTCCTCCCGTTTAATTAATTATGTTTCCACTAAAATTTTAATTGGTACACTTGAGCCTGACTGTTTGTATTTTCTCATAATCAAGTGTTTGCCAATTTATTTGAATAAAAAATAATCCTTTTTGAGGAATTTATTTTGACCATTATGAGAAATTGAAAATCCTACCAATTTTGAATTCCACCCATATATGTTCACAAAAGGGGAAACTGGTACATTTGGCATTACATTTCAGATATTGCTCTGAGGGAAAGATATAAACATTCTCTAGTATTTCGAATCCAATAACAATAGAAGATATTCACATAGATTTGGTGGAAATTGTTCAACATTCTAATCTATTTCACATCCCAATATTAAAATGCAAATTCAAATAGATTTGAAGGTAAAGGTTCAACATTCTGTAATACTTGTGATGTGTTGACGAGGCAAATTCAAATAGTTTTGATGAAAAAGGTTCAACATTCTATAATATTTCTAGTGAACTATTAACTTGACATACATTAATAGACTTGGGGGAATGCGTTCCGGACAGTTCTAACTCTACAGGATAATACTTTGCAATTCAACTTGCAAGGAGAGGAAACATGCTCTCGTCCTTCCTGTTCCAAAGAAACATTAGCTCATCTAAATGAAGGCCCAGTTGCTGCTTTTCAGCTCATCAGGATTGAAAGTCCAGATGGGCTTATGGCATGGCCCACCGTCCGGCGTCCGTCCGTCGTCCGTCCGTCCGTCCGTAAACTTTTGACACTTTCGACTTCTCATGAACCATACACATTAGAGAGCTGAAATTTTGTGTACAGGTACCTTAGCATATGGAGATTCTAATTTGTAACTTTGGTGACCCTGTGACCCCAAATAGGGTCACAGGGGTCACAACCTTAAAAACCTATTTTCATCTTCTTCTCCAGTTCCAAAAAGAGTAGAGAGTTAAAAATGATATGTGCAGACTCCTTGGCAAATGGGGATCCTCAATTGTAGATTTCGTGACCCCATGACCCCAAATAGGGTCACAGGGGTCACAACATTAAAAACCTATTTTCATCTTCTTATCCAGTTCTAAAAGGACTAGAGAGTTGAAAATTATATGTGCAGACTCCTTGGCCAATGGGGATTCTAAATTGTAGATTTCGTGACCGCATGACCCCAAATAGGGTCACAGGGGTCACAACCTTAAAAACCAATTCTCATCTTCTTCTCGTGTTCCAAAAGGACTAGAGAGTTAAAAATGATATGTGCAGACTCCTTGGACAATGGGGATTCTAATTTGTAACTTTGTTAACCCTGTGACCCCAAATAGGGTCACAGGGGTCACAACCTTAAAAACCTATTTCATCTTCTTCTTAAGTTCCAAAAGGTCTAGAGAGCTGAAATTATATGTGCAGACTCCTTGGCCAATGGGGATTCTAAACTGTAGATTTCGTGACCCCATGACCCAAATTAGGGTCACAGGAGTCACAACCGTAAAAACTTATTTTCATCATCATCTTCAGTTCCAAAAGGTCTATTGAGCTGAAAGACTGCATGTAGACTCCTTGGCCAATTGGGATTCTAAACTGTAGGTTTTGTGACCCCATGACCCCAAATAGGGTCACAGGGGTCACAATCTTAAAAACCTATTTTTCTCCATTAGATGACAGTCTATGGCAAATTAATTTCTCCTTGGATATTTTAGTGTGGCCTTCTTTCACTGTCTATTATTGGCGATCTAGAAAGTGTTGAATAATAATAAATCATTTGGGTAAGGAAATTTATTCCGAAATCGTTACATTTGTCTTGTAATTTTATTATAAGTTTTCTTGCAATAGATAACATCAGTTTCATTTTTAGCTCATCTGGCCTGTATAAAGCAAACTTGATATGATGCCTGATGAGCTACAGAGCCAATGGCTCTATTTTTTACCCCATGCATTATCTTAAACTTACCTTGGTATTACCCCAAAATCCCCCAATGGTGTTTGTGTGGGCACCTGTTTTGGGGTTGACAAAATGCTCCTTATGACATACTGTGTCATGGGAATAACCACTGTTAAAAATAGGTATGACTTGAATTCATCTGTGAGGATATGGGTACCCACCTTAACATGTGCAAGTATCATTGGCAGCAACGTTTCTGTGGTTCTTCTCTCAACACTGAAAAGAAGAACGTTATTAGTGGTGTGGTCTATAAGACCAAACACCCAGTAATTATAGATACCTTGGGTCGAACCTTTGTTGTACTTCCTTTTTCGGCCCCACTTACTCTCGTCCATTTCAACTGTATGGCCTGGACCACCAAGCATGACTGGCTCGTCTGAAAGAGCTCTAGACATGACATCACAATAGAAATTATACCAATCGTATACACTATTTTCGTTAATATCTAACATTTTCACAGCCATCTGGCCGGGCACATCAATACAAAACAAATACAACATCAACAATTTTCCCAGTCTCATTTTCTGGCCATCCCAAAAGATGCCATGGCGAACACTTTTTGACTTTCTGCACTTAACACAACGCCACATATGTCACAACAAAATCCCTTTTAGATGATAATAACTGGTGCTGTTGCAAGTACTGAATTGTTCTTGAAACATCTGTGCAAATAGCAACCATTGTAATATTTGTCTCATCCATGATGACTCAGAATGTTGAAAGTCCAACAAGGCCCCATAAGTTGAGCCGTCATGGTAACCTTTGACCGCTTGATCTAAGGAAGATTTCATCCACCAGTGAAATAGAACGTCTCTTAAATGCCTTACCTATACAGATTCAAGGGTTTCATCACAGTGCAGGAAGAAATGATAACTTCATCTTATGACCTTTAGATTTTCCCAAAAAGCAATGTTAAGTGGAATCTTTCACGAATTCAATTTAATGTCTGAGTATTTTACAGAACAAGATTCTTTCTAATTTGCATATGTACATCGATTATGTGTGATATCAAATCAACATGATCTTATCTTATGTTTTTATATCAGTTCTGGTCTTCTCTTTTGTATCAGTATATTTATGGCTACAAAATATGACAAATTTAAAGAGCATAAATTGTTTCGTTGAAGAAATTAAAGGGAACTATCAAACATTTTTATAACGTGACTGTTCCTGTGTTCCATAAATAGCAACTTCAACTTGCTATTTGAATTTGTCCCCTGTATTACAAAACTCAACAGCACATTGTGGCATGTTGGAAATTTCTTCAATAAAGGCAACATTATTATCCCCCGCCACGAAGTGGAAGGGGATATAGGTTTGGACTCCGTCCTTGCGTCCGTCCGGCAAAGTTAAAGGGGACAGTTTCTCTCAGAAACTATTTAAGATAGGTTCACCAAACTTGCTGTGTGTCTTCATTGTATCAATAGATGGAGTTCGAAAATCAGAACCGCAAGATTACTTTTTACCGAGTTATTGCCTGTTTTTCGTGTTTAGGACTCTGTTCGAGGATGTCCTCAAAGAGGACAACTTTTCTCAAAAACTATTTAAGATAGAATAACAACATTTGCACTTTGTCTTTAGGGTATCAATACCTTGATGGAGCTCAGAAATGAGGTTAATGCAATTACTTATTACAGAGATACAGCCCATTTAGGAAAATGTTGGGAGCTCTGATGAAAACTTATTTGGCGGGGGATGTTGATGACCATGTCTTCTTGTTGTATTTGCTTGGACCTTTAGTGACCAACAGATTGATAGGGGCGATATAAAGCACAGTTTGAGTGAATTCATTTGGGCATAGTAAAAAATATTTGTTATCAACATTTAGAAATAGTCGAAAATATTTGTTTTCCGAGTTCTGAAGATTGTACATGAATACCTGTCGCCAGCACCCAAAAGTACTGGGCAAAGTTGCTGATTGCCTGAGTCAAATGAAACACTGACGGCTGGCTGTAACTGAGCCTGGTATGATCTACTTGCGTAGCGTAGTGTAGCTAATATAAGATTGTATCATATAATACTTAATACAAGTACAAATATCAATTCAACAATTCATGAAAACATTTTATCTGGCAGTCAATACAAATTATTTACATGGATGGGAAATGTCATTATATGATCGATCACATGAAGGATAGGAATATCCGGTGAAATGCTTTAAGCACTCAATGGCTAACCAGCAGGTGTAGACTTTAGACTGAACACCTGAAGACAAAAAGGATAACATTACCCAAGGTAAGTGCGCAACAAAGGTGAGTCCATCAAATCTTCTAATGATCACAAACCTTGAGCCGATCATGGGAAACAATAAAAAATTTGTTTCTGTGGTAATCATGTCCAAAGATATCAGCACAAATATCATCATGGAATCCAAATGCAAATTCTATAAACTCAATTTCACACAATTTTGACCAGTTGCTAACTAAATCATTTACAATGGTCATGTCTGATACAACTGACAGAAACGTGACATAGCTTTTGTCTTCTTATGGACCACATATGTAACAATTGTAGAATATGTCCTGCTTTGGTAGAGAGGCCACTTGCCACGGTTTTCAAATGCTTTATCAGTTGTCCAACAAAAATGTTTTATTCATATATGTATATAATAAGTCATCAATCATAGGCAAAATAACACATCAATCACAGGCACAAAGTTATCAATCACAAAATAAGGAGTTATTCACAGGCAGAAAAGCATATTGTCGCAACAAGGACCTCATGGTACATTCCAAAGATTGTCTGGGGGGTAACGGGAAGCTTTGTTGGAAAATAAATCGCAGGTTCAATTTGTTCAAATACACAACAATATTAAGCACATTTCGACAAAACCTTTTCCCATCAATGGTCTTTTTCTTTGCATTTCATACTTGAAATATAACAGTACATTTTCAGTACTTCAGATTTATTAAAATTTTTGTGGATCACAGGGGCCCTTCACTCAGAAATTTGAGGGATCAAATTCTTTTGAAGGGGCCAAATGAAAATAACATAACTTTTCCTGGTGACTTGCATGAACTTATAATAGCAACTACATGTTGCAAGGACTTACATTTGTCATATAAACATACATAGTTTACCTCATCTTGTTCATTTTCTATGAACTCAATATCAGTGTTCTTGGGTAAACCACAATTCTTGCAAAATCTGTCCTTATTATACACAATAGGCAAACTTCTCTTTAACCATATGCTGTAAGAACTATACAACAATTTCTTTTTACAGCTGTTGTAATAGCAGCACACTCAAATTTCTTCCATTTCAATAAAAAAAAAACACAAGTACGAATATAGTCGCAAAAAGCGACGACAAACAGATTCAGCTGTTTATGGTGATGATATGTATGACAAATATAATATGTATAATGTCAATAGTATTTGGAGTGGGATTTTTAGACTCAAAATGGCAGTGTAACCAAGCCCATTAAAACTCTTTCAATTGCATGTGTGATGAATGGAATTTTAGCACTTAGACTATAGATTCATGAAGGCAAAATAAACAATCTCTAATCCAAGAATGAATTCATTGACAGACTAATGTAGGGGGGTTGCTTTTGACCATTTTGAGCTTTTTGATGTGTTGTTTTAGGTGTTTTTGACCATTTTTAGCTTTTTAGCTCATCAGGTCTGAAAGACCCGATGGGCTTATGGCATGGCATGGCGTCCGTCCGTCCGTCTGTCCGTCCGAGTTAAAGGAGCCAATTTTTTCTCAGAAACCGTTAAAGGTAGGATTATCAAATTTTGTGTGTGCCTTCAGGGTATCAATACCTTGATCGAGTTCGACAATCAGATTCGCGCAAATATTTTTTCTGGAGTTATTGCCCTTGTTACGTTTTTTGGGACTCTGTTCGAGGTGTCTTCAAAGGAGCTAATGTTTCTCAGTAACCGTTTAAGATAGGATTATCAAATTTTGTGTGTGCCTTCAGGGTATCAATACCTTGATGGAGTTCGAAAATCAGAACCGCGCAAATATTTTTTTCCGGAGTTATTGCCCTTGTTACGTTTTTTTGGGACTCTGTTCGAGGTGTCTTCAAAGGAGCCAATTTTTCTCAGTAACCGTTTAAGATAGGATCATCAAATTTTGTCTGTGCCTTCAGGGTATCAATACCTTGATGGAGTTCGAAAATCAGAACCGCGCAAATATTTTTTCTGGAGGTATTGCCCTTGTTACGTTTTTTGGTACTCTGTTTGAGGTGTCTTCAAAGGAGCCAATTTTTCTCAGAAACTGTTACAGATAGGATCATCAAATTTGATGTGTGCCTTCAGGGTATCAATACCTTGTTTGGAGTTCGAAAATCAGAACCGCGCAAATATTTTTCCGGAGTCATGATATTTTTGAATACACTCGAGTATTTAGGAGAAGGTTCTGACTTAATTTAAAATAAGAACAAATCTGGCGGGGGATGTTGATGACTATGTCTTCTTGTTTTTTCTGGTCCCAATAGAGACGCTGCAGCCTTTGCTGTCAAGGATTTCAGTTTAACCGGTTTCTTATCATCAATAAGTCTAGTTTCTTCATTATTTAATGCTGATTTAACTTGTGGTAATCTAACCACCCATTCTCTGGACCTCTCGGTATGTTTCAATTCCTCTGCATAATGTTAACCAAATAAACGCTCGGATAAAATCTTATTGAACCTCTCCACAATAACTTGACTTTTATGGGCCTCTTTATATCCGCATCTTATTCTAACATTATGTTTTGTTAAGTACGATGTTTCCTCACCGAAAAATTCTCTACACGGATCGACTTGAAATATATTTGGAAATTTCAATGGAGTTGTTTTGTATATTTTATCTAAAGCTTTATCAACCTCCAGTGACGTCACTCTATTGTTCTATTAGGTTCTTCTTTTGCCGGATAAACCTCTTTGCCGGGCATTCTCCAAGAATGCCCAGGGCGTTCTTGAAGAATGCCCAGGGCTTTCTCTAGGAAAGCCCGGGGCTTACTGTAGAATTTATCGGAAATTTATTTTGATAGGGATTATACACGTTTTGAAATACTTTGTTTCAAAGTCCTTCTTCGAATAAATACCATCACAAAATATCACAATTTTGACAAATCACAAATATAATGTTTGCATGCCTGGTTTCGAACTCTGCACCACTCGCTTACTAAACTGGCGCCTTTGACAACTCGGCTATAAAGGCCCACGAGAACAATGATGTATTTTCCACAGTGACAATCATGTGAACTTCACGAGGCAGATAGCGCATGCATTTCACGTTCACGGCTTGGGTAGTGAGCGCAAAGCACGTGCAGGGCGCGGATGTGCTCTCCGTTTGCTCATGGTGATTCCCTACCAGTAAAAATCAATGAATCCATTTTTATACTTATTATTGAAATAATTTTGTTACTACGGTTTATCTCGGTTCATAAGTTAGATCAAAACATCGCCCTCGGTGTTGTTTGATAATGTAAGCCCTCAGCTTCGGGAAATTGGCGTGGGCCTGTCGTCCCTTTCCAATTTCCCTCTGCCGCGGGCTTACATTATCAAGCTGTATAAAGCAAACTTGATATGATGCCTGATGAGCTACAGAGCCAATGGCTCTATTTTTGAATATACGGTGATAGTGCATTTATACCATTTGTTTATGTGACAGTCATGTAAAATGAATATGCTAATGAAATTTCAAATCGAACAGATTTCATGGTATAATCATGAACCAAATTCAATAAATTATCTGGTTAATTTTTGTGAGAGATGTACATCCCCGCAATATTGTACTGCGTCATTTAAGTAGATTTCTAAGTTAACAACATTCAACAAAGCAATTGTCTCACAGAAGCCTAAGTAATTCATGCAGCACACTGAAACTCTATTTCAAGAGGTAATTCGGGAGATCTTCACCTCTGCAGACGCTTAAGACTATAAAAAGAAATGTGCACATGTATAACTCAATCAAATCACTAAAGAACCTAAATCATTAGAATGTCGTCCACAACCTTCCAATATTTCTTTAAACAAACGTCACATATTAAAAGCATTATTTGATGACCATTACAATTCTAATTCTGGTTTACTGACCGTCGATTGCGAACAATTATAACAATCTGTTGTTTCATGTAATCATTATTCTTCTGCTTCACATGTACGCATAAATTGAAGTTTATTTCACAGTGATACCGATTGTCATTGTCCGGTTTTCAATCACTATCGCTACTTCATTTCTTCAACCTTCATCACCGTGCGAAACCGATTTACTTCAAGATTATTCTTTTCAGCAACAGTTGATAGTCCGCGATCAAAAGAACACCATTGATAAAGTTTGGCTTACATGAATACAAATAGTGTGACAAATACAAGAAAGATCTTAAGACATATAAGAATCAACATAGAATATAAAGATCCTCTTTGACCATGGACCCATGGATCAAAAGGTGTTGAGTGCATAGACAAAAAAACCCCACAGATAGACAGAAAGCCAGAAATAAAATCTAATCAGTCTCGTCTCATATATATACATAAACACCCCAACAAAGCACGTTTAAAATTATGAGTCATGCAATAAATAGAGGAGTGTTGTTTAAGTATACAAATTCATATGGAACATCAAATACTTTTAAGAAATATACATTCACAGAATACTTTATAGTGAGTTAAACTAATACGCAACAATCACTTATTGATAAAAAATACCCTTTCATTACTCTAAAATGGATTTTCAGCTTCTGGAACTGCTTCTGGAACTGCTTCTAAAACACTTTGGTTAGCTGAAATGATATTTGTTACCGATGTGTTGCAGTATTTCATTTGTATATGCATATTTTCAATACCCTTTTAGTGTCATTTAGGCCAAATGGTTGGATGTTGTGATCGTTAAGATTTACATCTGTATTTCCTGTGAATACTTATTCTATTTTAAGCTGTTTTTTTATGTATTGCACAACGGTTTGTTTATTCGTCATCTTTCCATTTTGATTCATCAATTTCATTTTCCATTCATTTGAGACGCTTTTGTAGAAGATATGACAATATGCACTTAGTACAAATACATGAGATATAACCGAGATTGTTATTTATTGCAGATATTTAGATCTTTTTATATCAACCGAATTAGATATTTTTAGCTCATCTAGCCTGTAAAACCTGATGAGCTTATGGCATGACATGGTGTCCGGCGTCCATCCGTCCATCCATAAACTTTGTGGAATTTCGACTTCTTCTCCAGGAGCAAAAGGCCTAGAGAGCTGAAACTTTGTGTACAGACTCCTTGGCTAGTGAGGATTAGAAATTGTAGCTTTCGCGTCCCTGTGGCCCCTAATAAGGGCCACAGAGGCCACAACCTTATAACCTATTTTTATCTTCTTCTCCAGAACCACAAGGCCTAGAAAGCTGAAATCTTGTGTACATACTCCTTGACTAGAAAAGATTATGATTTAAAGCTTTGGTGGCCCTGTGGCCCCTAACAAGGGCCATAGGTGCCACACCCTTAAAACCTATTTTCATCTTCTCCTGAAGCATAAGGCCTAGAAAGCTGAAACTTTGTGTACAGACTCCTTGACTATTTGGGATTACAAATTATACCCTTATAAAAAAACCTCATATATGCAGCAACATTGCAGCGATGTTTTCACTCACCGTTGCACATAGTTGCGGCTGAAATTTCGAATTTACCATGCAAATGAGCGTGCGGCATAGTTGCGGCTAATTCATTACGCATAAGTTGCAACAACCGTTTCCCTCAAGTGATCCGCAAGCGTTGCGCTCAAGTGATCCGCAAGCGTTGCGCTCAAGTGATCGGCATGCGTTGCGCTCAAGTGATCCGCAAGCGTTGCGCTCAAGTGATCCGCATGCGTTGCGCTCAAGTGATCCGCATGCGTTGCGCTCAAGTGATCCGCATGCGTTGCGCTCAAGTGATCCGCAAGCGTTGCGCTCAAGTGATCCGCAAGCGTTGCGCTCAAGTGATCCGCAAGCGTTGCGTTCAAGTGATCCGCAAGCGTTGCCCTTTTCATTTGTTTTACAATAATGGATCTACTCATATTCATGTATGTGTGTCTGATTTTGTTGATTCGAAGCATGGTGACCGATATGGTTCATATTACTTTATATGTATGTTTGTAGTTCTTCTGAGATATTTCACAATATTGGATACTTTTATCCCTGAAAAACAAAAACAAGAAATTTCTTCAACAAAGTGACTTTATTTAGAAAAATCAAGCACAATTATTTAACAAGTAACAAGCATTGATCATGGTTCATGGATCATGGTACAGGAACTAGTTTTTCTCCTAGTTAAAACAGTTTGTGGACAGGCAGAATCTTGGCTGCATTTGCTGCTGGCTGGACAAGGAGGTCAATTAACAATGTCTTCATTCCTGCGCCAAAGCTCCTGAAAGAAAAATGCAAAAATTAGGTCATGGTATACACACAAGAGAATCAAATAAAATTGTTGCTAATGAGACACAAAGTGCTAATGATCAAATTGTGATGTCACATTTTAGTGTATTTTTCAGGTCATAGTCAACAGCCATTGATGGATATCTTGGTGAATAGATTAGAAAAAGTTCATGGTTGGTACGAGACAGGAAGGATCTCCTAATTTCTTGACAACTTACTCTTTGTGGTCCTGACCCGAAGTCCCCTCCTCATCGTGCTCACTTTCTGATTCAGTGCCTCATTGGCTGCTTTTGGGGTCATTTTCAGCTCCCTGACAGCAAAGACTAGAAAAACAAACAAAACATTGTTAAAAAAATGACAATACTAAATGAAACACAACATCTAACAAGCCAAGTATCATTAGTAACACTGACAAAATTTTCAAAGGTTCTTTTATGAAATAAAGCTACCACTCAAGGCATTTTGATTTCATTACAGCCTTAAATTTAAAAATATAATAATTGGAAATAAAGCTACCTCTGATGGCATCAACAGTTTTCTTCTGCCATCCGGTGAATGAACACACCCCTCCCTTCTCTCCTACATCAGATGGCTCTAGCATCCCAGACATCATAGCCTTCACAAGGAAGGAACCGTCTTTCCTGGCTGTCTTGGCACGAACCGTGGTAAACCACGCCACTGGTACAGCAACAGGGTGACCCTCTGCCAGTGTAACGTACCCTAGAGGTTGGACTTCCCCTGGACTGAGGATTTTCTAAAAAAAAAAAAATTAATTAAATGACAGAATAAAGGAACTAGTGTTGTATACATTCAGTATTATGTAAGTACTGCTCAAGGATTAATGTTATATAAATAATTGTTGCCAGGTAATACATCCTAATACCAAAGTTTCAAATATTAAGTCTAAGAAATAGATAAATATTCACAATAATTCTTCATAAATTATAACACATTATACTTACAAATTCACATAGATCAATCTGAAGTCCAGTGGTGGGCTTGTAATGGTGAACTGAAAACAAAATCAGAAATGTGAAAAATTGCAGATGTCACATTCTATTAAATATAGTGAGATTGGAAGAAAAACTCCAAATAAGTTTTCACTTGAATCTTGTTACTTGAAGACAGAAATTATTGAATGGACAAGTATCATGTATGATTTATATAGTTATTCTGTTATGTTGTTTCAAATGAAAAATTCTGAACAAGTTAAAATCAAGTTTGTAGGTATTCAGCTTACCACTGGAGGGTGGTTTTGTTTTTTGGCGTTCTTCTGCCAACTCAGCAGTCAGTCGCTGCACCTCCTGTTGAAGCTCAAGGATCCTCATGTCCTTTTCGGCACATCCGTCACACTGAGAGAGGAGTTCTGCAGTAAAAGAGCGGTAAGGTCGTCGGATGAGTGGGGTGTGCACAAGGGTGGGGCTAGGGGTCAAAGTAGGCTCATGCTGGGGGAAGGAGGAAGGGTGAAAGGTGGTAGGGGTGGATGCAAGCTGGGTTGGGAAGGAAGGGTGTGAAGGAGTGGATGCAAGCTGGGTTGGGAAGGAAGGAGTGAAAACATGCTGGCTTGGGAAGGAAGGGGTAGAGACATGCTGGCTTGGGAAGGAAGGGGTAGAGACATGCTGGCTTGGGAAGGAAGGGGTAGAGACATGCTGGCTTGGGGGAGGAGGGGTAGGAGAGCGGGGAGGAGGGGTAGGAGAGCGGGGAGGAGGGGTAGGAGAGCGGGGAGGCGGGGTAGGAGAGCGGGGAGGCGGGGTAGGAGAGCAGACGGGAGGGGTAGGAGAGCGGGCGGGAGGGGTAGGAGAGCGGGCGGGAGGGGTAGGAGAGCGGACAGGAGAGTGAGAAGGGATAGAGTGGACAGTAACAGGTGCTTGGAACAACTTCCTCGCCATCTCTTTCGCTGCATGAACTCTTGCTCTCGTCGAAGCCGTCTTTGCTGCTTTCATACCTACAATAAATATGTGCATCTATTAAAAATGTGATCAACTCAAATCAAACGTAAAATAAACTACTTGTAGTTGATCATTTTTAGTTTACATTTGAAAATTTATTACCAGGCTATATGAACCGAAATTTTAATTATTACTCATACATACTTAAATATAATTGTTTATTATCAGGGTTGTTATGTAATGTGACGAATGTAATGAGAAAAATTCAAAATTACCTCGGGATTTCTGTTTAGTTGCAGCAAGTTGTGGTCCATCAACTGAAAAATAAAGTGTCCTATGTATTAATCAATACAAACATCTTTCTTGGTGTAAATATATGAAATTAATAAATATATAAACATCCCTGAATGTAAAAAAACAACCAAATAACATATAGACAAATATGGGAGAACATGTGATAAAGGACATGTGAACAATGTCGCCAAAAATTAATATAAGTGTCTTTTATATATAATTAAATATTATTGTTATTATCTTAAGTATAAGGGTTAAAAATCTCATACATTCATAATAACATTAGTTAACTTAATAGAATTAATTGGTTTGTACAACCCAAATGTTTCATTTCAGCTCGCCAAGAAACTTACCATCAGATTCATCTGGCTTCTTTGGTTGAGGTCGCTTGGTTTGGGGCCTCTTTTTTCCTTGCTGTGGCTCATCTAAAAACCACAAATTTGATTAATTATTCATTGATAGCTGTATGTATAAAAGAGTTTAAGTATTGATATTTTAAATATTGCAGTAAAAGAGTTCTATTCGTAGGAACAAATATTCATTTATATCATAAATAATAATAATTATCTACAAAATGCAAGTAATTGCCTTTAAATAGCAATGGAATTAATAATCTCATACATTCATAATAACATTAGTTCACTTAATAGAATTAATTGGTTTGTACAACCCAAATGTTTCATTTCAGCTCGCCAAGAAAAACTTACCATCAGATTCATCTGGCTTCTCTGGTTGAGGTCGCTTGGTTTGGGGCCTCTTTTTTCCTTGCTGTGGCTCATCTAAAAACCACAAATTTGATTAATTATTCATTGATAGCTGTATGTATAAAAGAGTTTAAGTATTGATATTTTAAATATTGCAGTAAAAGAATTCTATTCGTAGGAACAAATATTCATTTATATCATAAATAATAATAATTATCTACAAAATGCAAGTAATTGCCTTTAAATAGCAATGGAATATATTCAAACCTGAAGTGTTCACTGCCAAGACAATAGCGTTGTAATGTTTGTTGGTGGGAGGCCAGAGTGCAACAACCTCATCCCCACCCTGGAGCTGTGCAAACGTTGAGACTTCTTGCCCATCCTCCCTATCAAGGCCGAGTTCAGTGATGTCTGTAATGATCCTCTCCTTCCCATCCTCGAATTGGACCACCGCATGGTCAACTGAAATGTATTGAGAATGAATAACCAGATGCTGCATATTTATACTAACTGTCTGTATAAATTAGTTTTCCATAAATAATTTCACAAATATTAACTGAATTTAAAAAAAAAAAAATTTTTGGCTCCAATTGTAAAATCACAAATTCAATTTAAATTAGGAAGACGAGAGTAATTCTATGGATGAACAACTTCTTTATAAAGAAGTGGTTCATCCATAGAGTTACTCGTCTTCCTTAATTATACTATCAACTTCTAGAATACCACTCAAACAGCTCAATTGTCAGCATATTTCATCATAGAACTTCTTACGACATTGATGTCACATGAGGCCATATTATTTTTGTATTCAACTTCATTAATAAAATTAAATCAAACTACGTTGATAGAATTAGCAAATTTTGTTAATGTGGATTTAGTCTGAATAATCGCCGGTTCTTGTGACCGCAGAATGAAAAACGTGTGAATATTGCCATCATACATTTTCAAACGAATCGACGAGGAATCCATTATTTACATACCTTCCGATCACCCCAGATGATAGAAAAACAAATAAGCTGAGACTAATATTGAGGATGTAATCAAGGGACAATTAATATTTTCGAAAAAGCAACAATTCATGTTTACGGGGGAAAAATGGCGGATGTCATTACATTACGTTTGCCTGCCACTTACTACAGCATTTACAAATGACACATTCTAACGCTTTCTTGGAAGAGTTATGCATAAAGAAATTGAGTAATATTGACAGAATGTGTTGTTGTTGATGTTAGATCCCAGTTTTATTAATAAAGTTAAAAAGGTGAATTGTGAAAATATGTTTCAAAAGCTATTATCACTTGTCTTAGGGCAAGCAGCACTTGAAACCGGAAATGTTCGTAATGTGGCTTCATGTTTTTCTCCCTTTTAAAAATATGCTCTTTCCAAATGTTAAAGAAATGACAATGGCTAAAATTTAGGAAATTTAACGTCCTAAACTCAACGTTTTGATGTTTCTGTAAAGAAAATTAGCTTCACGTCACTACACGCATCGCTAGTACTTGCCTAACAACGTATCATTATAACAAAACATTTCCGCTCATAAATTAGCACAATTTTAATTTAATCAAATATGTCTTCACGCTGAGTGATGTAAACTAAAGATTTCTAAAAACATTTATAATATGCTGAGTTAAAACGGTCCTTATGAATAAATTAGTACATCATGTGAAGAACTGAATGTCATTTGTTTTGGGGAAATCAGTATCGTTGTAAATTTGGTTTCTTTTTTCAAACTGAATAGTTGTAAAATGAATGTCGACGATGCAAAACACTTGCTTATATCCTGTTTCTTATACATAAGCAGCGAGAAAATGTCTCGTGGTCAGGTCTTTAAGAACTTCAAATAATTTCGAAAAAAAACTTGTCCGAATAGACAACCATCCTAATTTCAATAAAATATATGTGACGTACAGTAAGTATGCAATATTATCGTGGGTCTTATTGTTTCACACGTATTTCCCCTGTAGTAAAATGTAATAGTGTTTGTTTATAAAAGCTGCATTATTATCCTTCCTAAATATATCCTAATAACTTCTAAATAAAAAAAATAATTTTGGAATTTAAAGTTTATCCCGGTATCCTATTTTATCCGAGGTGTCTCTACAGTGCTGACGGGTAAAGATACGCACCTAAGAGATAAATGATCAGTCATGTCAGGAAAATACAAGATTTGAGAAAACCCTATGTCCATGTGAAAGTTAATTGTTTAGTTGACAATTCTAATGTATTCTTATATTTTTGAATTTCTTTTGTGAACGACCGTAAAAGTTTTCTAACGACTAGGCCTACCCCTATTTCGGGAAGGTCGGGAAATGTAAACTAAAGACACGCAGGCAGGTTTAGAATATACCAGGGATGCAGATTAAAATTTTTGCCAATCGGACATTCCACGTATAAGTCGTCAAATAATGACATTTTATTCATAAATTTTGATGCTTTATCTCACGTAAATAAACATTTGAGCATGTGGAAATATTTCATGACTAAATTTAAATTTTCTTATTTAATTTTTAGGCCTAGCTATATGAATATGTTTATAATTGCAATATATAATCAAGTTTCAATAGTGTCAGTTATTCAGTAAATAACTGCCAGGTGCTTTGAATCTAATATTAGCTGGAAAGCAGACGATGTACAAATCTATTTATAGCAACGCATAACCATGCAATTTTAAGTAAACACTGAAAATACATAACATTGAGTAGAATAAAAGTACTTTGGCTGTTTTAAATGTAATTATATTAAGTTATGATGCAAACAAAGTTTGGCCTTATTGACATGTTTTAATACATGACACTGAGATGATCCAATAATTAAAGATAACAAGGTCATTATGTCATTTGAATACAGGATTAGTTGTTTCATTGATGACCGGTTCGTGTTTTCATTACAATTATGACCGACACAAGCGGGGCAGTTGGCCTTTATTGATTGCATGTCAATGAATATACACCTAACATTTTCAATTTTATAATATTTATAGGTTTTGAAAGTGTTTTCAGAAGTTCAGGGAATGACATATTGATTGTAGGATCAATGATTTGGTAACCATTGACATTTGATATGGGAGAAGAGAAAATATTTGATGATGATAAATTTATTAGGAATTTTGTCGGTTTGTACAAACGTGTCAACGTTTTGTCCCGCTGTTCAACATTTTACTATCTTGAACCAATCTGAAACCTTTTATTATCTTCTAACTTTCAAAAAAATGTGAAAACAATTAAAATTTACAATGTAACACTTAATGTGTAATTAGGCCTACTAGGTATAACTTTTGTGAAAGTGCGTATCTTTACCCTCCGTCTTTATCCGACACG
The DNA here is from genome assembly GCA_916613615.1 of Steromphala cineraria. NCBI lineage: Eukaryota > Metazoa > Mollusca > Gastropoda > Trochida > Trochidae > Steromphala > Steromphala cineraria. The sequence goes on from OU744724.1 coordinate 46,778,086, forward strand.
GCTTGAGATAATTATAGAATACAATCGATGATTTAATCTCTGTACGTAAAATCACCATGTAAAATCTTTATAAAAGTTAAAAATTCAATGTTGAATTGACATAATTATAGAAAATATTAGACGTAACATTTTCAAAGCTATAAAAAGAACATTTCTAATGTTGAAAAACACCAGGCCGCAGGTTGATTTTGAACAAATGCCATATGTAATATTTAAGTTATAATGCTCCTGAGATATGAGATCATTGTTTTTAAATTTGTTCTACCTATAGGTCTAAATGAAATTTGCAATCCATTTTCAACTCTTTATAATAACCTATACTTTGATGTGGCCAAACGGTTGCCATTTTGGGGTTTGTGTCTTCTATGTAATTCATCAATCAACACCTGTGAAACTACGATACATTTTCCGTTCATACATTTCCCATTGTTATCTTTCCAACTATTCAAACTTAGCAAAATATTCGTTACAGAATTCATTCAACCAGGTCTAGTCAGTAGAAGTTTTATTTTTTCATATGAATATATGTAAAAATGTTTTTGAGAAATGCTCGATATTCATATAGAATCTTGCACAATGTTTCAACATAAAATTATGAATATTATCATTCTCGAAAGTATGTTAAATGCTTTGTAAATTTGAAAGGCTGACAAATTAAAATGTCGTGGTGGAATGTTAACTGCTGAACATATGCACTATTTATATTCGTAGATGGAACATTAACTTACCATTTTTGCGAAGACACGTTGTAGCTTCCTTGTCAACGATTCCTCCGTTGTACTTGTTGGGTAGTTTGGTGACTCTCCTCGGCATGTTGGATCAGTGAAAGTACTCGTATAAATATATATATATATATTTAAAATTTGTACAGTACAGAAGTGGATATTCGAGCGGAAGATCGGAATGTGCAAAAACCTTAGAAATGTAGATAATATTTGCCATAACAAGCACTTTATATATAAGAAGTAGGCCTATATTTTTTAAAACAACAGTGCTGGGCTTGTCGAGAGTAGGCCCTTGGTTTATTAATTTAGTCTTTGAAGTTCTATTCTTATAAAAACGTTTTGTCAACGTATCATAGGGGTATTTATTTTGATGGGCTTTACGATGAGTCAAGCTTGTCAAATTGAGAGCAATTAATTAAGGTGTCATACTGACTTGATTGGGCAATTACTGGTGGCGGTTTAAACAATATACATAGTGACCGCACTTTGATCTGCGCTGCGAAAACATGACCTCGCTCATGTAATTAATCTCATCAATGTTATATTGTTTATCAATGTTAATGAAGGGATACGCCCCTTCTTCTCGTGCGCATTTAAGAGATTCTCAACATTGAGATCTAGCATAACAACATGAGATCGAGTCTCAAGCAAAGCTATAACCCATTGAAGAAAAATGTCTCAAGGTAAGTTGACTATATATATACGCTTAATATTGAACATTGTTGAAAAAAACCTTTTTAGTGTATTTGCAGTTAATCAGTACCTTCAAGTGTTTTGATATACATTTATATCATAATGGAATATGGGTGATTTGTTTTATTTCTCAAATCATAAGAGCGATCGTTTAGGTGTTCTGTTCTTAACATTACCGATCGAAAACCGGACAATGTGCCTTGATTGGCGCACGCTAATGAATCAAACGTAATTTTTGAAACTATAGTTTAAGCAGTTGGAAGAGAAATTTAGTTCTTATATCATTCAAGAGCCGAAGGAACACGTCTATACTGAATTCTTTTTGCTTGGAACCATACACATGTGCGCTAATTAATCGATTTTTTAATACATGTGTGTAAATTTCATAGGGATAAACTTAAATCAACTCGTTAGTGTACATATATATAACATAAGTACATAATGATATATATATTTTTTGGATAACTAATCAGTTACCCCTACAACTTTCAGATGGATATAAGATCAACCGTTCTGGAGCTAGAAGACCCCGGACGTACCAGAAAAAGTCAACTGCATCCAAGTAAGTACATTATTGCAACTAAAGTTGCTCTGTATATAAGTATGTGTGTATTGGCGGGGAAAACAAAGGTCACTGTTATATAAATAACATCAAAATGTACATTGAGGCATAAACTGCACATTGTAACCCCAATCACTGTTGTGTTGTAGTATATGTAAATGCCAGTTAAATACATAATTAAGATAAAATCTAAAATGAATCTATATGAATTTTAAGTAATGTATGTACTGCATAATAACATTGCATATCTTCAGACCAGCTAGTATGTCTACATTTATACATATTTTTATTTACATCATGTCTTATTTCAGATCACCACCAGAGAACCGGAGAGAACTTGATGCCACTGGACGACTTCGCCCAACCAAGTACAAAAGAAGCAACAAGTCAACTCCGCTCTCCTCCGCTCCCCTGAATGATGTCTCATCAGCTCCCCTGAATGATGTCTCATCAGCTCCCCTGAATGTCTCATCAGCTCCCCTGAATGATGTCTCATCAGCTCCCCTGAATGATGTCACATCAGCTCCTCTGAATGATGTCACATCAGCTCCCCTGAATGATGTCACATCAGCTGCCCTGAATGATGTCTCATCAGCTCCCCTGAATGATGTCTCATCCGCCCCCCTGAATGATGTCTCATCAGCTCCCCTGAATGATGTCTCATCAGCTCCCCTGAATGATGTCTCATCAGCTCCCCTGAATGATGTCTCATCAGCTCCTACAGAAGCATCAGGTTATTATCTTGTCTGATTTGGTTATTTCAACAATCAATAAACAAAGTACTTTGTTCATAAGTAAATATTCATGGTCCATAATGCCCAACCCTTTATGATTTTAATTGAAATTAAATGAAGCTAATCTGAGGGTGGGATATTAGTAGTCACTAAGTGATAGAAACACATAAATATATAGTTTTTTAAACCCAATTTTAATGCCTTGATGTACTTTTTGATGTTAGCTTTGTTTTCTTTGCTTTGAATCTAATCTTACTGAAGGATATATATAAATTTTACTCCACTCATTCAACATCCAAAATGCACATCTGCATAAAAAATCTGAATCATACATACAGTCATACTGACTCTGATATTTTACTTTCAGATATGAGGAGGAAGATATCTCAGTTGCTAGAGGATTTCCAACCCACCAACGTACATGACACGTTCGCCGACTGTCTGTCTGGAGAAGATGGAGAAGATGATGAACCTGATGCACCTCCTGTTGATGATGAAACAGATGACAACACACCTATCTACAAAGGTCACTGGATGACTGTCTCCGTCAGCGTGATGCTGATAATGCTGTTCAGCATGGCTCATGCTGTGACCGGGGCCCAGCTTGCAGATCTGTTGACGCTTGTGGGGCTTCATTGCCTATCTGTCCCTGACGCCCTCCGGAGTGTATACAGACTTCGGAAACATTTTTCAACCCTGGACTCTCCACTGACTAAACATTATTACTGTTCCTTCTGTCATTCCCATGTTAACCCTACTGATGTCCATTGTCCAAATACCTTTTGTTCTAAAGACTTAAATTCTTATAGGGCTAAAGCATACTTTATAACTATTCCAATTGTACATCAACTAAGAGCATTATTTCAACAAGATAACTTTATTACTGGAATTGGCCACAGATTTCGGCGGCAACAAGATGAGGACAGAATCAGTGATATATATGATGGCAATATATACCGGCAATTTGTGAAAGATGGACTCCTGTCAGATGATCAACCCTTCAACCTGTCTTTTACCCTCAATACGGATGGCATTCCACTTTTCAAAAGCTCAAAAATGGCGCTCTGGCCTGTGTATTTAATGGTCAATGAACTGCCCCCACACATGAGGAAGCAGAAATCCAACATGGTTTTTTATGGCATTTGGTTTGGGGCCAGCAAACCCACTTTTCCTACATTTTGTGGTCCATTACATTCTCAATTACAGAAATTAGAAACCGACGGTGTGTCGCTTGCAGTGAATGGAAATGATGTTCATATCAACTGTTTTTTGTTGTCTTTTTCTGCTGATTTGCCAGCTCGGGCTGCTTTCCTTAACATGAATCAGTTCAATGGTGCTTACAGTTGTATCAGGTGTTGCCAGAAAGGAGAGAGTTGGCGGAGTGAGAAAGGTGGCACAGTCCATATTTTTCCGTTTCAAGTAGATAATCCTAGTGGGCCAGAAAGGAGTAGTGCTGAGTGTTTAAGACAGGCATATGTAGCTAGTGAAAGTGGTTCGCCTCAGATTGGTTTAAAGGGTCCAAGCTTTTTGATGGTACTTTCAAGTTTTGATTTTGTGAGGTCAGTTTCTTTTGATTACATGCATGGTGTTTTACTTGGTGTTACAAAGTTGCTCATGTCATTGTGGTTTCTTCCTACCCATTCCGGTTCTTGTTTTTCCTTGGTTCCATTACTGAGTTGGATAGATTCAAATTTGTGTCAGATCAGGCCTCCTGGTAATGTTTCTCGGCGTCCCAGATCCATTGCTGATCACTTTAAATTTTGGAAGGCTTCAGAGTTTAGATCATGGCTGTTTCACTATTCTCTTCCTTTGTTAAGAGGTGTTATGGGGTATAGTTATTACTATCATTATGCTTGTTTTGTGGAGGCAATTTCTATTCTATCTGGGGACAACATCACAAGGAGTAGTGTTCAGCAGGCAGATCAGTTGTTGAAGTACTTTGTCTTTATGTTTGCACCTCTTTATGGGGATAGGTATGTCACCTTAAATGTACATTCATTGCTCCATTTGAGTCAGGCTGTTGAAGATTTAGGTCCTCTTTGGGTTCAGTCATGTTTTGCTTTCGAAAATGTCAATGGCAGCATTGTTGGTATGTTCCATGGAACTCAGCATGTGGATTTACAAATAATGTCTGCTGTTAACATGATGCAACTCATGCCGTCTATAATGGCTCAGTTACCTCCAGATTCTCCTGCGATTGGTTTTGTCAGCAAGTTGAGGAAGTTGTCCAAGTTGTCTTCAGTTTCTCAACAGGATGGAGTTCGCTTCCTCGGTGCTCCATTCAGGGATGAGATCAGTATGATTGAGGTTAGGGTTCTCACTCAGTTTCTAGGTTTTCAGGCTAAGTTTTTGAGTTTTTACAAAAGGTGCATGGTTAATGGGATAGTATTTCACTCAAGGGATTATGTTCAAGGCTTCACAAAGAATTCTTCTTATGCTCGGTACACTGTAAATGGTAGTCTCAGGTTTGGTAGTATCAAATGGTTTGCTGAATGTGATGGTGTTCGTGTGGTTTGCTTGGTTCCTTTGGTTGAGGGGAAATCCATGCTGGAGGTGTATGGAAAACAGGAGGACATCATGTCCTTGAAGATCCAATCAGTGCTGTGCATGAAGCCAAGTCAAAGGCTTGATATTGTGGATGTGCACAGCCTGGTGGATCTTCTTGTGTTCATGGATGTGGATGGTGTGTCATACATCTCCAGTCAGCCAAATGTGGTTGAGAGAGATTTGTAGGCATGTGGTATTGAAGTTGTATAGTTTTGATGTGGTGTGATGTGCAATGTCTCAATAGAATGAAGTTTCAAATAGGTCCTATTGTTCTTAGAACATGGTTTGATTAGTCCGTTCATTAGCTCTGTTTAGTCGCTAAAGTTGTAAAGTTGTGATGTGATGTGCAATGTCTCAATAGAATGAAGTTTCAAATAGGTCCTATTGTTCTTAGAACATGGTTTGATTAGTCCGTTCATTAGCTCTGTTTAGTCGCTAAAGTTGTAAAGTTGTGATGTGATGTGCAATGTCTCAATAGAATGAAGTTTCAAATAGGTCCTATTGTTCTTAGAACATGGTTTGATTAGTCCGTTCATTAGCTCTGTTTAGTCTTAAGTTGTATAGTTGTGATGTGATGTGCAATGTCTCAATAGAATGAAGTTTCAAATAGGTCCTATTGTTCTTAGAACATGGTTTGATTAGTCCGTTCATTAGCTCTGTTTAGTCTTAAGTTGTATAGTTGTGATGTGATGTGCAATGTCTCAATAGAATGGAGTTTCAAATAGGTCCTATTGTTCTTAGAACATGGTTTGATTAGTCCGTTCATTAGCTCTGTTTAGTCGCTAAAGTTGTATAGTTGTGATGTGATGTGCAATGTCTCAATAGAATGGAGTTTCAAATAGGTCCTATTGTTCTTAGAACATGGTTTGATTAGTCCGTTCATTAGCTCTGTTTAGTCGCTAAAGTTGTATAGTTGTGATGTGATGTGCAATGTCTCAATAGAATGAAGTTTCAAATAGGTCCTATTGTTCTTAGTCCGTTCATTAGCTCCGTGCAGTTGCTTCTAGTCTCATATCATATTATCATTACATATTTTATATATGAATAAGAAGGCCATATACATTTTGGTGTTACTGGGATAATTGTGAAATGGCATGCATGGACTATATGGACATGTCATTAACTCTGGTCGAGTCATTGGCAGTGATGAATAGTAATTTTAAAGGGATGCTGTAGTAACTGTTAAGCTGAAACTGCTTATTGAATATTGTATTGTTATGATGATCCAGGCACATGTCCTTGAATGTTATACAACTATTAGATGTTGATTAGATGATGAATTGTTATGATTATATATGAATCGGCTAATCACACCAACCAATAAATGCAATGAATTACATTTGTCTTTGTCTTTCTAATTATCAATGCATGAAAGTGAAAACTTTGCGGCAATGTTTTCACTTTTTTTCCCATCTAATTATTAATTGTCACATTGCTGCATGCGTTTATCTAAACGAGCACTTGCGTTCACAACCGTTTCGCTTGTTAGTGAATGTTTCGCTCCTAGAAAACAATACGCCGCAATGTTGCTGCACCTGTGTGGCTAACTATAATTTTTTGTAAGGGTAGCTTTTGTGGCCCTGTGACCCTGTGGCCCCTAATAAGGGTCACAGGGGCCACACCCTTAAAACTTATTTTCACCTTTGTTGTGTCAAAAACAGATAACCCCAAGCAGGGAATGGCTCCTTAAAGGGTAAATGACTGCAAAGTAAAGAAAATACCCAAACTAGGACTGCCGCGGCAGTACTTAGGTCTTCAAGACTTCCTGTTTGACCTTCGCACAGTGTTTGACCTTCACATGACTTTTTGTCTAAGAGGTAAACAGTAACTAATACATTATCAAAATAACCAAATTTCACTTGATATTTAGTGTAAAAGGCTTTTCAGAACAAATTCAACATGGTGGCCAACGTCAGCTATGACATCATCTTCAGAAAATGTTATATCTAGAAGCATAACAAATTTGGTTGAAATATCTGTAAGCGTTTTGTAGACGTAGAGCAAGTCTATAACGTAAAAATGTATGTAACTGCTACATCCTTATTCACAGAGCCAACAAATATATAGTAACACAATGTCAGTATTACAAACATGACAAATGTGAAAAAACAGAACCAAATTTATCAAAACAAACCAGTTTGAATCTTATACTTATTTTCAATTTCAAAAACCAAAGCACAGCCTAGCATTGTGAGCCTGAGCGTGTCAATGCCCGTGTTTTGCGAGAAAAGCATGCATCTCGCTTTGCAATGTAACCCTACGGTCTCTCCAATCCATGAATGAACTCATTGACAACTACTTTAGGGAGAGGTGCATAAATAAAATCCTTATATTTTCAAATAGAGGAATCTTAGAATAGAAATACTGAAGAGCAGTTCAGATGTTGGAAGAGATGTGCATGAAAAATAATGAAATATTCTTTCTGAGATGTAGTCATTGGGTTATTGGTTTGAAGCACATTCGAAAAGGGATGCATTGAGCCTCTCAATTTGGTTTACTATAAAAGTAAACAAAGCCTAATAAGCAATATTCCTAAAAAGTAAGCAGTTATATCTCAAGGTGACTGCACTGACTTGATATTCCAGTGTACAATGGGGGAAAACATGACACAGGCGCATAGCTTTTAAACAATGAACGTGGCGCTCTTTCACACGCGTAATGATACACAAAACTTCCTTATAAAAAAAGCCATATAAGGGATTTATAGTAAGAAGCGTAGTAAAGACTTCTTCGTGTAGCGTTCTTACTATAAAAGCTATGAACACGTTGACATGCTCATTAGAACGAGAATTTTAAGACAAAGGCAATGACGTTTTGCAATTTGATCTCAGTTTTAAAATAAGTATTGTTGAATGCACACAAATTATTGTTATTAAAATGGATGAAATCTATCAGTGTAAAGTTTTTATATTTTTTCCCTCAAATTAACCGACGGCACTCACCGTGCGGCATTCCTATCATCCGAACCATTAGATACACTTCAAAATTGTTTGTACCATTGTTTAGAAGAGAGAATTGTCTTTATTTGCATGTATTGTTTGTTTGTGAGCATGAAAAAGTAAAGAAACGGTGAACGATGCGACATCTGTCACAGATATCATTTTTTTCCACCAAATTTGCCGAAGGCCCAAACGTAAGCCTCAAGCGCTCACAAACCATTTGAGATATCCAAGGTTTGTTTTCAGATTCGTGTAGAGGAGAGAAGTGTCTTCATTTTAATGTATTATTTGTTAATGAGAATGAAAAAGTAAAGAACGGTGAGCGATGCGACATCTGTCGCAAATATCTTTTTTTTTCAACTAAATTTGCCGACGGCCTCAACGTAAGCCTCAATTGCTCGCGAACCATCAGTGTTAAATAAAAATTGTTTTCACCATCGTGTAGAGGAGAGAATTGTCTTCATTTGGATGTATTTGTAACCATTTTGGGGATACAGACATTTGAAGTCTGAAATGTTAATATCCTTTGTCAACACTGGTCTAAGGGAGATAATTTAACCCATATAAACATAAAAAAACCTAGATAAGACAATTCCCAACTTAGGTTGGAATCTCGGAGTGGACGTTATGACAAAAAGTAAAATACAAAACCTTGAATTTTGCACTCGTTTATTGTTTTTTATATGTTAAGAGGAACTTAAATGTTAAATTGGAATTCATCATGGCTGCAAACATGAATCATCTCAGGTTTTATAAACCTCCAGTGACGTCACTCTATTGTTCTATTAGGTTCTTCTTTTACCGGATAAACCTCTTTGCCGGGCATTCTCCAAGAATGCCCAGGGCTTTCTTGAAGAATGCCCAGGGCTTTCTCTAGGAAAGCCCGGGGCTTACTGTAGAATTTATCGGAAATTTATTTTGATAGGGATTATACACGTATTGAAATACTTTGTTTTTAAGTCCTTCTTCGAATAAATACCATCACAAAATATCACAATTTTGACAAATCACAAATATAATGTTCGCATGCCTGGTTTCGAACTCTGCACCACTCGCTTACTAAACTGGCGCCTTTGACAATTCGGCTATAAAGGCCCACGAGAACAATGATGTATTTTCCACAGTGACAATCATGTGAACTTCACGAGGCAGATAGCGCATGCATTTCACGTTCACGGCTTGGGTAGCGAGCGCAAAGCACGTGCAGGGCGCGGATGTGCTCTCCGTTTGCTCATGGTGATTCACTACCAGTAAAAACCAATGAATCCATTTTTATACTTATTATTGAAATAATTTTGTTACTACAGTTTATCTCGGTTCATAAGTTAGATCAAAACCTCGCCCTCGGTGTTGTTTGATAATGTAAGCCCTCAGCCTCGGGAAATTGGGGCGGGCCTGTCGGCCCTTTCCAATTTCCCTCTGCCGCGGGCTTACATTATCAACAACACCTCTGGCTTGGTTTTGATCCTACACATACAGACTTGTTGCTGCCTGATGATAGCTGAAACATTGCCAAGTGCTTTATTGCCAATGAACTACAATTTGTCAATCATTCATATATCATAATCATTCAAACCAAAAGTAGGATTGACCACATTTAAATGCTCCGAATTTCAATGTTAATGTTTAATCTAATTTTAATGAGATTTATCCAAGATTGTATGTTCTTTTGGCTTTCAAATGATATATAGAACAAGTATTTATCATGTGTCGTTGGTAAGCAAGGATTTTCAAACATAGCCACCAAAACACCCATTTTCCAAAATGCAAACTTTGACCCTTCCTCGTGACCGTAAGTGACTGTTCGCGAGCGATTTTATTCTTTTATCTTGAAGACCTTGCTAATGTTTAACTCTCATGCAAAAATCATTAAGTTCATTGGTCTGGTTTTTGTGTTATCTGCCCTTGAAGTTTGCGATTTTTAGATTTTTGTCAACTTTGAAAGGTCACAGCAACAAAAGTATTAACATTAGGACTTTGTAGAAGTCAAATTAAGAACTACAATACTTCAGCTACATTCAGTATGAATTTCACCTCTCTAGTGCAAGTATATGGAACAATGATTTGTCGTCTATCACTGAAGATTGACAACTTTTTTAACACACCTTTATCCTATGCATTCAAAACGAAAGCAGAATTGACAATATTCAAAGGGCCGTAACTCAATGTAAAACAAATAAATGAATTTACTTTCAATTTTTAAAAAAATCTATGGACTTTTGGCTTTTATATGATGTATAAAACAAGCCGATAGTGTAAGTCGTTGATTCCCTATGATATTTCAAACATACCCACCAAAACACCACATGTCCAAAATGGAAAGTTTGACCTCTGACCCTGACCGGAAATGACTGTTCGCGAGCGATTTTATTCTTTTATCTTAAAGACCTTGCCAATGTCTAACTCTCATGCAAATCATAAAATTCTATGGTCTGGTTTTTGAGTTATCTGCCCTTGAAGTTTGCGATTTTTAGATTTTGGTCAACTTTGAAAAATCACAGCAAGAACAGTATTAAAGCGCAACTCCCGGGTGATTTTGCTCCAACTTCGTTCATATATCTTCACAATGCTTAGCATGTACATTTCGAAGACGTAAAAATCGCATTGATAAGTTATAAGCGATCAATTCAATACACCTCTTTGCCATCACAATCAAGTATATTTCATGAAAATCGTAAAAGAAGGCGAAAAACTGTACTGTTTATGTCGCTTTTTGACGTGTCGGCCATTTTGTTTTACGGAAAAGACCGGAAAAATCTCGATTGTTGCCGATGGAATGTGTGACGTCAACTGTGGAAAACACGGCCCGCAAAATGGCGTCTGTCGTATTATTAGCACTGACAGACAAATAAACACCGAGGGTTGTAGCGGCCATACCACTCGACAAATCCATGTAAAAACTTGCAAAATGTCTGTAAATAACTCTCTGAAGCAATAGTTGAAAGGAATATCATATTACTTACCGATCATGTTACGATATATGCGAAGTCTTTATCTAATATATTATCAAAATAAAATTTAGATTGATTATATCTGCACTTTATAAGGGTTTTTATCAATAATTGATATTAAATATCAACGATTTCAGTCAATAATACTGTAGTTCAGAGTTTTGAAATTAAAAATAGTTCTTAAATTTTTCTCTATGTTAATAAGATGCTACTCTGCTGTAAGCTGGGAAATATAAAACAAACATTATTCTGATTTGTTTATTAAATGAATATCATACTTAATATTATTATAGAATTATTACAATATTAGAATTATATATTAATATCAACATTTTTGCAAAAAAATAAATTCGAAATTCCTACGCAGAAAGTTTTGATTATGAATTTTTTCCTCAAGTCCCCTCCATGACACAAAATGTTTATGCATGGAGGTAAATAATTAACAATGAATATTTTATTTATTATACAATATTAAATTTAGATATGTTGGTGCCTTCTTATAGCTAAACGTCTGGGGATATGCAAATAGCATTCACATGTTTTTTTAATTTTCATTTGATTTTATTGCTGTTTTTCTAATTGTGGATTCTATTGAGCATTGCCTGTAAAAATAATATTAAAAATCGTTTTGGATTCTGAATTAATACATGCACATACACTAAATATTAATAGAATAAATTTATTCCTTATATTCAATAAATATTTTGATAATTGTTTCAGACCTCTTGGTAAAAACATATATTTGTTAATAAATTAAATGTTTTTGAATTTCTCATAAACAAGATAATTGACTGATGAAATGAAGTTATTTTGTATATAAAATTAATACTTTTAATGTTAATTTTTTGGGGGATATCAGAGTATAGAAATAAATAAATAAATGTTTTCCAGAAAAGCCACTCAAAATATTTATACCTGTCATTATTACTTTGAGTGATTGCTCAAGAAAATATGACATATTTTAGTTTGAAATAAAGAAAATAAATGTGCTGTTCATTCAAATAACAAACAATTTTTAATATGGAGCATGACATATTTTTTCATGTTATATAAATTTTTTAAAGAAAATAGTTGAGAGAAAAACCCACATGCATTGGTTTTTTTTTAGTTTCAATTATATTTATCAAATGCCTCATATTTGTTAATCATTGAAAAATTCATATGAACATAAATAAAACATATAAATCATCATTGTCCCAGAAATCACTGGATAAATATAAATTTTGTTCAGTCACATTTATTTCCAAAGGAATATTTCCATTTTATGTTTTACATAAAACTTTTCTTGAAGGATGGAATATTCTCTTCCAATAAACATTAATATATGTATTTATGAAAATTAAAACCATCATAAATACTTCCTTCATTGTTTGCATAAGCTTCAAAGTAAGTAAAAACTAGTAACTGTTTATTTTAGTGAGTGATGCCAGATCATGATTTTGAAATTGGACAACAAAATTTAAATTTGATAAATCATATTTACAACGTATATTGTCGTACACTGATGTAGATGGTGCTATAGTATAGTAGTATATATAGTATATATATATGCCGTTTATCAAGAAATGCATGAGGCGAAAACGAACCAAAGGCAACATTCTGCAAACACGGAGAGCCACGTTTCGAAAGACGGCAGATGATATTTTTTTCAAGGCTAAATATTGAAATATTTTCACACATGCAAAAGGAATTTTAATACGAAGATGGTAAATGAAAGATTCCATACACAAACAGATGATAATATATATAAGGAAAAAAGACACAACGACTAACTCACCAGAGGCAAACAGTGCATCCCACAGGTTTTCCCGAGTATGGCATTGTCAATATACCAGATAATTGACATTAATTGTTTCCGTAAAATTTGCCGAAATAATCATATAGCTTTTCCTTCACTTAGAATATCCTTTCATACAGCAGATATTAAAATGTAATCACTAAAACTTAGTTTGATAGGCCAATATCGACAAGAACATGATCACTGAAATAAAACGTGGTGTTGTTTACGTTAGTAATGGCGGCCACGTCACTCTTGTTTTCCACAGTTGACGTAACTTCCGGTAAAATCTACGGAACAACACGATCGAGGCAGGAAGCTTACTATTATTTTTAAAATCGCAATTAATCACTTTTATGATTAGTTTAAAAATATAATGACCTCACGTAAATTCATAATATGAACTATATATTATGAAAACACGATCATAAATGTACAGTTTGGCTTGGATAAATTAGTCTAAATTATCCGGGAGTTACGCTTTAATGTTAGGACTTTCTAAATAGCAAATTAAGAACTACAATGCTTCAGCTACCTTGAGTGTAAATTTCTGATCTCTAGTGCAAGTATCTTCAGAGGAGAAGATTCTCAAAGGTGGGTGGGGTCGGAAATTGTCAAAAATGTACTAAAAACAAGATGGCGGCCAAACCACGTGACCTACGAATTCGTCCTGATTTAATTTTTTCCATTACTTTTAATTGCGCATCTTTTAAAAAAAATACAAGTCTCTAAGTGCTTTTTGAAAAAAAAAATCAATGTTAAAATTTCGATTTTGGATTCGAACTGGACCCTGAATGTACGGGTCGATTTTGCCCAAAAGCTTAGCATGTCGATTCCAGGGTAAGGGCTATCAGCATGCCAAGTTTGGTCGAATTTGGAGCAGCCGTTCGAGCTATAGCTCGTTCACAAAAATTTTACAAATAATAATAATAAGAACTTGAAGAAATCGGATAAAAACAATAGGTCTTCCAGACTTTGTCTTGAAGACCTAACACAAACATTGTACAAATAAAAATAATAAGAACTTGAAGAAATTGGATAAAAACAATAGGTCTTCCAGACTTTGTCTTGAAGATCAAACTAGGACTGCCGCGGCAGTACTTAGGTCTTCAAGACTTCCTCTTTGACCTTCACACATTGTTTTTACCTTCACATGTCTTTTTTCTAAGAGGTAAACAGTAACTAATTCATTATCAAAATTACCACATTTCACTTGATATTCAACGATTAAGCCTTCATAGAAAAATCTTATGGCTGCTAACATGCACCATCTAAGGTTATACAGTCTTGTTGCTGCCTGATGATAGATAAAACATTGCCTAGCGTTTTATTGCCAATGAACTACAATTTTTCAATCATTCATATATCATAATCATTCAAAACGAAAGTAGGATTGACCACATTTAAATGCTCCAAATTTAAATGTTGATGTTAAATCTAATTTTATAATAATGTGCATACTTTTATTGCGCCTTTTCCACGTCCGAAGAAATGCTCAAAGCGCTACATTATTACCCTGAAGGAGTGTACTTTCACAGCTGCTACTAAGCGCTAATCACGACCACGTAGGTCAGTACATCCATTTTTCAGGTACCCATTTTAACAGCTGGGTGGACTGAGTGCAATGTGGATGAAGTGCCTTGCCCAGGGACACAACACAGGATGAGACCCAAGTCACAAATTTTTGGTGTTTTCACCAGGATTCGAACCCGGGTCTCTGGCGTGAGAGGCCAGCATGCTAACCACTACACCACTGTGCTCCAAATCCATACATACGGTCCTGTACAAATGCGATAGCTCTATATCCCTAAACCTAAGCATACTGCTTATGATTGATAAAAGCGCCTGTTACTATTGTAACAGAACAATTTTCTTCTTCAGGAGCATAAGGACTAGAATGTTGAAACTATTACAGACTCCTTGTTTAGTGAGGTTTATGAATTATAGCTTTTGTGGCCCGGTGACCCTTAAAAATATATGTTCATCATCTTCTCCAGAAGCATAAGGCCTAGAAAGCTGAAATTTTGTGTACATACTTCTTGACTAGTGATGACTATAAGAGCCACAAGGGTCACACCCTTAAAACCTATTTTCATTTGCTTCTCAAGAACCAAAAGGCCCAGAAAGCTGAAATCTTGTGTAAGACTCCTGCTATTGAAGTTACAGTTGGTGACCCTATGGCTCCATAAAAGTGCTCGGTGAACTTTTGGATCCTATGCCATAATTATCAATTGAATATTTGAGCTATTTCCATTTCTGTAATGATTACAGATATCTTGAATCACATCGCATATATACTTAAGTCTATAATTTGAGAACTCTTGGCCCCTACAAAGGGGGAAACCACATTCGCCACAGCAAAATTAAATATGAAGCCTCATGAGCTACAGAACCAATGGCTCCATTTTTACCTCATCTGGCCTGTATGGTATGGCATGGTGTCCGGCATCCGTCCATCCGTTCGTAAACTTTGTTCTTCTCCAGAACCATACGGCCTAGAAAGCTGAAACTTGTTGTACAGACTCCTTGACCAGTGAGGATTATAAATTGTAGCTTTGGTGGCCCTGTGGCCCCTAATGAGGGCCACAGGGGCCACGCCCTTTAAACCTATTTTCATTTTACAGACGCCTAAGGCTTACTGAGCTGAAAACTTGTGTACAGACTCCTTGACTAGTGACTGAGGATTATCACTGCATACCGTTATATATTTTGGTGGTACACACAATGAAAACAACTTGAAATTCTTTGATAACCAAGCTATTTCTGAAATAATGCGTGATACGTTTTTTGTTTACAAATTTTTATATCCGATCCAAAAAACACAAAACCTGAAAACTCCTATTACCTTGTCAATGGTTAGCAACCGGTTTAGGACTTATTGGTTTAGGTTTATTGAGAAAATAGTTCGATAACTCCCTCCATTATATGATAAAAAAGGATTTTTTTCTCAGATAAAGTTTTCTCAGATAAAGTTGTTAGTCTGAAGGTCATTCCAAACATTCACCTATCATATTGTTCAATCTAAATAAATTTAGATCAACAGATTTTTTATTTTGTCATACTGTTGATCTAACATTGACCAATGTGAGAGGTCGTCCCGGTGACCTTTCGTATGCAAATAAGAATTCGCGATTTGATCAATCAAATTCGACGTTACAAACAGTTCATAGTCGCTATTTCAAAGAATGAACGGAAGAAATATATGATGGCTTATGGCCTGTTCTCAATAACAGTGTGCAATGTGAAAATAAATCTTGTTTTCGATACTGATAAGAAAAATATCAATAGGTTGATTTTATTTTGGTTGTATGAAATATTTTTAGTTTTATGATTGACAAAAATCACTATTTTAAACATTATTTGGATGACAATGAAATAAATTAGTATAAACGAGTTTGATAAAAAAGGAGTTACCTCCCCTTGCGTATGGATTTTCGCAGATATTGGCATTTATCAAGCTCTAACTTTGTGATTATTATTCGCCACGTTAGTATCTGTGCGATGTGCAATTATCATTTGTCATCGACAACTAGCAAATACGCTAAATCATTTCAAAATGAAAAAATCTAATCTATTAATACATCCAAGCTATCCGCTCCGAATGACAAAGCTCCGAACAACCCTTTCAAAAGTGCGCTGCTGAGTTTTTTAACTTCCAGCGAGCTAGGGCAAGTTTTCTGATTGGCCAGGAGGCTGATGTCAGAGGTCACCGGGACGACCTGCCTTACGGGCCAATGTTAGATCAACAGTATGACCAAATATAATACCTGTTGATCTAAATTTATTTAGATTGCATATTGTTTTGTTTCATTGTGTCAATATGAAAATTACAATTCAACTCTACTTGGAGATGGTCTGAATCAGTTCTATCACCTGTCAGTCATCTCTTTGTACATCCTTTCTCCGGACACACTCTTTGACTAGTTAGGATTAAAATTTATAGCTCTGGTGGCCTTGTGGACGTAATAAAGGCCACAGGGGTTACGCCCTTAAAATCTTCTTCCCCAGAAGCACAAGGTATAAAATGCTGAAATTTTGTAGAAACTCCTTAAGTTGGGGTCACCAAATAAACATTTAATAATCCCCATGTGGCCACTACTGAGGGGGAACCACATTGACAACACCCTAAAACAAAATTAGATATGAAGCCTGATGAGCTACCGAGCCAATGGTTTCTAGCACTCTGCCGAGAGCATACCTCTCACCATGCGGACCCAACCAAAGTGTTAGTAATCAATGTTTATCTATGCATATGGACATAAATATGGAAAATTCTCCGACCGGATATTTAAAAACATCAATGATGCAAATAACAAGATAACTTCTTTGTATACCATCCTTATTCACTATCTATCTATCCTTATGACTGATGTCCATAAAACAATAAAACAATCAGAAGTTTTAGTTATCCCCCACCCCAGAACTGTCTTGTGAGATGAGTGTTGCTTGGCACTCATTAGTGTTGCTAGAATCGGCAGTTTTGCTGACAAATAAGTGGTACAGACGTTGAGTCGTGAAGCTCGTCCAGGGGTAAGTAAGTATGAAGATATTGTTTGTTGAATATTCTGAAGGCACTTTGTCCAATTTTGTATTCACTTCACAGGTTCACCATCATTACATTAATATGTATGATTTTATCATAATATTGGTTATGGCCTTGTATGCAGTCTGATTTTATTTTTCAGAAAAAGAATATTCATCTTGGGGCCTTCTCATCATGTCCGCTTATCAGGATGTGCATTGTCTTCAACAGAAAGTTACCAAACTCCGTTCTATGATTTGCCAATTGATACAAAAGGTAAGAACTTGGTTTTCTCTTTGTAGGGCCAAAAAGAAATATAGTTGTGTTTCTGTTCACAAAGCTTTTCATGCATCTGTATGAAAATAGGTTTTAAGGGCATGGCCTGTAAGGCCCGATGAGCTTATGGCATGGCATGGCATGGTGTCCGTCGTCCGTCCGTCCGTCCGTCCATCCATCCATCTGCCCCTAATAAGGGTCACAGGGGCCACGCACATAAAACCTATTTTCATTTCTCCAGAAGGATAAGGTCTAGAAAGCTGAAACCTTGTGTATATACTCCTTGACTAGTGACGATTATTAGCAGCTGCTTTCAGTTTTTGTGCAGTTTCTGCCGCCGCGCTCATACTAATGGCTATAACTTTTTTCTGCTAAGCTTTCCAGAACTTGTATTTATAATTTACTGCTTATACCTCGGGGGAACGATTTTGACATGTTCACTTTCAAGATCAAAGGTCAAGGTCACGAGATATAAAATCACTAAAAAATTCCTTGTAAACGTGATAACTTGAAAAGTTTTTGTGCTATGAAGCTCTAACTTGGTATGTATCATCCTCAATGGAAGAGTAAAAATTTTGAAAAGATTTTCGCTACAATCTGTCCAAGGTCAAGGTCACAGCAAGGTCACTACTTTAGCATGGTTTTGCGAAAATGCTTTATTTTAACAATGAACACTTTTAATCATTAGATGATTGTTATACTCAATATAAAGTGTTCATTGATTGTGTAACCTTGAAGGTCAAAGGTCAAGGTCATGAGATTTGTGTTATTGCAATGTGCAACTAATTTTGATATAACTTAATCCCATTAAGCTTTTCAGAACTCATGAACATGTATAAGTGTTTACACCTCTGGGGAATTACAATGACATGTTCACTTTCAAGGTCAAAGGTCAAGGTCACAGCAAGGTCAACATATATTGAGAAAATGGATTATTTTAACTTTTAACACTTTAATTCGTTACATTAATGTTATATTCAATGAAATGTATTCATTGATTGCGTGACCTTGAGTGTCAAAAGTCAAGGTCACAAGAAAATGCCCAATATGCTGAGGCTTGTAGAAGGCGGAACAGGGTAAGGCGAAACCCCAAGTTTCGGGGCTGCTCTGCTTTTGCGGTGTCCCGCAAACGCTAATCTAGTTATTTATAGCTTTTGTGGGCCTGTGGCCCCTAATAAGGGTCACAGGGGCCACACCCATAAAATCTATTTTCATCTTCTCCAGAAGCATAAGGTTTGGAAAGCTGAAACCGTGTGTACATACTCCTTGACTAGTGGCGATTATAATTTATAGCTTTTGTGGCCCTGTGGCCCCTAATAAGGGTTATGGCAGCTTTGATCACTTTCAAGTGCCTACACAAGTATGATAAATAATCTTCACATGAAGAACACAATGAGCTTACATTGCAAAATAAGCTAACTGAAATCACATCACATATATACTTAAGTCTAGAATTTGAGCTTTGATGCACCACATTTGCCACAGCAAAATTAAATATAATGCCAAATGAGCTACAGAGCCAATGGCTCTATTTGTCCCCCGCTGCAACGCGGAACGGGGGACTATGAATTCAGCGGCGTCTGTCTGTACGTCCAGATTTTTGTTAACGAGATATCTCATGAACCATTTCACTCAGAGTCTTCAAATCTGGCGTCAGTCTACATGACAGGAATACGCAGACACCAGTCAATAATTGTGACCTAGACCTAATTTTCAAGGTCACTACAGCATTTTGACCACTTTTGAAACTCTTGTTAACACGTTATCTCATGAACCATTTCATCCAGAGTCTTCAAATTTCGTGTCAACTTACATGCAGACACTATGTGATTATTGTGACCGTAACCTTTTATTCAAGGTCACAACAGCATTTTGACCACTTTTGAAACTTTTGTTAGTGTGATATCTCATGAACGGTTACACATTTTTCAATCACCACTGCTCCTACTTTGAAGCTTGAAGGTGACTTTCAAGCTTATCAATTTTAATAACATGTTTTGAGTAGCTGTATTTGTAATAGATGTTTTGATAATATACTTTTTGAAATAGAAATCAACTTCCATAAACAAATAACTCATTTTCAGATAAATGAACACCAATCTCTCTCTGCAAATAAATAGATCAAGAATAAATTAATTGATATGAATTAATTACATTGTCCTGTCAATTTTTATGTTAAACAGCATGTAGTTTATTGAATTGGGATATTTACAAACATCCTTCATCATATTTGTAAATCACATTAGATTAACTATTGTATTTGTTAATGTCAATTCTAATTCATTCAAATTCCAGTTTTATTTAGAAATATAAAGAATGCATATTTTATGTTATAAACTGAAACTAACAAGATTCAGGTCAGAAGTCATGGCCATGTGAGTTACAACAAAAATGAAATAGCAAGTAATCATATTACAATCAGTTGTCAACAAATAATCCGACCCTTCAATTCACCCTTGCCATTGTTTTGGAAATCATCGCTGTCATTTCAGCCTTTGACCTTTTGTTGTCGCTAAGGGAAACAGAAAGATGTATGTGCTCTAGACACTTTCAACACCAAACGGCAGATTTGATGAAATATATTCAAATATGTTCGCCCCTATGCAGTTAATGTTTTATCAAGTTTGACAGACAGACAGACAGACAGACAGACAAAGTTTATTGCATTCAAGGCCTCCGGCCCGTATACAGGAGAGTTACAATTTCATGTTGTACATAGTGATACAAAGTTCACGATATATTATACAAACTAGTGTAGTATAGACCTAGATTTCAGAATTTCGCTACGAAGATCTTGTGCATACTTTATGTACATCGCTAGATTTATAATAGTTGAAGTATCACTACAAGTTATAATTGATACAAATGCTTCCAGTGGGGATTTTGATAAGTATCTATCCGAAATATATTTCATTCGTAAATCTTTATACCATGGACAAACAAAAGTAAAATGAACTTCATCCTCTATTGCACTATTACATAACTGGCATATTCTTTCACATTTCGCAATGGACAATTTTCTTCCTTTATTAATCATTATATCCATCAAGCCTTGTCTATATCGTGTAAAAGTGATTCTGGTGCTTTTGAATGGTCGAAATGTTAAATAACGCTCTGGTTGCAGTAGTGTCTTAAACGATTTATACAGGTCATAACGAGAACTTGTTTCTAGGGTTGAATGCCATTCTTGATAAAACATATTAATTGAACGTTCACGAAATTCCTTCAAAAACATATTTAAATCACCAACACCTTGGTTTAACCAAACAAAACCATAACCATGAGAACATAATAGATTTCTAATCTTTGATGCCCAAGATACCTTACCCATATTATCAAGATTAATCATCATATTATAGGAAATTTTTGGAAGGTGACTTTCATGCATTGTGAGGATCTTAAGCCAATATTTCAAACATCTTATTTGGGAATTTATGTAGAGGGGATATCTTCCACACTCGCCGTAAACCATACAATTGGGAGTAGTTGATCCAACACCTAAAAACTTTTTACAAGCCATTAGATGCAATCTCTCTAAACAGTCGAAGCGTTGAAAACCCCACACCTCCGATCCATATTGTAAAATTGGTTGTATTTGGGCATCAAAGAGTTTGAAAAAAACATTCCGGGATAAGACCCCACAATCTTTCGAAATAGATAAAATCGAAATAAAAGCCTTCTTTGCTCTTAGACATAAATCATTAATACAGTGTTTCATGTTCATTGTATATGTAAATAATACACCAAGATACTTATAGTGGTTAACTATGTTCATGGGTTTGCCCTGGAAAAACCATTTTTCTTTCGATGCAATGGGGCCCCCTCTTCTAAATATAACAACATTTGTTTTATCAAGATTAACTGACAATTTCCATTCATTACTGTAACTTTCCAGAATTTTTAACTGGTTTTGCAAGCCAATAACTGTTTCAGAAATCAAAATAACATCGTCTGCAAATAGGAGTATGAATAACTTTAACATGTCTGGAAACAATTGTACACCGTGTCTACCATTATGCATAACATCGTAGTATAATTCATTAACAAAGAATGAAAATAATAATGGACTTGCAATACAGCCTTGGGACAATCAAAGTAATCGGTTACATCACTACCACATCTTACACACGATTTTACATAAATTTGTATACATTGCTTTTATCATTTTGTACATTTCCCCTTGACGCCGGCTTTACGTAAACAATACCAAAGTTTATGTCTATTTACAGAGTCAAACGCTTTTTTAAAGTCTACAAAGGCTACATATAACTTATGTTTTCTACGCGATAAACATTTTTGAATAAGTGCATACAATGTGAAAATATGGTCAACTGTTGAGTAATCTTTGCGAAATCCTGCTTGATTTTCCGGGATTTTATCCCGCATACTAGCCCAGTTAGATAATCTGTTATTAAGTATGGTCGTAAAAACTTTACCCAGAATGCTCATAAGAGATATTCCCCTATAGTTATCCGGATTATCTGGATCTCCTTTCTTATGTAAAGGTACTATTATTGACTTTGACCAGCTTTGTGGAAAGACGCCTGTTGTAAAAATATTGTTAAAACATGCATTAAGAAACGACAGGATTTGTGGTAATGAACATTTTAACATTTCTATAATTACATTATCTGGACCTGCTGCTTTGCCACGTTTCAATTTAGATACTGCATCAATGATTTCGTCATCTCTAAACATCTCCAACATATCTTTTCAAAAATGTTACTGGGACTTGAAGAATCTTGAAAGATATTCTTTCTAGGAAAAATACACTTCAATTCTAAGGGCATATGGTCGGAATCAGGACGATCATGAATATTAAAGTTTTGAAAGTATTTAAAAAGATCTGGAGAACATATAAAGTAATCATTTACACTGCATCCCCTTTCGTTGCAATATGTAAATTCGCCGTGTTTATCACCTTCTACTCTGCCATTAACAATAAACAAATGAAAAGCATAACATAAATCTATTAGTACCTGACCAAAGCTGTTAATAACTGTGTCATGAGAAGTCCGATTCTCGACAGGAGTAGTTTCATCATCAAAATAGGAACCATAATTATTAAAATCCTCATTCAAATCTACAGGAGGATTGTTACATTCACCGGTTCAAGCATTAAAGTCTCCACATAACATAATATGTTCTGAGCTAAATTCAGTCAGATTATCTATAAGAAATTGTTCAAGTTGATCTATATGGCAGTTCTGATTTGAGTTATTATAATAAGGTGAACCCGAGGGTGGAACATAAGTGCATATCAAATTGATGTCCCTATCAATCGAAAACATTTCTTTAGACAATTTAATGCATAAAACATTATCAATATTTACTTTCAATAACTTACACCATTTACTGATTGTTTGGTGAATACATAGGCACTCTCCGTCAGAGAGACGGCCGCGATCTGAAAGCTTAACAGCTGGACAGTAAAACACATCATAACCTTCTAACCAGTTCCTGTCATTTAAATTTTCAACAAAAGTTTCAACAAGACATATTATTTTGAATTCTCTAAGGTAACTTAAAAAGTCAATGTCTTCAAGTTTACTTTTAAGTCCATTAATATTCCAACAAAGCATAGAAAAGAATTCGCTCGAGTCACTGGTTACAACCCGGTCACATAAACCGGTATCAGCTGAATTTGGTCCCCGTGAAAAAACGTTCTGGGCCTTGACCGGAATGTTACGCACTTGCGTACGCTCCTTGAGACGACGCGGTGTTCTGGTTCTGGCCCCGAGTTTGGGTGCGTCTACGCTGATCGTTGAGTTGACGTTGATTGATGTCGGTGCGGGGTACTGTTACCATCTGGCCATTCTTGAAAAATCCAAACTGGCCCGTTCCTTTCAGCGTGTGTTCAGCGTGTTGTTACGTCGCTCGCTATCCCATAACCTTGGTCCCTCAGAGCTGCTCTCCCCTTCAAGGCTCTAACCTTGTCGTCAGATGCTTGTAGCTTTACTATCATAGGGCGAGGTCTCTTTGAAAGTTACACATTCGTTTAGCACTGACAGCGCAGCCTCCTTACACGCCATTGACTTCTCTCCGTCGGTTTCCGGTATGCCGTACAAGATGACGTTATCGCGTCTACTAAACGCTTCGAGTTTGTCCAGTTCATTGTCGATCTGAGATAAACGTTCATTCACAGTCTCTACCTTTTCCGACATCGCAACAATATCGTCATTCGTTATGTCTTGGTTCATCTTAATATTTGATATTTCATTTCGAATGTCAGTTAGGGACTTTTCAAATTGAATGAATCTAGTGTTGAGGTTAGCAACGTCGACCTTTACTTCTGAGATTTGTGCGCTTATGTTTGATTTGACATCACGTAACTCATTCATGATAGCTTCGAGTGTAACTGGCCCGGGATTTGTTTCGATGTCGTTTGCACACATAAGCCTATGTGATATAACACCCACGGGTATAGCATGCCCACTGTTAAGACACCTTTCACATGCATTTGGAGCGTAATGTGTACTCAAAAGTAGGTCACTCTCAAAGATTGTGACGTCACATTTAGAACAGAAAAACACATTTTCTCTCGGCATAAATTCATCAAAATTCACATTTTCCAATTTTGAGCTAACAAAGAATCCCCCAGAGAGCACAAATCCACAAACGATAGCACAAAGTAGAAGTCGATAGTGTAAATCTGTCCCTGACACGTACGACAGTGAAATCTGTCTCGTTCCTCTCGGTTGAGAAAGAGAGCCGATCCTAGCTCTATATACGTCAATTGACACCATTTTCCGGAGCTAACGTATACTTTAGCCTCTTATGACCCATCTGATAGTTAGATCTTGTCTAGTACTCAAGTCTTTCAAGTATTTTGAAAATTATTTTCTCCTCTCGATGTCGTGATTCACAGACCTCAAGTTCAATATCCTTGCACGAAAAAAAAAAAAAAAAAAAATCAAGTTTGACAAGTTTTATCAAGTTTGACATATGCTTTTGATGTATTATGAACAATTGTCTTGAAAGAGACGAGAATCTAAAATTTCTGTAACCTTTTTCGAGTCGTATATATATCGTATCTCACAGCTTCACCCCTGATTTTGGCAACACGACATTGATGATGGCTTTGGTTTATTGAAAAATTACTTTCAAAGTATCAGTGATGAAAAGTATCTTCAAATTCAACTGTTGTTTTAGGGCAACACAGGCTTTTGTATTGATATGATAAACAATTGGCAATACAATGCATGGGAATCCCTGACAAAGCAAGCTTTATTCTGATTAGTCAACCACTGAACAGAGGGCCAATCATAACATGACATCAATGCCATTCTAAGGTAGGGAAATCCCAAACAATATAAGCTTAATTATTGCGAAAACGGTTACCTCTAAACCAACATTGACTTATTTCTCTCTTTCAGAGAGATCGTACAGAGTGTGAGAATAAAATTTTTTTTAGTGGTATTCTTGTTGTTCTTCCCGATTATCTCCCCTTGAGTTACTTCCCATGAAATTCAAACTCAGCTGTCATTCTTTTCTCTGTACGCCTAGGGTTAGGTCGTACTTGTGTGAGAGAAATTCTTCTTGAGTTTACTCAAGCTTTGGATACGTTTTTCACTCTTCTGGATTATCACTGTGTTATTCCTACGGATTATTGTGTTCACCTGGATTACTGTGTGATTCCTGTGGATTATCTGTGCTAATCAGTGTCTCCAGTCTTGAGTGAGTTTTCCTTACGTTTTCCTTTGTCTTCCCGTAATGGCTGCCTTGCAAAAGAAGTGTCTTGAGTGTCAACGCTTTCTGAGCAAAGGAGATCCTCATTCTCTTTGTTATGGATGTAGTGACAAGTTACCATGCACTTATGATGATCGTTGTCTCATGTGTCACCACCTATCTCTTGATGAATGGCAATTGATGCATAACAATCGCACTAAACCCAAGACACCCAAGCGTAAGGCCGTTCCTAAATCTACCCCTGCCAAGAAGATCAAACAATCTCCCCCTGAGAAGACTCCTTCTAAGCCGTCGGAATTAGAAGAAATTAAACAAATGCTCATGTCCCTATCTTCAAACATGGCGTCCTTGAAGAAAGACACTAATAAGCGCTTCTCAGCGCTAGAGACCCCTAAGGGAGACCCCGCGGCGATAGGCTGCACGGGCGACCCGTCCTCTGACTCATCGAGCCGTATCAAGTATCAAGGGAGGAGGCGGTTGGCTCTGCTCCTCTGCCTAGCCAAGGAAACACGGGTCACGGGCCCAGTGTTCTCCACGGCGGGCACGGGCAAACCAGCTCTACTGCCTCTGGCACACTGTCGAATGCCACGGCGCCCAGCGGCGCACGGGCTTCACAGGGAGTCCATGGCAAGCAGACCGATCCCGTTAAGCCTACCGTTAGCACGGACGGCCCGGGACTTACGGCTGCGGCTGGGAGTGAGGCGGGTTCCCGCGTGCCGGCTCGTGCGGCTGGTGGCTCCCAAGCTGATTTTATTAGCATTGACAATCCACCGTTGATTCCCGTGCTTCATGACCCAAGCGGACTGGGAGCTTTGAGTAACTCAGCCACAGACACGGACTCGTTGGATTTTACTGTAGCCTCGCATGAAGGACAAGTTGTGATCCTACCGGACTCTTATTCATCTCCGCTTGATCCGGAGTGGAATTATTCTGACAAATTGGAGTATCTTCATCGTTTGAAGCCCTGCACTGTTCCTCTACACTCGGATGATACGGCCTCTCCTAGGCCTCAGGAGTTAGGGGATTCGGGGTCCCTACCCCCCTCCCGTCCGTCTAAATTGTCTTTGCCTCATTCTTCAGTTGTCAAGTCATCTTGTAATGATATCAATGAGAAACTCTCCAATCAGACTGGGCAGCTGTTTGTTCCCAAGTTCAGGTCAGGAGCTGCCTATTTGATCCATAATAGATTTATTTCTCAGGAGTTGCCTCCCTTGGACAAGGACTTCTCTAGGCTCAACCCTCGTACCACGACTGCCAATCAAGTTAACATTTCCAGAACGGACTTGATGGAGATCGATCGCAATGCACGGCTTTCACAGGACATTCTTACTTACATCAACTGGTTCTGCGCTGGTGTTAGAGAAATGCTCCCAGTCAAGTTTACATCTTATGACAACATTGCTCCTGATGCACTCCAAACCATGAGAGCTGATGATGTGGCTATGGCCCATGGTTTTCTGAACTCTGTTTTCGTGGCCTCCCAAGAATTAGCAGCAGTTTCTTCAAATTCCATGGCCCGAGTTTTACTAGCGGAAAGGCAACAGCACTTGTCTAGAGTTAGAGACCTTCCGTTGGATGTCAAGGACTCCCTGCTTACACAACCTGTCCAGGCTCCAACTCTATTTAATGGATCTTGCACCAAAGCCAGCGAGTCGCAAGATGCTATGTCAACCAAGTCTCTCAATCTTAAGCTTACGCAAGCCTTATTATCAAAGGGATCCTTCCAAGGCAAGCGCCGTGGCAACTCGAATCCAAGGCCAAGTAACCAGAGCAAGCTAGCCAATCAGTTGCCTCCGCCTCAATCACAGTTCCGAGGTGGTCCCCGCGGCCGCAGGGATTTCCACCCCCCTCAATCCAGGGATCAATCTAGAGCTTCAGGGAAATTCCAAGGCAAGTCTTTTCGTGGAGCGAGAGGTGGATTTAAACGATGACTGCCACGTTCGTCTGTCTCCTTCCCCTCAAACCTGTCGACCGCTTCCGTCCCCCGACTTGGATTTGATGACTCCCTTCACCCAGCCGACTTCCCCCTCGCCCATGGGGGGTCGCCTGGGGCGATACCTTCAGAATTGGAAGATAGTAACCACCGACACCTGGATCCTATCTATCATAGCCTCGGGATACATGCTCCAGTGGGATCAATCTCCGCCTTTGACCGTCCACCCTCAGGGAAGAAGATTCTTCCTCCAAGGTCCAAAGCTCCAAGCAGCGCTCTTAGCCGTCGAGCAACTGTTAGAAAAGACGCCATCTCGGAGTTAGATCCCGCCGATGCTTCTCCAGGTTTTTATTCACCCGTTTTCCTAGTGCCCAAGAAGGATACGCCAGAAATGAGGATGATAATAGATCTGAAAATCCTCAACAAGTCCTTTCTGAGCAGGCCTCCCAAATTCACAATGGAATCGCTAAACAACATCCGCAAGCTGATCCTTCCTCTATCTCTGTTTGCCAGTCTAGACTTAAAGGACGCTTACCTACATGTACCCATCCATCTCAAATCCCGGAAGTTCCTTCGTTTTGCAATCAACGGCCGTCGATTTCAGTTCAAGGTCCTTCCCTTCGGCATCTCTATCGCCCCTTGGCTGTTCACAAAGATCACCGTTCCGATGCTTCACTTCCTTCATCTCCATCACGTATACATTCACAGTTACCTGGACGATTTTCTGCTTCGTCATCAGGACAACAACATCTTGCTCAAGCATCTACAACTTGTCAATCACGTGTTCACCCATCTGGGTTGGATAGTTCATCCAGACAAATCAGAGTTTATCCCGTCGCCACGGATCAAATTCTTGGGAGCCATATTGGACTCGACCTCTTCCACCATCGCCCCGTCAGAGAGCCGTTGGGTTTCCATCCAAGCTGCCATCCATCTGCTTACGGACAACAGCAAGCTCCATTCACTCAGGGTGTGGATGTCCCTACTAGGGTCGCTTACGTCAATCCAGGCCTTTACCACACGCGGCCGTCTGAATCTGCGCCATGTCCAGACATGGGTCAACACCTGCCGCCATCTACCTCTAGATTCCAAGGTCACTCCTACAAGCGTAGTTTGCCGAGAGCTCCAATGGTGGACTTTACGTTCGCATGTCATGACAGGCTGCCCTTTTATACTACCACAGCCCCAACATACGATCTACACAGACGCTTCGAACGCGGGTTGGGGAGCACACTGGAATCAGCACATGTTGAGCGGGACCTGGAGTCATGCAGAAGCCAGTTTGCACATCAACTCGTTGGAAATGAAGGCGGTACTCCTAGCCATTGCCAACTGGAAGACCCTACTACAAGCTTCAAGCGTTATGATTGCGACAGACAATTCCACTGTTGTAGCGTACATCAACAAACTAGGCGGCACCAGATCAGCCCCACTGATGCAGCTCACAAGGGACCTGTACACCTTATCAGACGCTTGGACGATATCCATACAGGCCAGGCACATCCCAGGAAAGTTGAACTTCCTAGCGGACTCCTTATCCAGAAAGAGGCTCATTGTCTCATCAGAATGGACGATTCATCCACAAGTGATGAAGCTGATCGCCGAAAAATGGGAAACACCTCAAGTGGATCTGTTTGCAACGGCATTAAACTACAGACTTCCGTGTTACGTCAGCCCAGTACCGGATCCACAAGCCCTAGCGGTCGATGCTCTCTCAATATCCTGGGAGAATCTAATAGCTTATGCCTTTCCTCCTTTCAAGTTGATTCCGGATGTTCTCAACAAGGTGAGACAACACAAGTGCGTAGTCTATCTACTAGCTCCGGCGTGGCCCACGAGGGCTTGGTTCCCATCGTTATTGAACCTTCTCATGGAACCCCCCTTGAAGCTTCCCCAGTGGTGGAACCTACTGCAGCAGCCAACCTGGCAGCCGGACATGGTGAACCTCCAGACATTCAACCTTCACGTCTGGAAAATATCCAGAGAACACTCCGAGGAAGAGGATATGCACAAGAAACTTCAGATGCTATTGCAAGATCCATTAGACCTAGCACTTCCGCACTCTACGATAGCAAGTGGATTAGATTCCAACAGTGGAGAGCAGACAGAGGATTAGCCAAAGACCCCTTGTCTATGCCCATCATAGCAGACTTTCTGAACCACCTTCGGCTAGAGCGCAAGTTGAAGGCGGGAACGATCGAAGGCTACAGATCTGCGATAGCCTCAGTTGCAGAATTGGAAGGGTTAAATGTTGGCTCGGAAGTAACCCTCACTAGACTCATTAAATCCTTCAAACTGCAGGACATTAGATCACCAAATATTTTCCCCAACGGCCAACGGCCACCTTATGAACCATTGAGCACCACTTCACTAAAGTTCCTTGCTTGGAAGACAGCGTTTCTGATAGCTTTTGCTTCTGCCGCCAGAGTTTCGGAACTACACGCCATTGACGTCTCCTCAATCTATTTTGCCCACAAGTATACGTCGGTTTCGTTCAGAGCTCTCCCTGAATTCTTGGCCAAAAATCAGTCCACGGCTTCTGGTCCCCTGGGGGCTAGAGTATATTCGTTCCCGGCCCTACCTGCGCCTAAAGATTCTAAGGACAAATCTCGATCTCTGTGCCCAGTAAGAGCGCTTCGTTGGTATCTGGTCAGAACACACCCTATCAGACAAGGTAGAAGGCGACTTTTCTTACCATGTATACCCGCCTTATCCTCGGAAATCACCAAGAATACCATTGCTTCGTGGCTACGTAAGACTATTACTTTGGCCTACTCCACAGCTGACCAAGAAACGGTAGATGCCAAGTTCTCTCCTCACGAAATTCGAGCCTTGTCCACTTCCTTAGCTGCCTGGAAGTCAGTTTCCATTGATCAGATAGTAGCCTCATGTCAGTGGAAATCTTCAAGTGCCTTTACCAGAGCCTATCTCCGAGACATCGCCTCTCTGCTGGGGGGCCTGTCGTCACTAGGTCCTTTGGTGGCGGCTCAGCACCTCTCTGCCTGACCCACTCCTTCAGGAGAAGGGGGGGGGGGGGGGGGGGGACGTCCCGGGAGTGAGTGGATTCCAGTCCCGACCTATCAACAAGATGGTGGACTACAACCATAAGTTTAGGTGGGCATATTTCCATAGTACTTCCCGCACAATACTAAGGGCTGGGTAAAATTATGTTCATCCCTAACCTTTCGTTTGTTGTTGGTGAATTGTGACGTGGTATAATCACAACGGGATTCTCTAACTACTAGTTCGAGTTCAGCACTAATTCTCCCCAGCACATCCCTACCTTAACATTATTAAGGAGTGGAGAGAATGTTTGTTTGAGAAGAAATTACCATTCTAGAATCAAACTCGATATCTATATTTTTTTCCCGAATTTATCTCGAATTACGTTTTATTCGTATTATACACTAAATATCGGGAAAATTCCATGATTTTCACGTACATCCTTAATATTTTGGTGTTTTCCCGCCAAAAATACGATCTTTTTGGGTAATTAATTCGTTAAGATTCCCAAATAATGAAGGTCTATCTAGAAAATTCGTTCAGTTTAACCGTTATTCGGATCAAATTGGGACGAAAATTTCGAAATTTTTACCGTTATTCTTACGATTATCTCCTCTGAGGTCGTAATTTTAATATTAAAATCCGTTATCTAGAGAGTGAATTTCTCTATCTGGGTTTTAAATTGTAAGGACTGGATACCCTCCTCCTTACGTGGTATTCTGTCAATGTTGGTTTAGAGGTAACCGTTTTCGCAATAATTATGAAACAATCACAATTATTGTTAGTAATTATAAGAAAACTTACCTCTAAACCAACGAATTACGCCCACCCTCCTCCCCGTTATCCAGCTTCTGTCTTCGAAAAGAATGACAGCTGAGTTTGAATTTCAAGGGAAGTAACTCAAGGGGAGATAATCGGGAAGAACAACAAGAATACCACTAAAAAAATTTTTATTCTCACACTCTGTACGATCTCTCTGAAAGAGAGAAATAAGTCAATGTTGGTTTAGAGGTAAGTTTTCTTATAATTACTAACAATAATTGTGATTGTTTCATTATTCTGGTTGCCCAATCTATAAATAGCAACCTATCACAACAATTAAATTTCGACAACACTTGACTTTTGATAAATTGGTACATAATTACTTACCATGATATGAACACGATTTGAAGGCTTCTAGCTTGGATCTTTTTGACAAATATTAATATATTCATGATGTATTAGGGTGACAATTAGCAGTAGAATTTCAGGAGACAACAATGCGACCAAATATAAAAAATAATCGCCATCAAGATAAAACAGTCGCATATGCGACCAATTTAGTCGCAAACACGAGGGCTGGAGCATGCTGTCTGCCAAATTATAATAACTCAAAAATGAATTCAGTATAAGCGGCGGGGGACATTGCCATGTTAGTGGCAAACACTTGTTATTTATAGTCACATCTTGGGACACACTTCGAGAATTATTGTAATTTTTTTAAAAACCAAAACTTTCACGATTGTTATGTACTGTAAAGATTTACTGTACCAACTTTTCTCTTGTTTTTAATCAAACAAATTCAACGAAACATAGAATTTTGTACTAAACTACCACAGGACAAAGCATGAGAAAAAAAAGAAATATTGTATTTTTATCCTACCTCAATTTAACATAAGTTGCTATACTCAAGTACTCGATGAGAAATGGACAATACCGCGAGAGTTTTCGAAAGAAGTCCCAGTAAGCTGCCCCAGCTCACTACGCGTGAGCGGGATTGTCCTATCCATGGAAAGAAAGTAGTCCAAAATCACTTCTTGCTACTCACATGTTGTGTCAACACGTGTTTTGTTTTCGTACACATTTCCCTAGTTCAAGGTTTGGTTTTGGTTCTTTCTTCCTTCGACCCCTTGCCTTGTTGTTTTGCTGCCCCATAATGTCCTTATTGCACTTTTGATCTTTCCCGATCATTAATTATCACCTGAATCTCTCGCGTAATTTCGCGATCTTTTTCACGGTCAAAACAAACATGGCGTCGCACCACTCCCCTCTTGCGATGTCTGGCCTTCAATCTGGGTTAATTACTTTCTCCCAACTTGCATGGCCTGTTGTTATGGGCGACTTTCACACCTCTGCTGGTTTCCCCTGGCCTACGTGCAGTTTGGCACGTACGCTTTTTTCACTGCACCGAATGCGGTTTGTTACAACTTGGGATATTTAAAAACCCATGGTTTTTTTTTCTTTACGCTTTTTTAATTATAATTCCTATTATAATTAATTCGTAAATTCCCTCATTCTATATATAATATCTTTGCATTTATATATAAACTTTCTTACATAATTCTATGTAATTCTCTTAAAGCTACACAACCAAATCTTATAAAAAATAATTTCTATAACATTTTTTCTATTTTTGTTGTTGTTTCTTTACCTCTTGCATGTTCCCCTCTAACCTACTCCCCTCGGGGGTTTGTGTTTTACATGCATGTACCTGCTAATTTTTATATAATATCTATATATAAAAATTTTCTCATCTCTTAAGGATACACAATCAAATCTAAAAATAAATTCTTTCTCCAATGAAATTTTTTTTATTTTTGCATTGTTATCTTCCCTTTTTCATGCAAGCTTCTGCTTTAATTTATCCCCTCCGGGGGATTATTTTTAAATCAAAAAAAAAAAAAAAAAATTTTTTCTTTTTTCTGCTTGCTTATGTATTACCCTCTTGGCATTGTTTTGCTTGCCTTTGCAGTGATTTATGCCCAGAGTGATCTGCAGTGCGTGTCCCTCTGCTAAGTCAGCCAGAGAACCTCACGCTCGCTGTCCAGACTGTCTCCCTTGGACGTGTTCCATCGCCTCTCGGTGTGACGAGTGCCGTCCTCTCTCACCCTCGGACTTCCTGCTCTTCGCGGCTGCTCGCCGGAAGCGTTTCCTTCAGCGCCTCCGCCGCACCTCGATGTCTTCCACCTCCCCTCGCCACTCGCTGACGCCTCCACCTCCTGTGCAGGATCCCCCACGAGCTCCCACGCCTCCCAGGGATCCTACGCCCCCCGAGGGACCCTACGCCTCCCAGGGATCCTACGCCTCCCAGGAACCCTACGCCTCCTCCTTCTGATGCCGTCCCTCTGGGCCTGGAACAAGCCGTCCTCTCCATGCTGGACAAGGCCTTGGCTGCTCGTCTCCCACCTCCTTCAGACCAGCTTCAGGACCAGCGCCAGGATCAGCGTTCCTACCACCGCCAGGACCAGCGCATCAAGCACCAGCGCTCCGACCAGCGCCAGCGCCGGCGCCCTTCGCCTTCACCCCCTAGAGGACGCTGTCCCTCCAGACACTCCAGGTCCCCTCTTCGTTCCCGGAGCAGATCTCCTCGCCGTCAGCGGCGCCGCATACGCTCCTCTACGCCCTCCCGCTCTCGCAGCCCGGTGCGTAGGCACTCCCACTCGTCCTCCAAGGAGACGTCGTCGTCCCACCGTTCTCGGCGCCAGGACCCTACGCCTCCACGTACGCCTCCTAAGACTCCCAGGTCGTCTAGGAAGAAGCTTCCCCCTTCAGACCCGGACAGAGAGGAAGACTTTAACCCCGACTACGACGAGGAGGAGGATGACAACGCCACCTACTTAACTCTGCGGTTGATCCCCGAGTGGATCGCGGACCGGCTTCCTCAGGGCACTTCCCCCGGCGAGTCTGCCTCCATCCACACCGTACGTGAGGACCCGGATGTGATGCTTCCGCCCAACCCGGACGTCCTAGATGGTGTCGCCTCGTTGGAAGACGACTTCTCAAAGCTCTCCATCTCTTCCTCACTCAAGTCTTCCAAGCCTGCAGCTCCTCTGCAGGTCCACTCCTTAAGCAGGTACGACAAGGCCGCCTCTTTGGACGACGCCATCGGCCGCCTCGCCTCTCCTCTGGCCCATGCCTACAAGGTGCAGGACGCCAAGATCGCTGCGATGGAGGCATCTTTCTGCAGGACCTTCAGACCCCTCTCCATGCTCCTGTCTTCTACAGAGGCCCTTCTGGCTGACTTGGACCTGGACAACCCCTCAAGACTTGACCACCAGACCACAATCTTCCAGTGGCAGCGGCGTACACTCCGTAACATCTTTGATACCGTCCGTTGCGTCTTTGGTTCTGCGGTGCACCTCAGACGGGCTGGGTTCCTGGACCAGTGCTCCAGGGAGACCGAATTCAAGAAACCTCTTCTTCAGGCTCCCCCCACCGCGCCGACCCTCTTCGCTGGGAAGATCCCGGAGGTCTTCAAGGAGCAAGCTGCTGTGGCGCAGTCCGAAGTCGCCTTCAAGACATTGTTGTTTGTGAACAACCAGGTGTCTTTTCGTCGCCAGACCTCCTCCACGCAACCTAAGCTCTACAAGCGCCAACGCTCGCGGCAACAGCCCTCCCGTTCCGGCCCCAGCCAGTACCAGCGGCAGGGCTCCAACGCCTCTAGAGGGAAGGACAACTCCAGAGGCCGTGGAGGTAGAGGCAACAAGCGCCCCTACTCCAGACGTTGATACCGACGCCTTACGCGACTGGGCCCTCCCGCCCCCAGTTGTGCCAGTGTACAGCACTCCGGTAGGCGGGAGACTGGGGACCTTCTGGCCCAACTGGCAAGTCCTGGAAGATCCCTACCTGACCAACATCCTGAGGACAGGCTACAAGCAACCACTGTCCTGTCCTCCTCCCGTGACCTCTACTCCCCTGGCACGAGAGTATACCGAAGCCCAGAG
Source organism: Steromphala cineraria (assembly GCA_916613615.1). NCBI lineage: Eukaryota > Metazoa > Mollusca > Gastropoda > Trochida > Trochidae > Steromphala > Steromphala cineraria. The sequence continues at coordinate 46,813,140 of OU744724.1, forward strand.
TGTTCTTCTAGCCGACAACATCAAGACGCTTTTCGACAAGTGGACGTCCTTTGAGACTTACTGCAGGGACGTCGGTCGGGACCCTATGTCTGTGGATCCTCAGTTTGTTGCGAACTTCCTTCTTCATCTGCGTCAGAAGCGTCACCTGAAGGGCGGGACCATCGCTACTTACCTGTCAGCTCTCAACTCGGTCCTCGTGGTGAAGACGGACGGAAAATTCTCCAAGGTTCCTGAGTTGGTGGCCCTCCTCAAGTCTTTCAAGCTGGAGGACCAGAAGCTGAAGTTCCGTCCGCCAGCCTGGGACCTCAACATCATCCTTAAGTATCTCCGAGGAGCCCCCTTCGAACCCCTGGCTGAGGCCTCCTTTCAACACCTCTCGAGGAAGACTGCGTTTCTCCTCTCCTTTGCCACGGCTGCTCGTGTCAGCGAGCTCCATGCTCTGGATGTCACCAGGATCCGCTTTAAGCAGTCCAGGAAGGGATCCGTGCACCTGGGACTGCTTTGGGACTTCGTCGCCAAGAACCAGCTTCCAAGTCAGCCTGGCAGGACCTTTACGGTCCCTCCTCTCTCCAAGATCGTCCATTCGTCGGAGGCTGAGGAACTCTCCCTGTGTCCCGTGCGTGCCCTTCGAGAATATATCAGCCGCTCCGCTTCTCTTCGTGGCACCAGGAAGAGACTTTTCATCCCCTTCTCACCGGCGGTGAAAGGCGAGGTGACGAAGAACACCCTCTCACTGTGGCTCCGGACCGTCATCCTGGCTGCATACGACGCTTCCGGCCTGCCTCATCCTGTCGCCAGCAACCCTCACGAAATCAGAGCACTTGCGTCTACGATGGCCTTGCACCGTAACTGCTCTGTTTCAGCGATCATGGAGGGCTGCTTCTGGAGATCTACCACTGTCTTTGCCTCCCACTACCTCCGGGACCTAGCCATCGAGGACGTGGAGGGCCTGCAATCCTTTGGACCGTTGGTGGTAGCCCAACAGCTAGCTGCCCCAACGTCCAAGTAGGGTAAGCTGAACGCTTTTACTTCGTTACCTCTCACTAATGCACCTGTTGAGTTGTTTGTTGTTGGCGACACTATGGGTTTCACCGTCTGCTTCTCTGTGCAGCTGCTGCTCGGACGCCCCTCTGGGAGGATGTCTCTGGGGACCTGCTGTTCTACGCTTGACTCGTCCTCCCTCCTCCCCGCTGTCGGATCAGTAGCAACTTATGTTAAGTTGAGGTAGGATAAAAATTTATTAAAATCTAAATATTTTAGATATTTATAATACCTACCTCAACTTAACGGTAAACTCCCGCCCGGCCTCCCCTACGGACTTCGTTGGATTTCTGCTGTTTGGTTCATACCAAGAAGTGATTTTTGACTACTTTCTTTCCATGGATAGGACAATCCCGCTCACGCGTAGTGAGCTGGGGCAGCTTACTGGGACTTCTTTCGAAAACTCTCGCGGTATTGTCCATTTCTCATCGAGTACGTGAGTATAGCAACTTAGGTTAAGTTGAGGTAGGTATCATAAATATCTAAAATATTTAGATTTTAATAAATTTTTATATTTTCAATTTAGATAGATAAGAGGATGCCTGGTTAAAAATTTGTTAAAAAATTCTTGACAGTTAACTTGAGAAAAACATTTTTCTAACATCTCCAACAATCAGCAAATAGGAATTAGGTCTACATGATAAACCCAGAATAGCTTAATATGAATAGTAAGAACTAACATGTTTTGAATCTCGATTTCAAAAATTGCTTCATCCCTTGCACTATTGACATATTGTGTGTCACAGATTTTCAGAAAGATGTCAGACAGTCAAGACTAGCAATACACAGCACTGATCGATCTGCTATTAAATGCACATGATACATGCTGTAAATGACAGAGTATAAACCGAGAATTTGATACCAGAAATTAAGGGGTCAAAGAGGGGGGTCGGCCTATACCCAGGATATATGATGCCGATGAAAAAATCAAGAGGCCAAGCACAAGTTCCTGTCAGCCCAGCAAGTTAGCTAATCAATGTTTACACTTGAAGCAACATACACAATCATCGAGGTCATTTCTATATTGAACTTGTAAAATAATTTTCTTTTTGTCTTAATGTTGTTTTTCATGAAAATATACAATCATCATCATCATCATCATCATCATCCCTTTTAGATTAACCAGGCCATGATTAATCGTCAATACAAGGGTGAGGCCTGTCTGTCAAGTCTAGGTCTGAAACTGAAAAGCTGGGCGGTCCTGTGGGCTGATGGATTCCATATTCAGGGCCTCACGATCGCGTGACACGAGTTCATACCATGTTAACTTGGGTCTCCCTTGCCCCCTTTGTGCCGGTATATTCAGACCTCTGATCTGCGCGATCCAGCTGTTGCTGCGTTCTATGTGTCCTAGCCATCTCAGCCTGCCTTGTTGCATTATACTGGCTATGTCCTTCAGCTTGAGCTGTTCAAGGAGGTTCTCAAAGTTGATGTCATCATTTGGCTTAACTCGGCAAATCCACCTTACCATGGCTCTGTCATTTCGTTGTAGGCGCTTGGTGGTGTTGGTTGTAGCAGCCCAGGCTTCAGAGCCATATAGCATGGCGCTCCTCACGCAGCTGGCGTATACCCGGCCTCTTGTTGTAGCTGGCAGGTGTTTGTTGGTGAGGACAGGGATGAGTTCTCTGAACTTTTTCCATGCTGATTTGCACTGGGGTTGCGGCTGCAAGCTCGCATCCACCTCCTGAACACATGGTGTCTCCTAGATAGCAGAAGTCGGCCACAGCTTCAAGTGTGCTGTCTCCGACCTCCACCTCCTCCTGGGGCCTGCCGTCGATTGGTCTGGCTGTGCCCTTACAGCGTGGGCAGGTGTACCGTGGGACTGGTCTGAGTGGGCCGTTGATTCCACTACATTTCTTGTGGACCCAACTGGAACATGTTGTGCAGAAGATAGAATTCCTTCCGGTTCCGCTAAGGCAGACTGAGCAGGGGTACTTTCCAGATTTTCTCATTTTGTTGAGGTTCTGTCCTGTGATCATTACCTTGGTCTTGCCCATGTTATCCCGGAGGCCCTTTTCTTCCATTCCCATCTTCCATGCGGCTATTCTATCCACAAGGGCTTCTAGGGAAGTGTCAACAATGGCAAGGTCATCAACATAAAAGAGTTCCCAGGGGCATTCAGTCTGAAATTCACGTGACAGGGCTTCCAGGACGATGATGAAGAGTAGGGGACTGAGCACAGAGCCTTGGTGTACGCCTACTTCCACTTTGAATTCGTCGCTGTACTTCTCTCCAACACGCACGCGGCTTCTGGCATTTGAGTACATAGATTGTACAACCTGGACGAGCCATTCCTCGACTCCTAGTTTTCGCATGGCCCACCAGATGACTTTGTCAAGGTCAATAAAAGCCATGTAGAGGGTTTTATTTGCTGCAAGGTGCTTTTCTTGGAGCTGACGGATGATGAAGATAGCGTCTGTTGTGCCTCTGCCTGGCATAAAGCCGAATTGCATCTCGTCAATGTGCACTTGTTGCCTGAGTAGATGTTATGTTACTCTCTCTAAAATTTTCATGGTCTGATCTAACAGCTTTTGACCTCTGTAGTTGCCCCTATCGAGTGCGTCACCCTTTCCTTTGTAGAGACTGATAATATAGCTCTCTTCCCACTCTGCTGGTATATGGCCTTCACGGACGATGGCTTCCATAAGGTCTACCCCAACCTTGCCTGTGGGCTTCAACATCTCTCCTATAATGCCGGATGGTCCAGCCGCTTTACCCATGCGCATCTTGCTGACTGCTCTACCGATCATCTCGCTGGTGATTGGCACACTTGGGCCTTGGACAGGGGGTTCCTCTGATAGGTCATTAGTTTTAGACTTACCTTACCTTAGTAATGCATATTCCTATGCTTACCGACTAAAGATTGAACCTCGTGTTGACGGGGCTATCTTCTATATGAACCAAGTAGTGAGACAGGAAGTGACCCGACAATACGGGGGCAGGTACACCGGAAGGTAGTACTCAATCATGTGATAACCAAAAACTCGCACTTTTTTCCTTTGGTCCGTTCTGAACGGACCTCGAGATTTTTATATGTGATTTTTGTATTTTCAGATTTTTGATTATTGGTATGTATTCACATTCCTATCTTTACCAAGTATATTATTTTCATTATTCACACCTACCTTTTCGTCGCGATGTTTATCCTTCGTCTTGGTAATTTTTTCTAGATGTCGTATTCCTTTTTTGTAATGTTATGTAATGTTAAATTTTTGTATTCTTGGGTCTAACAAAAGGTTGTTTTTTTTGCGACAATCATGTTTGTTTGGTCGAGTACTTCGATCCCCTCGTTTTCTCCCCTGTTATTGCCCTCACAAATTTTTGCTTTAATTACCCTTAGGTAATTCTTTATTAGCAAATACTTTCTGTAAGCAATTTATATTATGCATTTACATAAAATTTTACATACTTTTAATTTTATGCATTTATGCTTTATGCCTTTTTGTTTATGTTTTTCTCTTGTATATCCTTAAGGTAAATATCTCCTATCTCTTTTACATTTTTCGGCATATACCTTTTTTGTTTACACTTAAAATATGTATGTCTAATTTTTTTTAGAGTCTTTTCTGGTGTTTTGCAGACCTCACATGAGAGTGTATTGCTTACGCTGCAATTCCAAGAAGTCGGTAAAGGATCCGCATACGCCTTGTTCCGACGCGTCTAGGTGTGCCGAGTGCTCCTCTCTCTCTCCGAGATTCTTCAAGCGATGCTCTGCGGTTGTCCGCAAGCGCTTTACTCAGAGAGCTTACAGGATGTCAGCAGACAACGTAGAGAGGTCTTTTCTTCCTCGTGAGGTTCCTCCTCCCACTCCTAGTGGCTCTGACGACTCTCCTCCGCCCGAAGGGAAGCGTCCCGTTGTGGAGAACCCAAGCGCTGACAACCCTTCACCTCTGACTACGTGTCCACAGATGTCGGACCCCCGTCTACCAGCGCTCCTTCAAGCTCTCCTCAACTGTGAGGACCTTCAACCGAACTCTAGATCGTCGGTCAGAGGTTCCAAACGCTCTTGACTTCTCCTTCCCCTGATGAACGTAGGAGTCGTTTTCCCTCACCCCAACGCTCCTCCCGTCGCTCCCCTTGGCGTTCTGTCTCTCCTAGACGTTCGTCTTGGCTCTCCTTGGACTCTCAGGGCTCACCTGGACCTTCCCCTCAGCGATCTTTGTCTCCTCAACACTGGCCTCAGTGCTCCTTGTCCCCTCAGCGCTCCTCCAAGATCTAAGCCTTCGCTTTCGAGCCTTAAGAGAACCTTTAAGGCTCAGAGATTGGCAATCTCTACTAGGACTGTTGAACTCCGCTCAGGACCTCACCCTCAGAGGAAGGCTAATGTTGAGACTGCTGCAGAACTTCCTCAAACCTCGTATTATAGCAGACGATCTCAGGACCGAGTTCGAGCTTCCCTCTCATCTCTATTAGTTCCTGGTGTGGCGGAAGATCCGGTCGAACGTTTGCGACGGTATCTCTTTGATAGAGTTTGCCCCCAACCGAGAGCTGTTAGTGGATGCGTCTCTTTGGGGTTGGGGAGCTCATTTCAACGATCTCACAGTCTCAGGAGTGTGGATGGACAACCAGAGCACTTGGCACATCAACAACTTGGAGATGCAAGCGGCGATGGCAGTGCGACATTGGGCTCACCTGCTCCGCGGGTCCTGCCTCCTGATGATGTCAGACAACTCTACAGTAGTCTATCTTATCAATTACCAGGTGACAACAGTGTCACGAAGACAACTAGAACTTACATTTAAACTCTTTTGTCTAGTAGACGACAACAACATAGAGTTGGCGCTCGCCACATTCTGGGATGCAGGAATGTCCTGGCGGACGCACTCTCCAGACCACGGAATGGATGTTACATCAGGAGGCATTCGAGCTGCTTTGTCGAGTGTACCGCAGACCTCTGATCGACCTGTTAGCAACCAAGCTCAATAATCAGCTACCAGTTTATGTGTCCCCACTTCCGGATCCGGCAGCTTGAGTAGTGGATGCCCTGTCCCTATCGTGGGGGGGTCTGATTGCTTATGCATTCCCCTCTCCGATCCTGCTCCCAAAGGTGATCGCCAAGACACGGCAGATACTTTTGCTTTTGGTCACGCCTTGTTGGCCGGCGAGAACATGGTTCCCAGATCTAAGGGACCTAGTCAGAAGGGACCCCGAACCACTTCCTCCTTGGTTAAATCTTCTGAAGCACCCCCAAAGCCATCTACCTCATCCAGACCCAGAGAGGTATTATCTGTGCGTCTGGGTCATCTCAAGAAGGCCTTAAGGTCCAAGGGTTATTCATCTCAGGTTGCAAACACCATCGCTAGGGCACATCATGTTTCAACAAGATCGTTGTACGATGACAAATGGCTTTCCTTTGAACGCTTTTGCTCAGACCGCGCCCAGAATAAAAGCGAGGAGACGGAAGAGTTGTCCCTTTGCCCAGTGCGAGCTCTAAGGGTCTACAATTCTTCCAGCAAGAGAGGGTCTAGGAAACGACTGTTCATCCCTTTCTCATCCTTGGTTAATGGTGAGATTAGCAAGAACAACATATCCTTGTGGCTTCGTTCCACCATCTTGTCGGCGTACGATGCTGCAGGTTTACCTCACCCAGTGGCGAACAACCCCCATGAGATCTGGGCGTTGGCGTCCACGATGGCCCTTCACAGGAACTGCTCGGTCCCGACCATTATGGAGGGTTGTCTCTGGCAATCTTAAGCCATCTTCGCCTCTCACTACCTCCGAGATTTGGCTGTGGAAGATGGGAATGGTTTGCCCAGCAGCTCACCAAGCCGTCCTCTCACTAGGTACAGAATTGGTTTTTATTCTTCTTATCTTAGTATCTTACTTCTTGGCTTAGGTTGACTGTTGGCTTTTCGTCTCTTTTAGATTCGTCGCCTCCAGTCTCCTCTTGCCTTTACGGTCACAGTTTGGTTGGTCCTCTGGAGTCCTTCCCGCCTTCCTTGCTGTCGAATCGTATACATTACTAAGGTAAGATAAGTTTAAAAACTTATTAAAATCTAAATATTTTAGATGTTTAAAAGACTTACCTTACCTAAAAGGATTAATCCTGTCCGTCGTTTTACTCTTCCTCCCCTCTTCTTCGGACTCCCTCAGACTTTTTCTGGCGGAAAAAAGTGTGAGTTCTTGGTTATCACTTGATTGAGTACTACCTTCTGGTGTACCTGCCCCTGTATTGTCTGGTCACTTCCCGTATCACTACTTGGTTCATATAGAAGATAGCCCCGTCAACACGAGGTTCAATCTTTGGTCGGTAAGCATAGGTCCATGCATTACTAAGGTAAGGTAAGTCTTTTAAACATCTTAAATATTTAGATTTTAATAAATTTTGCTTATGGATACACCTGATGATACTCTTGATCGAGTTTGAAAGCCATTTCCGAAATTTTATTTTTGACAGAGTTATGGCCCTTGTTGGACTTGGGGCGATTAACAGGTCTGATGCTCCAATGGGGACAGATTTGCTCAGAAACTATAGCACCTAGATGAGTGAAATTTTTGTTATTGGTGCTCCTGATGACACTCTTGATCGAGTTCGAAAACCAATTCCGAAAAAAATTTTAACAGAGTTATGGCCCATTGTTTCTGAAAATGGACTTGGAGCAATTAACAGGTCTGATGCTCCAATGGGGACAAGTTTTCTCAGACATGATGACACCTAGATGAATGAAAATGAATCCACCTGATGATACTTTTCATTGAGTTTGAAAGCTGTTACCAAATTCGCTGTTATGGCCCTTGGGTTTGAACTTGATGCAAAGGACTAGTCTGATGCTCCAATTTAGACACGTTTTATCTGAAACTTTTACAGTTAGATGAAATTGTAGTTTTCTCCTGATAATACTCTTGACTCTTGCAAAGGACCACCGATATGCTCAAATGGGGGCAATTTTACTGCAGGAGAAGAATTCAGACGGGCTGCGGGGGTATGGAGCCATGCTCACTTTTTCTTGTTTAGTCAGTGAAAAGACTTGTAACAAATATCTTGTTTCCCGTGAACACTTAATGCACCAAAAGTTGTTGACTGTCGTTCGTTAATAATTTGCCGAGAATAACATGTGATACGATTAAAACAAACACACAAATTATCGTAAGTAATTTCTTTTCATTCTTTTTTTAATTTTTTTTTTTTATTTGCATATATTTTAAGTTTTACATGTATTCGGTTTGTTTGTACATATTCACAGTTGAGCGTGAATTAAGAACATTATACATTTAAACAAAAGGACATAAATACATAGGCTAAAGTGACCTTCAGCGCTATACAGGTTATACTATTGGTGACGGTACATGCACATTACAAACATTGGCAATATGACATGCTTATTGCTTGGTGCCCCAAAGGGCACCAAGTATTATGATTTGATTCTCCTAAAACTTTTCTGAATTCTCTCTATATTACTCTTGATATTTTCAAAGGGAACCCCGCGCCAATCACATGTTTTGTATCCAAATCAAAAGACCAATGAACAGAGCTGTAGCAAAAAATGCATTACGTCACCATGTGGGTAATACAAAATATTTGGCACATTAAACTGTGGAATATGATTTCGCTTTAAATGTCATGTTAAAAGAGAAACAATATTTTCTATTAAAGACGCTGATGTTAACAGACTCAATCAAAAACATCTTCATTTGATGAAGAGTCTGCATTTGTTCCAGATAAGAGCATTATTTCGCATTCAATAATCGCAGAATCCACTATTTTATAACCCACGCGATTTAATTTCATGCTGGGCTCGCCTGGCGATTTAAATGTAATGTTTGTGTAAGAACGATGGTGACATCGAAAAAAGACTTATGTTTACTAATAGGTAGATCACTTACGACCACGTGACAAGTCATACTTAACGATGTCACTAAATGTTTACGTTGAAAACATGTATTTATTATCAGAGCTACTGAAATTGACTCGTGCTATATTTAGAATATGAACTACATCGCTGGTTCCATACGGTTACTATAAGGCCGCGGCTTAGCTCAGCGGAGCTGGGTTGAAATCCAGTCAGATCATCGGAAAGTATTTTGTTTATTATCTGTAATACTACAGTTAATAATTAACCAGCATGACAAGGAGATACGGTTTTGGCAGTACGTTTTGCACAATTTCCTGTCATTGTCAACGCTACATGGCAACCCATGCAGTGCTTTTTCTTCAAGTAACAACATCACAATGCCATAACATCATAAACTGTCACTGTCACATCATTGTCTTGAAAATCTAGTGTTGTTGTGTTCAGAGATTTAAATTTTTTCTCTGAGATCTCAAAAAGAGTGAATTTGAATGATAAATAGAATATCACCCTTGTGTGTTTTGATTTGAAATATACCAACAATCGTTGATGAATGTAAAAAATATTCATAACTTTCAGCAATTCGTGTTGATAGAAATTAATTTTGTCAAGTTAACTTTGAGTAATACTCGTGTTAATATTACTGCTGTTATCCAGTGTTGTATATATTATCACCCAAATTGTTCGACAAATCACAATCTCCTTCATCTGCCTATGTGGCACCAAGCATGCCTTTTTAAAGGCTTTTCTTGTTGTAAGTACAAAGTGAACTGTGTGTAATACATAATATGTACAGTCGATTATCAAAACATTTAATTTCTCAATATGGTATGTAGGGATGACCAGAATTTAACAAATGGATCATTCTCACTGGAAACTACCGGGGTTTTCCGAAAGCAAGCCCAGGGCTTCTATACGGAAAATAGGGTTTTTAACAAGTGAACTTTGGGGCTAAATAGAAGCCCGGGCTTATATTTGGAAACATGGGCTTGTATTCGGAATATTTTAGTTCAAGATTGACAATCATACTGAATAAAACTCACAAAAACATGGCATGGCATCACTTTAATATATTTAACAGAAATACGACTATTGCAATGAGTTAAGAAAAGGTAGCGCATGGGAACTCTTTTAATTTACGCAAAACACTTTACCGATTCAGAATTGAATAAATGAACTCGTCCCATGAGAACCACTCACGTTGTTTTAACTTTAAAAAGTTATGTTTCGAGGTACAGGAGTTCGAATGTGCATATGTTGTATTAGTTTATAACATCATTTGTTTTTAAACAGATTTGGCGTGCATGTATAAAAATGGTTTGATCAAGTATTAACATAAAACTTATATCTTGTCTAAATATTCAGTATTCAAAATAGTACTAAATAGACTTTGGACAATGTCTTCCAAAAAATGAGATCCAGATTGCAAGTGTTATATAGATTTTATACACATGATATTTCTGAACATTGTTATGTTGTTCTAGTATTGATTAAGTTGCCTGCGTACAAAGATGTAAATGGAAATTGAAGCTGTTTATTGTTATTAAATTCTTAGTTTCATACTGTTCTGTGGCCATGTCACATGATCATATGGATTCAAATGATTGGGAAAGACAAATGGAACAATTTGCAACTAAAACGTTTTATGAATATGTTGGAAATAGAATCCATAAAATAAAATAAAGAACACTTTCTAAGCTATATTATGCCTTGAATTTTCTTCTCTGAACCTCTGAAATATTGAGAACACTCAATCTTGATCAAAATGGAATTGAACCACCTGGTTCTCATTTATCGATCTAAATGTTCGCTGTACTTGAAAACCGCTTATAACTCTTTCCACAGAGCAAACAGATACCATTTTTAATGTCATATAACATATCTTTCAAATGGCACAATATGCCAGCGATGAGTAGGCCCATCATGACATTAACTGTTGGTGTTGTAGAAAGGGAAGGCCACTTTAGTTTGACACATTAAAGCTTGATGCTTTACACTTACTAATAAAAATTGAGTAACATGAGAACATCCTTCCAAAATATATTTGTCATTTCTGGAATCAATTTATCTCGAATAAAGGTGCTATCTGAAAGCCAAAGCTCATTCATATCATTTATTCTGTTTGCCAAAATAGTAGCCCATTTCTTGTTTCCACTTTGTAGTCTACTTATCCACCTTAGCTTTTGAGATGCAATAATTTCCTTAATATTTGGAGCTTTTATTCCTCCATGCTCAGGTATAAGAACAAGGACATCGCATTTAACTTTATCAGGCTTACCCCTTCAAATGAATTGAAAACATTTCTTCTGGAATTTTTCAAGTGTATTCTTCTTTTCATTCTTTTTTAATAAAATACATCTAAAAATTAAAAGGATGATTCATGAGCTTGAGTCGTGACAAAATAGCTAAAAAGGCAATAAAAGGCATTTAGAAGGAGGAATTATATTTTGTCAATTCACCGTCACAGTCATTGCTCTATTCATTTGCATAAATCAATGCGCGACAACGTCAACTATTAAAAAATATTATCAGGCATTTTTTTCTAATTAGATTTTAAAATGACATTGTATGATAAAGAAGTGATCATGCGAGTGTGTTTTAAGATCATAAATATCCTGCATTAGGAATAAACACTATGTATTTAGCTGGCCAGGCTCGCAAAATACAATGTTTATTCCTAATGCAGGATATTTACGATCCGAAAACACACTCGCATGATAACCTCTATATTTGTCGCATCTCTTTTCTATAAAATAAAAAAATATACATTGATTGGTCCGGAATGCAGAAATTATGAAAGCGGCTTACCCTCAGCTATTAGAGAACCAATTATTTTTGTATTCATTATGACATAAAATTGTAAAAAAGCACTGAGCGGTTAAAAATATATCAAGCAAGAAAGGAAGGGATGTAATAAAATCACTGCACAGTTCAATACGAAGCTAAAAAAAAGTACGTGTTTGTGGGGTGCTCGCTATGTGATAAGTTTTCTTTGCACAAACTTTACTTGGTATAAAAGATCGTTCTTTACTCTTTATTCTGATGTAAAAATTGGTGAAAGTATTTCATGAGTTATATAAGTAATAGATATACCCACTCTTCCCGAGGTGTATCGCTCAATATACCTCCTGTTTGAATCGTGGGTCGCCGAGGATCACGATTCAAACAGGAGGTATATTGAGCGATGCACCGAGGGAAGGGTGGGTATATCTGACTTATACCCCACTCTGGTTGAGTTATATTTGACGAAAAAGAATTGTCCACATTCTCTGTGTATATTTATCTTAAACCTAACAAGATCAACAAAATGTTAACAATCTAACTTCATTACATTAAAATTTTGTACAAATTAGTACCTATACATGGCTTATATAGGAAAATACAACAATCCAGACATGGCACAACAAAAAGTACCACCACCTACATCGAGCCTCATTAGCTCAGTCGATAGAAGCGTTGTGTCGCAACATTAAGGCCCCTGGTTCGATTCCCACTTTGGACATTAAAATTTCTCAAAAATTCAAAATTTTACAACTTGGTTAATTTGCCTAAGTTATTTGGATGTTCAAAAAAGAATAGGTGTATTAGAAAAGTTGTGGTGTATCGGTCAATATACCTACGGTTAGAACAAAGGAAACCATAGCAACGAGACCGGAAGTGGGGTATAAGCATGAAATATACAAGAAATATAAGAATTAATGAAACTACAAGCAGTGAAAAGACTGATTTTCAGATATTATTCAGCTATGTACCACTTTTCTAAGTTATTTCATAAAACATGCAGCACATTTTCACAATTTATATGTCAAAAGAAAGAGGAAAGTATGCCCTTTAATTCTATGTAAAATGCATGCATATGCAATAATTACTTTTAGCCCTGCAAAAACATTTAATTTCTGTTGAACTGTTGATCAAATAATTATCTGCTTTCGCGCTTGATATTTCAATAATGTTGTTGTACACTCCGTTCAAACTGGAAGCGTTTGTGGTTTCATATCCTCAATATTACTGTTGCTCTTTTGAATGCCTACATTCTGTAGAAAGAATTTTTAAAAGATAAAAGTGTGGACAGTGTACTCTCGACCTTGATTGTTCTTTGCACCAATCAAGGTGATTATTGTTATATGCTGTTGTTGTAAAACTATTTCATAAAATAAATTACCAGTATTCTTTTCTATTTCATTAAAGAGACCGAGAAAGTCAATGTGAGCTGTCCGTGGAAGTTTAACTAGAGCCACATCATGAACCCCCATCCTTCTTTGGCACTATATATCTTTTGAACGGGGCGGCAAAATTTCAAATATTTATATCATTGTAAAGGGCAAAAAACAAGCTTCAATCCAATGTGTCATTTGTATATGCGCGCACAAAAATAAAGAAGCGGCAAGCGGAATAAGAGACATCGCTCACAACCCTGTACAAAGGTAAAGCTTTGTAAAAGGGAAACAAGACCCCCTAAGAAAAAACGTGCTTGCCGCAAAGCCGTCTGCTAAATTCAAACTGCCAGGAAGTAAAACTACGCATGCACAGAGACCGTGCCTTGACCCAGGTTAAATATAGATTACTCTCACATCATTCCATAATCTATCACAATAAGGCAAAACAATGTACATTTGTATGCTGCTTAAAGAAGGGCTGCATAACCTTTTTATGCCCCCGAATCGGAGATTCCGGGGGTATATTGTTTTTCACCTGTCCGTCTGTCCGTCCGTCTGTCCGTCTGTCTGTCTGTCCGTTTGTCCACAAAAACTTTAACCTTGGTCATAACTTTTGATTGGTCAGAGCTAGGTCTTTGATACTTGACATATGCATCCGGGGGCATTCGTGTTTCACAAACACATCTTGTTTAAATATATTTTTCAAAAGATATTGGTCAAATAACTATATAGCATAGATATTAGGCCAAAACAGCAACGATACACAGTTTCTCAATGAAGCTACAGCTAAGTAAACATTGCGTAACAAAGCATCTGCTTGTCGCCGTCCAGCGACAAACCGAAACAAGGCTGAGAGGCCACGGGCAGGGGATACCGGAAGTGACGTGGCAGTAGGCGAAGCGTTCGTCTGCTTTTATGGAAAATGATAGGCGAAATCCGCAGTTCTGCCTTTTCAAAGCGATTAACAGTATGCTATATCATTGTGTTGCTGTCAACTGTCCTAGAATATCTCCTGATGAAGTCTCCGTAGACAAATTCCCATCTTATTGATGGTTTCACGCCAAATTGACCCGCTGTGTTGGGTCAAACAGAGCAATGTGACAATCTACATCGAACTCACGTGTTCCGAACACTACACCGATTTTCTGCTTCGAGCTTGCATTTTCACTGAATAGACAGTTTGGCATGCAGAGAAAAGGGAGATTAGTAAAATATAAAACATAGCACAAGGTATTGGGCTGATTTATGGTAATAATCCGAATATAAAATGCTCACATTCAGATTTGAACATTGTGTAAAAAGGTTGAATAAACAATGACATTGGTCTGCAGGTGTTACTTACTTTCTTTAGATCAGATACTCACTTATTACACAATTACTTTACTGTCTATCGTATTTCCTGTCTGTTTCCTAATTAGATGATATCAAATGATGACTATAGCAGGTAGGTTATATAATGCACAATCATCAACACCTGGCTATTTTTATGACATCAGCTAATTAGGTAACATCAAATAGCAATTGTATTCCTTAACATCCCTTTTTTCTCCGATTGGTAAATTATAACCTAATACACCACGTGGTGTGGTTATCAGGTCAATATCAGAGGTTAACTATTTCGTATAACCAGGCGTGCGATGGTTATATTGTATAACCTTACCTCTTCACATCCAATGTGCGTTTGGTCGATATGTTCTCGGTTCGATACCACAAACAAGTTCGGCTTCGCCTCACTTCTTTGTAGTATCGCACCTCGAGAGAACTTACAACCACTGTGTTTTAGGGTACGTCAAGGTTCCCAACACCTTGAAATGTTGACTTTGTATCAAAGACATATTTACGAAAGAATACATAATATCAAAACAATTTTGAAACGAAGTTTATTTACAGATTTATAGCTTATTTTACTATAAAATGCACCACATGGTGAACTCATTTTGGGCTTTGTGCTTAACCATGATTAATGCAGACCCCAAGGTCTTCTAGTATTTTCATCTTAACACTCATACACAAATTCACGTCGTTCTCGGTTAGCTGAAAAGCTTCAGCGAGTAGGACACAGAATCCAAGTGAACAATGTTTCCAATCCTTTGACAAGCTAAACTCTGTTCCATTCATATGGGCTTTGTTGAATTATCCATAATAAGATCAACTTTAAATGTTATTTGGATTGTCAATCAAATGTTCATATGTAGTCCCTGAAGCAAAAGTGTAACGTCAGTTGTTGAAATTTAACACCGGTGATCTTTTTAAATTGCTTATCGATGTTTGACTTTATTGCTTAATGTTAAACTCTCTCTAGGTATGAATATTTTTTCTAATTTTATTTCAAAACATTTTGAATCTGACTTTTGAATAATGTTAGAGTATACTTTTTAATGGACCAATCATATTTTAAAGATAAATGTCGAATAATGTGATTTAGTGTAAGAAAGAAACATGCTAAATTAATGTCAGAGTAATAAGCTTATAAGTACCTTGTTACATTATTTATCAATATTATGACACATTGCTATATACATTACTAGATAATATTGAAAATAATAATTACATTAACAATCATTTTTCAACAGCAAAATGCTTAAGTATTAACTTGGTTGTTGACAGCTTGTTTTATACCGTGTAAACCCTCTGTAACAGCACTTTCGTAGATCCACGCATAAATAACATTCAACAGCAAATACATGAATATACTTAAAAGTTCAACTCACCTTTACTTCCTCCTGAAAAGACCTTGAAACGCGGCCATAAATTTGTTCAAAACAAGAAACCACTTCATTTTCGTCTCCACCTTCAAACCATGTGCTTTCGATTGTGTAAAGCTTGTGCGATATGATCTGTACTTAAAATCCGTGCATCGCAAGATGAAACGTATGTGCAGCAACACCTTTTGCTTTATAAAGAGGAAAATATTTGATGGACTGAATAGTGTATTAAACATCAGAATATCATTTGCCATAAAGCACAATTTCAGTGAAGTTTTAACAAATTGTATTCACATTATTTGAATTAAGTTCAATGTAGAATGTTGGTGTTTGTAAGTCGAAACAACTAAAAACAGATTGCTTCTTGCTCAGATTTGTCTGAACGACAACTTCGCCATGACATGCCCAATCTGCACGTGAAATTCGCGTATTGTGCAAATGGAATGTTAAGAAGTTGAGTGTATTCAAGTTTTACCCCGTAACAACAACTATCAAATACATTGTAACTAAATGCAAATTGGTAAAGCCATGTGGTGTATGTGAGATAATGACCACATCCTCGTAGCTATCGAATATAACCTTCTCGCTGTCGCTTGAAGGTTATATCCCGATACCTACTCGGCTGTAGGTCATTATCTCAACCATAACCTGAAATTAGGAATACCGTTTTTGCTCTATCTGATAATTATTTTGGATAAGGTTCATTTAATAAATCTTCATTCTGTTGGGCCATGTATCGGCTATTGTTGTGGAAAATATCACCTCTATGTACAAGAGTGAAAACAGTAAGATTTTCAGTGAAATGCCCTATTAAAATAATGTTTTAAACAAGACATCAGTGATCATCCAATACATGTCTTTCATTGAGAATTGTAACTTGTCCATCACTAAATGAAATAACTAAGAAAAACGTATATATTTTTTATCCTGTTACAAAATGAAGTCAAAGGCAATTCTAAAAAAATGGTTTAAATGTAAAAATAAAATAGTATTGTATAATTACATCCTTTCTGCTGTGCTATTAAAGTAATATTCAATAACAACCAACAACTCTGCACGAAGATAAAACAGATCACACGGGAGCAATTGTTTACATATACATCCGGGTTCTCAAGTGCAGTCTTATGACAACATTGCGCAAAGCGAGACCATCTAGGCCTACATGCTGTAGCATTATGCGAAAAACTTTGTTTTTTTATCAGGGTCTTACGTTTTCATCAATACAAATTGCCAGTTGAATAAATAAACTACCGATTTATTGAAGGTTTGAGATGTTTGGATGTTGTTTAGGGTGTTTAATCGACGGGTAAACATCGAGCTGTACTGTTAGCTTGTGTTGTTTTACATAACGAGGGCACACAAGGGGGTATCACATCACCTACTAACATGTCACGAGGCAGTCACGCTTCAGTGCGTTTTATTCTGTTCGCCGGCCTCATTAGGCGTTGTTCTTTATACAGTCGTAATTAAGCCGTTTCTAGGTCGATTTCAGAAATTTAAAGTTGAGCCCATGTGAAATTGTTATCACTATTTCATGAATCCCGAAATGAATGGATGAAAATCAACACATGCTTATCCGACTGATAGCAGGAAAAGGGCATTTATACAACTTCCAAGCTGAAATGTCTATTTCTTTTATTTCAATGACCACTTATTTCTGTTGCAGTGTATGAAGAGTTGTATGCATGTGAGTCTTTTGAAACCATGTCTATGGATACAGATGAAGATGAGCATAGTCTTGAGATGCAGCTTCCCTACATTGCAATGTTAATGGAGAGGTAAGCTAATAACTAAGCTCTTTCACCAATTTTATCAGGTTTCACCAACCAAATAAGTTTTGCTTATTGTAAAATTCTGCAAAAAAATATATATGTGTGATTTAGAAGATAAATAGTTGCGTTTGTAAAATTTCCGGGATTCATTGTTATTCAACACCCGCAAATTTAGTTAAAAACCGACGGCGTTAGCTATAAAGAAGGAGGAATTCCCAGTGTTATAGACATTAAAATAGTGTTCTTATATTGCAAACCAGTTGCACTCATAACGATGAGATCTTATCGTTTTCACTGTGAAATTTAAGAGAGGGAAACAGTTATATAATTCATAAACCAACAGGAACAAACCCGACTGAACAAATATCTTAAACTAGCCCAGACCATTGTGACGTTGACGCGATCATTATTACGTCATAACCGTTGGCCTTTGTGACGTCGTGCCATGGGAACGGCATTCGAAAGAAACCGGCCGCATGGCACAAGGCGGCAAATTAGGATAAACTTTGCCAATTAAGAAAGTTTAGTTACATAAAACTAAAGCAAATTAAAAAGGATTTTTGGCATCTACGGGAATGCACAAGTGAGAAAATGACAACAACAACAGTAAAATGTGAATCGGGCACGAATATTGGGAGAATCAGAACATTTTAATGTTGAGGCGGACCAAATAATGTATCCTTTCGCGGTGATTCGCCTCAGCCAATTTGCGGGTGTTCATTGCCATTTAACACTGTGAATTCCTTCAAATCAACCTATCAGAAACGAGTATTTACCGAAGTCATGTTACAATATAAAATGAAGTTCATGGACTCTTGTTGTTCCTTTGGCACAATGCATAACAGGATGGACATCTCACGTATTGGAAATAGTGTGGAAAAACATCCTTTAGAGAACACTGATTAAAGTCACCCATAATGAAGTTTGGAGCATCCAGGGAAAGAGCTTGCAATTTGTGTGTGGTAGTGGTGGTTTGTTCTTTCTCTCCATCACCTTCTTTCTCAAGTCTCCTTTTTCCCCCCTGTTCTGTTTCTTAACAGACCCTTCTTTTTTCCGACACTCGACAGGGACATCAATCACAGAGTTTAAAATCTATGAGAAGACATAGACAAAAGTTTTAACCAATATTAAACAGTATTTATAGACGAGTTAAAGTGACACAGAGTATCTTTCTTAAAAATTTATTTGGTTTTGATAAACTACAAAATATCTAATATGCTGATTAAAGTTCATATCGCATCACTGGATTTGCAAATATATCCATTTATGCATAATATCTCTAAAATGCTTGATTTTATGGAAAAATCAAGAAAACATCTCAAATACGTTTACTATTCGAAATTACGCATCAGATTGATCAACCTATTAGTTACAATACCTAATAAACACTATCAAATCAAATATATCTTCCTGTAAGCTTATGACAAGGTTTCAAAATTACGTTTGGCGAATTTGCGCACCCACTCGAGCCACATTGTCCGGTTTTCGATCAAAATCCCGACTTTGAATGGCCGTATTTTCGCTCTAATGTACTGATTGATCTTCAACTTGTTATTTTCAGTAACAGTTAATGGTTCCCGGTGTAATAACATTGATTTCAAAATTTGACATATGTGATCCTATCAACATACTCTGTGTCTCTTTAATGTGTAGCAGAAATTACCCAATTCACCATAAACCATAACACTAAGTGTGTTTAGTTTTACTCGTAGCAATTCAATAGGTGAACTTTTTCAATAACGTCCATAATTTGCAAACCCCATACTTTTGACCCATACAATAATATTGGTTTGATATTAACATCAAAATTTTTAAGAAGATCTGGTATCAGAGACCGCACAAGATATGTGTTTATTTATAAATTCCGAGAAAACCTTTCTAGATATATTGTCCGTGGAATGCACTTGTCAAGGTATTCAGCGGTATTGCAATGAACAGTGATGTCGTAATAGTTTCATATTTCTGAAATTATTCTTTCAAATTAAAGATATTCGCTAAAATTGCACTTTCCCAACAAAAGACACAAATGTTACAGTCAATACAAGGGTCAACTGTTGATTTCAGCCAGAGTGAGCTAACAATATAAAAGTTGTCTTGTAAATCTGTCTTGGTAATATATGTCAATGCATTGCGGTCTAACTTGTACTTTTCAGCGGAATGCACGTGCATTGAGCGCGGCTTGTGCAGATGAGAGAGCCTTACATAAAATGTACATTATTTTTTTCCAATTTGAGTCAATGATTCATTTTTAGCTCATCCGGACTGAAAGTCCAGATGGGCTTATGGCATGGCCCGTCGTCCGTCGTCCGTCGTCCGTCCGTAAACTTTTGACACTTTCGACTTTTCGACTGAAATTTTGTGTACAGGTACCTTAGCATATGGAGATTCTAATTTGTAACTTTGGTGACCTTATGACCCCAAATAGGGTCACAGGGGTCACAACTTTAAAAACCTATTTTCATCTTCTTCTCCAGTTCCAGGACTAGAGAGTTAATATTGATATGTGCAAACTCCTTGGACAATGGGGATTCTAATTTGTAACTTTGGTGACCCTGTGACCCCAAATAGGGTCGCAGGGGTCACAACCTTAAAAACCTATTTTCATCTTCTTCTCCAGTTCCAAAAGGTCTAGCGAGTTAATAATGATATGTGCAGACTCCTTGGACAATGGGGAGTCTAATTTGTAACTTAGGTGACCCTGTGACCCCAAATTGGGTCACAGAGGTCACAACCTTAAAACCTTATTTTCATCTTCTTCTCCAGTTCCAAAAGGAGTAGAGAGTTAATATTGATATGTGCAGACTCCTTGGCCAATGGGGATTCTAATTTGTGACTTTGTTGACCCTGTGACCCCAAATAGGGTCACAGGGGTCACAACTTTAAAATACTATTTTCATCTTCTTCTCCAGTTCCAAAAGGAGTAGAGAGTTAAAAATGATATGTGCAGACTCCATGGACAATGGGGATTCTAATTTGTAACTTTGGTGACCCTGTGACCCCAAATAGGGTCGCAGGGGTCACAACCTTAAAAACCTATTTTCATCTTCTTCTCGAGTTCCAAAAGGTCTAGAGAGTTAATAATGATATGTGCAGACTCCTTGGACAATTGGGATTCTAATTTGTAACTTTGTTGACCCTGTGACCCTATTTGGTCACAAGTTTCCACATGTTCAATCGTTTATTTACGTGAGATTAGGCACCAAAATTCATAAACAAAATATAATTATTTGTCGACTTATACGTGGAATGTCTGATTGGCAAAAATTTGAATCTGCATCCCTGGTCACAACCTTAAAAACCTATTTTCATTTTCTTCTTAAGTTCCAATAGGTCTAGAGAGCTGAAATTATATGTGCAGACTCCTTGGCCAATGGGGATTCTAAACTGTAGATTTCGTGACCCCATGACCCAAATTAGGGTCACAGGAGTCATAACCTTAAAAACTTATTTTCATCATCATCTTCAGTTCCAAAAGGTCTATTGAGCTGAAAGACTGCATGTAGACTCCTTGGCCAATTGGGATTCTAAACTGTAGGTTTCGTTACCCCATGACCCCAAATAGGGTCACAGGGGTCACAATCTTAAAAACCTATTTTTCTCCATTAGATGCGATCTATGGCAAATTTATTTCTCCTTGGATATTTTAGGGTGGACTTCTTTCACTGTCTAATATTGGCGATCTAGAAAGTGTTGAATAATAATAAATCATTTGAGTAAGGAAATTTATTCCGAAATTGTTACATTTGTCTTGTAATTTTTTAATAGGTTTTCTTGCAATAGATAACATCAGTTTCATTTTTAGCTCATCTGGCCTGTATAACGCAAACTTGATATGATGCCTGATGAGCTACAGAGCCAATGGCTCTATTTTTTTACAAAGGCATCAGTATTGGCATTCCAATTTAATTTACTATCTATTATTGTGCCAAGGTGTTTATATTCTAGGGGTGCAACCACACAGGAGGGTCGCGATAAGATACGTATCTAGATATTTGGGGTACGATACGATACGTATCTCGATACGTATTACACAGGATAGTGAAACTGTAAACATTTACTTTATTTGTCTATAATAAACACTGTTGACACTGACAGGGTAAAAAATTAAAATTAAGAAATTTAATTCCACTGTAGGTCGTATCGTAGTGTATCGATTCAGAAGCAAAACGTATCGTGTATCTTATCGTCAGCCATATAATCGCGATGCACCGGTGTATCGGTGTATCGTTGCACCCTTATTATATTCATCCACAATTTCAACATTTGAACCATTTATACAGACATGGTTAGTATTGATATGATTGTTCTTGAAATTAATAATAAGTTCTTCTGTTTTTTAACATTCAACATTAAGAAATTGTGTTCATACCATGTCACCATTATCTCTGTAGGAAAGTTCATTATCTTGAATGAGTAGTAAATAATAACCCGGTACCGAGGGGTTATGGAAAATAACCTCGCGAGGGCGTAGCCCGAGCAGAGGTTATTTCCATAACCCGAGGCAAACGGGTTATTATTTGACTTACACTCCCGGGGAAGACTCGTGAAATGGTTTCAACTTAAATTGTTTGTAAACAGTTAATTTTAAAACGTTTTACTGATATCATTCGCGGGTTTATCATATCTTGATAAGAAAAAATATTTAATACCCTCAGAATAGTGTTTTAGAAATAAACGCTTGATTTATTACAATAAAAACTATTTTATTACGGTGTTTCAACTAAATTGGTTTACATACAAATAATTGAAAAACGTTTAAGTGATCCATTTTGCGGGTTTGATATGTCTTGATAAGAATACTATTTTAAACTACTTACAACACCTCATGCTTAGGGTTTTAGAACGAAAAACTTGATTCCTGACATTAAAGACTATTTCATTGCAATATTAATATATATTTATAGGGAAAAAAATATAAAAAAACATGACACACAAAAATTTACATCAACTGGCATGAATCCTCGGTAGCTCAACAGGTAAGAGCGCTGCTTGACAACATAGAGGTCACTGGTTCGAATCCCACTTTCGTCCTTCATAAATCTTAACTTTCTTGTTTGATTACAAATCCAAATTTTAGAAGTCCAAATGTTTGCGATTGTTTACAATCTTATAACTGACCAAGGTGGTTATGAGATAACCAACCTACGCGGATGGAGCTCACGGCATATAACATTCAACTAAAAAAAATAAAGGCAATAACTTCCCAAGGGAGAAGGTAGTTCTACTCAATCACTCACGTGATTCAGAGGTCCCATGAGATTGCAGATTGCGCATGCGTATCAGTGCATGATTAGCGCGTGCAGAGATCACACATGTTGTGAGCTCTCGGAAACTTTATATTACGGCAAGTTACGGAATTACTATTTACAGTGTTTTAATTGAACATTGGTCAACCTGCGGTGTTGCTATTTACATTTACTGTTCTTTGCTTTGCTATATCTGCCTAAATTATGGCTGACGAACAACCCGTCCCTGAGGTGGACATGGCGAAGAAACGTAAAACTTTAAAATCTAGCACGAAGTCTGGTAGCGCTAGTTCTTCTACTTCAAGTGACAATAGTTCTGACATGTCCGTGATGATTAACAAACTCAAGAAAATGAACGATGGAATTACCCTCGTCGTTTGGCAAACTTGAATCTAAACTTGTGACTTTCCCCGAGGTGGAAAATGGCGACAGCGATTTTGACTTTCCGTCAGGACAAGGCGATATCTTGTCCACTGTCGACCCATTTAATGATGTCGAAGACGGGAATAGGCCTAACGAGAGTAATATGAACCTCGAAGATGATGAATTTGATAACTTCAGAGAAAGTCTGGGTATGTCAGCGGGACATGGCGACCCCTTTTACGACAAGTTAGCTGGAATTCTTAACGACATTTTTGATCTGAAACTGTCACGAGATTCTGACCGACATTTTGAAGAGCGAGTCAAACAGTACAAGAAACCACAGAACTGTTCGACTTTGAATGTCCCGGAACTAAATAAAGTAATGTGGGATAACATTTCGGGGAGAGCACGAAATATTGACAAATCTTTACAGCGAATTGAAACTGGAATTATCAAGAGTTCTGTGGCCGTCGGACGTGCTTTGAACTTTCTCTTTCGAAAAGATAAGGATGAGATCCCTACGCAGGAAGTGAAAAAATTACTTGGAGATGCTTTGTCAATGTTGGGGCATGCTAACATGGACATTGTCACTAGACGAAAAGACGCTTTGAGAAGAGAGATGAAGCATGAATTTCGAGCACTCTGTTCGGCCTCGTCTAACTCGACTCCAGAATTCTTGTTTGGAGAGGACGTTGTCAAAAACATGAAAGAAATCGGGGCAGTGAACCGAATGGGAACACGTGTGTCACGTGGAGGATATTTCCAGGCACAGTACGGAAACCGCTATCACCCCTACAGCATGTTTCATGGAGGGAGATCCCGTGGACCGAGAGGTTTTTTAGGGAGACCATGGAACCGACAGAGACGGGTCCACTTGGAACAGAAGCCAGGCTGAGGCCGGGCAAAACAGTAAACCTGGTGGGTGAGTTGTTTACATTATCTTCCTCAAATACAAAATTTTGTCAGGCAGGTAAATTGAAACAATGTGTTGAAAATTACGTCTGATCCTCATATACTTGAAACAATCGCAGGAATGAAGATAGAGTTTGTCAATCAGCCAACTCAATTATTTGAGCCAAAACCTATACAATTTTCTGAGTCCGAAAATGACATTGTTGCAGATATTATCCATGATTTTCTCACTCGGAACATTGTAGAACTTTGCAATGAAGAATCTGGACTATTTGTGTCAAACATTTGTATTAGAGAAAAGAAATCAGGTAGTTACAGATTAATTCTAAATCTGTCAAAACTCAATCTTGAGGTTGCATGAATACAAACATTTTAAAATGGATAATTTCGAAATGGCTATGAATCTTATAAAGAAAGAATCTTACATGACGAGTATTGATCTCAAAGATGCCTACTACACTGAATGTTAAAACAGAACACAGAAAATATTTAAAATTCAGATGGGAAAATAAATTGTTTCAATTCACCTGCCTTCCTAATGGTTTGAGTTCAGGGCCACGAATTTTCACCAAGGTCATGAAGGCAGTGTTTTCCTCATTGAGAATTGCAGGAATAACCTGTCTAGGGTACATTGATGATAGTTTTTTCACTAATGAGAGTGCTGACCTACTTAGAGAACACACAGAGTTTGGGGTTAAACACATGGAAAAGCTTGGCTTTACTTTTTGTCAACAGAGCAAAATCTCAATTAGATCCAACACAGTGTATGACATTTCTTGGATTTCTTGTTAAATTCAAAAACCATGTCTATTATGATGGACAGTGACAAATCTATTGGAATTCAGAATTTAGGGAGAGAGTTAATCACAAAAAAGGGCCAGGCCCTTCAAATCAGAAAACTAGCACAGTTTATTGGAATGATAGTTGCGTCCATGCCAGCAGTTAAGTTTGGTAAGCTGCATTACAGAACATTAGAAAGAGAAAATATTTCTGCATTACAACACCATCATTGGGATTTTGACAAAAAGATGTTATTGTCTGAACAAGCTTTTTTTTAGATTAAGTGGTGGATTGCTCATATCCATGGTAGTGTTAGAGATATCATGCCACCTTTGCCCGAAGTTCAGATTCAAACTGACGCTAGCACCCAGGGTTGGGGTGTTTGTTGCCTTGGCAATATGGCCAATGGGAGATGGTCACTGGAAGAGAAAAGAGAACATATTAATGTTTTAGAGATGAAAGCCATTGATTTGGGTCTAAGATCTTTTTCCTCAGTTTTGACTAACAAAATAGTTTCAGTGCAGTCCGACAACTCGACTGCTGTTAGCTACATTAATGAAATGGGCGGGATTCGATCCCATAAATGTGACAAGTTGGCTTCCGCTATTTGGAAATGGTGTATTGATAGAAACATAGATCTTCAGGCATCACACATACCAGGTATACAAAATGTCAATGCTGATAGAGCATCAAGAAGTTTTTCTGATAGAACAGAATGGACACTATCTGATGATATGTTTCAGACAATTAAAGCAATGTACCCTGTAACAATGACAATAGACTTATTTGCCTCTAGACTGAATGCTAAGCTAGAAAGATATTGTAGCTGGAAAAGAGATCCAGGAGCATGTCATATAGACTCGTTCTCTATACACTGGGGTAATGAAGTGATCTATGCCTTTCCACCATTTTGTTTGGTAGGAAGAGTTGTACGAAAAATCATTCATGATGAAGCATTTGGGGTGATTGTAGCCCCCATTTGGCCTACCAAGCCTTGGTTTACTGAACTTATTAACCTTCTTGTTGACAGGCCAAGGGAGATCACTCGGGCTCGAGCAGTTCTCCACCTACCATGGGACAAGACGACACATCCCAGCATGAAGAGCCTTCGACTCGGAGTATATCCAGTATCTGGGACACCTGGGAGAAGACTGGCATTTCAGCGGACGCTGCCAAGATTCTCTGGGCTTCCTTTAAGCCTAGTATGAGGAAACAGTACCAGTGCTATTGGGACAGATGGTTCCATTTTTGTGTTGAGAGACAGACTGATCCAGTTTTTGCTGACGTGAACATTGTTCTAGATTTTCTTTTATCACTCTTTCAGACTGGATTGAGTTACAGTGCTTTAAATACGGCACAAAGTGCCATTTCTGTTATTGTGCAATGTGGAAATCGAACTATTGGAGAGCATCCATTGGTTACCAGATTCTTGAAAGGTGTTTTTCTCCTTAAACCAGTTACACCAAAGTTTTCAGAAATTTGGGACGTTAAGCAAGTTTTGCACATGTTGAGGAAATTATCTCCTGTTAGGAAGTTGTCCCTAAAGCAATTGTCAATCAAGCTTGTATTATTATTGGCTATTATCACAGCCCAAATAGGACAGACTCTTTGTTCTTTTGATTTGAATAACATGAATATTTCTCAAAACTGTGGGAAAGTTATATTTTATTTAAAAGAACATGTCAAACAATCCAGACCAAATAATACTTTTGATCAGGTGAAAGTGAAAGCATATCCTCCAGACAGGAGGACAGACAAAGATAAAGAACCAGGTATGAAGCGGAAACGAGGAAAACGAGGTGGACTTCGACAGAAGGTGAGAACACGGAAGTTCAGACCCGCTCTCCCAACGATCATTCTGTCGAATGTAAGATCACTTCGTCGGCAAATAACAGAGATTGAAGCCTGTGTTAAGAACCTGTATGAATTTCGTGAAAGTTGTTTGTTATGTTTCACGGAGACATGGTTGAATGACACTGTTGACAACACAGTTTTGGAACTTAGCGGTTCTGGAACTCCGGTTCGACTCGACAGGGATGTGACAAAAACAGGAAAGAGTATTGGTGGTGGTGTGTGTATATATATTAACGAACGCTGGTGTAAACATCATGTAGTAAGAGACACAGTTTGTAATAAGGACATTGAGCTATTGTCTATCTCTGTGAGACCATATTACCTCCCCCGAGAGTTCGGACAAATATTTCTTACAACTGTATATATTCCTCCTGATGCTAATGTCAAGCAAGCTTCGGACTATGTTCACGCTACTATGGAAAAACTCAATGGGATTTCACCAGAGGCACCAAAATTCATCCTCGGCGACTTTAACTCCTGTGATTTAAAGCGCGTTCTGTCAACTTTTCACCAGTATGTGAAGTGCCCGACAAGAGCAAGGAATACCATTGACTTGTGCTATGGCAGTGTGAAGGACGCATACAAATCTTTTTCTAAGGCTCCTTTGGGAACATCAGATCATAATACAGTCTACTTAGTGCCATTATATCGTCAGAAACTCAAGTCCGAAAAACCTGTTGTAAAATATGTAAAATCTTGGACAAAAGAGTGTATTGATCAATTAAAAGGATGTTTTGATTGTACAAATTGGGATGTATTTGAAAACAATTGTA
This sequence comes from Steromphala cineraria, assembly GCA_916613615.1. Classification (NCBI taxonomy): domain Eukaryota; kingdom Metazoa; phylum Mollusca; class Gastropoda; order Trochida; family Trochidae; genus Steromphala; species Steromphala cineraria. Next base: position 46,840,533 of record OU744724.1, read on the forward strand.
TCAATTTAGATGAGCTCACAAGTTCTGTAACTGATTATATCAATTTTTGTGTAGACAATATTGTACCCCTCAAATGTGTAAAATTATTTGCAAACAACAAGCCATGGGTTACTAAAGAGTTTAAAGTAGTGTTGAATGAAAAGAGAAGGGCTTTTTGTGCTGGAGATTAAGTTAAGGTTAAAGAGATTCAGAAAGAAATAGTTGCTTTGACAAGAAAATGTAAAGATGATTATAAAATTAAGATTGAAAGACATTTTTCTGTTAACAATTTGAGGAATGCTTGGAATGGCATCAAGACTATTATTGGATCAAACAGCAAACCTAACAAGATAGAATCAAATGATGACTAAGTATTTGCAAATGAGTTAAACTCATTTTACTCTAGATTTGATAGTTGTAATTTTTCAGAAGAAAGAAACAATGTACTTGAATCACTCCCACCATGTGATGTGTTAGATATTTCCAAAGATGATGTGATAACGTCTTTTGCGAAGATAAATTCGCATAAAGCTTGTGGACCTGATAATTTGCTAGGTGTAGTACTAAAAGAATGCAGAGTGCAACTGGCTGATATTTTCCAAAAGATTTTTCAATTCTCATTAAATTTCCATCATGTTCCCACTCTTTGGAAAACATCTAAAATCATCCCATTGCCAAAAAAGAAAAACCCCTCTGTCAATAATGATTACAGACCAGTAGCTCTCACCTCTGTTGCTATGAAATGTCTAGAACGAATTGTAAAGAATTTCTTGTTAAAGGATGTGATTGACGTTTTAGACCCCTATCAATTTGCTTATAGAGCACGGCGTGGAGTAGATGATGCAACAATAACTCTTCTTAATAACATCTATAAACACTTGGAAAATTATAGTTCCTATGTCCGAATAATGTTTGTTGACTTCTCCTCTGCTTTTAATACGATTCAGCCACATCTGTTGCTTGATAAACTTTGTCATATGAATGTAAACTCAAATATTATTAGATGGATTCATTCTTTCCTTGTCAACAGACAGCAATTTGTACAAGTCAATAATGTTAAATCTTCAACTGTATGTACATCTACTGGTGCTCCACAGGGTTGTGTTGTTTCGCCAATTTTGTTCATTTTGTACACAAATGATTGTTTCTCAAATGCTGATTCGTGTTTTACCATTAAATTTGCTGACGACGCTGCAGTTGTAGGCCTAATAAGAGAGTCAGAACTTGCCTATAGATCCGAGATATCAAGATTTGTTGATTGGTGTAATGCTATTTTTTTATATCTGAACGTTCAAAAAACTAAAGAAATGATAATTGATTTTAGGAGAACAAAGTCAACATTAGAATCTGTGTGTATTGATGGAAATGCTATAGAAAGAGTAAATGAATATAAATACTTAGGTACTATTATTGATTCTAAACTCTCTTGGAATGAGAATACTGAGAAGATATATAAGAAAGGACAACAACGTTTACATTTCTTGTGGAAACTGAAACACTTTAAAATTGATCAAACCATCATGATGTTGTTTTACAGAACCTTCATTCAAAGTGTCCTTACATTTAACTTTTTAAGTTGGTTTGGGAACCTGTCTGTTCAAAATAGAAACAAATTGTCCAAAATCTTGAATACTGCATCAAAGATTATGGGGCTTCCCATTGAAACGATCGGCAGTTTTTATAAGAAGCAGTTATCAAAAAAAGGAACCAAAATTTTGGGTGATTCTACCCATCCACTTTTCTTGGAATTTTCAACATTACCTTCCGGACGTAGGCTTCGTATGCCGACTTTTCGAACAAACAGGTTCCGCCAATCGTTCATTCCGTGCAGCATTAGAGAAATAAATTCTGTCTAATGCTGCATCACATTTTACATGTATTCTAGTCTATGTGAATTATTTTTGATATGAATTGTTTTGAATATTATGTAATTAGTTGTCATCACATTTCTGGAGAATTGTAATTATACAAAACAAATTTCCCTTCTG